>JAQMYJ010000001.1:13928035-13958305 GCA_030014305.1 Clarias laeviceps | reverse complement strand
TATGATTTTCGTTCCACTTCTCACGTGTACACCACTTTGTATTGGTCTTTCACGTGGAATTCCAATAAAATTGATTCGTGTTTGTGGCTGTAATGTGACAAAATGTGGAAAGTTCAAGGGGGCCGAATACTTTTGCAAGCCACTGTAGCCTTGTCCTACAGCATGCATGTGTATATACTGTATATATAGTCATTATATACATTGAGAGCTAAAATAGTGAAACTGTGGAATTATATACATTAGTATGTTAATAATGATATTAAATACTTGTAAATTATTTGCTAAAAGTGATGACAGGCCATTGATTATTCGGTTCCTGAACTATTTCCCTACACATCTCTTTTCTACTTCATCACATCTGCTCCAGGTAATGCGGGATAAGAAAGGAATACATCATGGCAGTTTATTGGGCTATAGGGAAATGATCAATGAAGAGATGGTGTGATACAACACAATACAAAGCGGATTTACTGTTACCAACTTAACGTTGGTCATTTTCCAATAACAGTATGTTCCAGAAGAAGGGGCTCATTCTTCTGTCGCAATTTGGCAACACTTACAATGTTATTATCAGTTAATTCATAAGAGATATATAAAATCATTCCCTTATCATTTTATCATTTTCAATTTCTCTCTATCGGGCTCATGATGCTGATGGGGAAAAAGGGCAGCTTGTCATCTAACTGAGAAACTATAAAGTGCAAAGTGCATGTCCTTCAATATGGTGAATAAATGTAAAGAGACAGATTTATCTTAAAGTGCTGATGTTGACTGAAGTCACAACACTCAAAGGGCACCTTATTATGCAAAATACACTTTTTAGTCATTCACACTGAAATGGTTCTGCATTGTGTCTGTGTGTGTGTGTGTGTTCAAACACAATATGTGAGAAAAAGCATTCAATGCATATTGCTCCTTCTTTTTATGTAGGACAAGGAAATCAGATTTTCCCCATTGTGACCTCATATATGACGATACCCCTCCCCCGGCTTGTTGTTCAGCTCTGCTGTGCTTTGGTGGTGCGTGGCTCTTGAGTAGCGCTTTTACATAAACACTAAAATGCAGCATTCAGAGATCATGTAAAGGCGGATATTCAAAGTGCAACTACAGGCATATTATCAGGTGTGTTAACACTTAAAAAAAGAAAGGGCACTCATGTATAATTGTTGTGTAAAACATGTATGAAAAGAATTCATTTCTACTGTAAACTACCACATTCGGTCTGAATTCTTTACAAAATTCAATAAAATCATCCTCAAATTCAACTGCCTCCCTGACAATGACAAACTGCGCCACCTACTGGAGAAGCAAAGGGAGAGCTGCACACACATGCAGCAAGTATGTATGTAATTTTATACACTCTTATTTATTATTAGTCTTTCATACTATTCTTTTTTTTATCTTCTCTCTTTCCTTTTTATTTTAATTTATTATATTTATTATATTATATTCTTTTTTCTCTCGGATTACATAAATTGTCTGAATAACGGATTACATTTTTGAAAATATAACTAAATAACTGAGCACTTAAATGGCGGACCATTTAATAAATGTAATGTCATCTGTGTATGTGTGTTTCTGCAACATATTTTGTTGTTAGCCAGTGTGTGAGCTGGTATGCTAATCTGAAATCTGTGTGTGTGTGTGTGTGTGTGTGTGTGTGTGTGTATACTTAGGGAAGTGGAACTGGAGAGAGTCCAGTTCTACATCACATCAAGATAATTATAGGTTTGTGTTGTTTGTTTGTTTTGTTTGTTTTGTGTGTGTGTGTGTGTGTGTGTGTGTGTGTGTGTGTGTGTGTGTGTGTCTGTGTGTGTGTGTGTGAGTGAAAGGGTGGGTGGAGTGAAAATCTTTACTTCCACTTTTCACTACCACGATTCCAACTGTGCTAGCAGGGACAAGTGTGGTGAAGCGACACACATATCAGCCCTTATCCTCATGTCATCTGTATTTAAGCTGTATGTTTGGCCTTAGAGTAAGAGCAAAGGATATCAAACAACTATGAAGGACTCATTCTGCTCTCTGGACCAAAAGGATAAAAAAATCAGGGGTTGATGCTGACTCGCCTTTAATTAGGAGTGGAGGTAGTGAGAGGGGCACAACCAGATCTGTGTGTGCAAAGGAGATCTGTCGTGTTGAGAGGACTGATGAGTGTGACACAATGTCAGTAGATTTAACCAACAGTAAACTGTTAGCAGCTAACACACAGATATATTTTAAAATAAAATCAGTGATATTCATTGTACATAATTAGCGCTAAAGCTATCATATCAGCTGAGATTGAAATTTAAGCATCAGCTTATTGAGATTGTTCAGCAGTGTCAGACTATTCCTGGATTGCATGGACATGATGAGAGTGAGCACTGAAACAACACACTATAGATGTGTCCATCCTAAAGTAACTGGCTTTTGTCTTGCATTTTATCTTGCAAACTTATCCAACTAAAATGATAAAGTGCAGCTGTTTAAATGGCCAGCATTAACAACATCTTGAGTTCGCCCATTGTAGTTTTTAATTATGTCATTTTTCTTTGTAAGTTTTTATGCATCAACAAACTCAGTATGGGCTTGCTGTTATGCTGTTATCCAGTTTTTAAACTATATATGTGTACTTGTACTATATATGTGATGTTAGGCATGGTTGCATTTTATTTATGTTGTGTGTGAAAATTTGTTGAAATCTATGTTGGTTAATTTGCAGTGGCCTGAGTACGATATTGTGTAAACTGTCCCTGAATCTGGAACCGAAACACATGACAAAACTCCATTGTGTCGCCAAAGTTCATACATTTACCCATAAACAGGGTAAATTAACACTTTTTTATACTTTTTTTGTGTTTTTTCAAAACATCCTTTACTTGATTGACATTTCCCTGTATGTATTTTGTTATATCTCCTGCTCCTGTGATAATACACATGATGAAATACATGTAATTTCACTTTGAATGACTGCCTTTAAAGGATCTTTGTGCTGAATCTTTTCCTGAGTACACCATGGCCTTTACATGCCCCAGCAGGTAAAAATCAATTAGGCTTAGATCAGGGTTCTCAGATTGTTCTACAGGGCCACAGTGACCAGTTCAACTGCAGATCCAATCATCCTCTTGGTATGGAGACCTTCACACCCTGTGCTGTGGATATCCGGTATGAAACTGAATTCTGTACTCTCCACCCCAAGAGGTGGCAGTAGTTTTCTGGTTGTAATTAAAGAAAGTAATAAAGATGCAGTAGGTGGAAAACATTCCAGCATTTAATAATATAATAACTAGTGTATGGTCCTTAAAAAGATTCAAGACATTAATCTTGCAACTAAATAGTGTTTGGAAATATAAACATGTTTGTTATTGGTAATTAGTTGTGGTCCCAGCAGGCCTGAGACTATGTATAATCCCATACCAATCTCCTCTCTATCTCTCTCTCTTTCCCCTCTATTACTCTCGTTCCCTGCTTTCTCGCTCCCTGTGTTGCCCTCCCAGCATGGGTAATGGGGGGTGAAATGGGGGTGACAACGAGCAATTGTAGTCAGATTCAGCATGATGGAAGACCCACACACACACACACACACACACACACACACACACACACACACACACACACACACACATCCTGGGTCCTATTTTAACATTAAAGTATCAGCATAAAGTTGGACAGCAGACAGAAGTCTTCCACAACACATAATCATGTGCTCAAGTGTGTGTGTGTTCGAACGTGCGTGTGTGTACATGTAACATCACCCACACATTTGCACCCTGCTGAAGCACAGCGCCCACTCCAGTCTCATCTCAGTAAGCCGCTTCACCCACCACATGTCCGTCTTTATTAACAACTTGATTAAATTCAGATGCAAACGAACAGCCCAGAAATAAATCTCAGTTTGGATGTCACTGCCAGCACTTCAGCTTTATAACTATTACAATGCTCATGATTCTGTTTGCACAATAAAAAAAAAAACTGAAATCTTATCATAGTTACATTTTTATGTCTTTTCCATTTCACTGCACTTCACTACATTGTTAACAGATTTTCTGGTTATTTTATAATTCCACAAGCAATTACATCTACATGGGATATGATACAGTATGTCCATTGTGACTTTATTCAGACTGAGAGCTCAAATCAGTTTTTGGCATATCTAACTTGAGCAGTAAGGACTTTCTATGGTCTCATTAGCTACGTTTTTATACAAAAGAGTCTACAGTAAGTACATTTACGTGGACTCTAATATTCCACTAATAATACCAGAATAATAGCCCAATCTGAATATACTGTAAATGGGTCATGTACACACTTCAGTGTGAAATGGGAACAGTCAGACGTGATCCATCTCAATCGGAAAGAAACTTTGAGTGAGAATAGGGAGTTTCTAAACCTTTGAGAACCTGTTCAGCAGGAAAATATTGGCCATCTAAACCCCTTATCTGATTCTCTCTTGAAATAAGTATATTCTTTCAGCATGTATTTGCCCCATATGAGGGTAACATCCACTGGGTCTTTGACAGAGGAAGGGTCAATGATTGGGTTGCCATTTCACATCTAACCAATCATACAGTAGATGAATTCTTGTAACCAGTCACAAGTTGGAATCTCCATTCATCGTGATTTCAATCAGATTGAACAAATATTGACCATGTAAATGTAGCAAGTGAAAACACCACATCTGTAGCAAACTGTTTAGCTTTAACCTGTGCTACACTATTCTGCATCAACAAGTGTAGAAATTTGACTACAGTCTGATTGCATTTGGAACTCTTGTAATTTGTCTTAAAAGAACATTTTTATTTACCCTATTGTGTGACAGAGGTATATTATACTACAAATTACTGATGACACAGCATATCTTAATACAAAATATTCTTCTGTTGTATGGATATGCTAAATTGCCCTTATGTGTAAATGTGTGTGTATATGCATGATATCCTGCAATGGACTGGCATCCCAATCCTTGGGTAAATTCCCAATTATTGAATATTGTAGTAACAGATTTATCTATAGCAAGAATTACTTGTGAACACAGACAAACAGACTTTGTAAAGTGAGTTATGGCTTGGCATCCTTGTTGAAGGGCACAGTGGCAGTAACCATCAAATAGGATCAATCCTAAGCACTACAGAGTCATGGGCCACAGCACAGCAGTTCACGGACCACTGAGTTACTGTTCCGCTAGGTACACTTCACAAATGTCATCCTTAAATTAGCCTGCATAACTGTGTTCATAGACAGCATATACTATAAAATTGTACAACTGTTACATACATGTTTCAGCTGATAAAAAGGAAACAAATTATATCGTCCTAAGCGTAATTCCTGCATTTTACTATGCAGGATCGTTTCAATTAAAAAAGTGCTGTTTCTATAAGCTGTTTTTGTCTCTGTAAAGGGAAAATAGGACAAAATATGTGTTTCTAGGTTGCAGTATGCGGAACACCTGTCTAACTGTAGTAGAGACACACAACCGTGCCTGCATTTGATTAAAAATTCCACAGTTCTGAGTGCAGCATTTGGTTAATACAGACCAGCCTTTGCATGCAATTACTATTTCTTATGCTTCTAACACCTTTTAGGCATAAAGTCTAATAATAAAAAAAGTAATTATTAAAGAGAATTTAAGTCTTACAGGTCCCCAAAAATGTGTGAAACACAACTTAGATCAAGCATTTTGACGTCCCTGATATTCTTTCTGCTTTATTCAGTTTTTTAAATGACCATTGATGCAAATCCAGCTTTTATATTGTCCTTCCTGTAAAATGTAGTTCCATGTGAATGGTTTAACACATGCATGTAAAAATGGAGATTACTGGAGATAACTGCTGAAACACTTCCACAGTAAATAAATGGTGTTCCGCTGTTTCTTCACTCCCTCAGAAAATGGGTGTAAAAAGAGAGTTTGGTATTCTTGTTTATCTTCAACAACAGGGCATGACTTGCTTTTTAACATGCAGTAGTCAATTTTCAACCCACAGTATAAACCTGTTGTCGCCAAAAAGAAAAAAAAAAAGATGACGACTGGGCAGTGCTAAACCCCAATGCCAGAGGAGGGTCATTAACAAATGACCACCATTTTCCCCATCACAAATAATAAACAAATAATGTACGAATATAAATATCACAAATGTACAAATATCGAGGAATATATTTTTTTGCCTTTCTACACCCACTAGAGACCCATATGACTGTCCAAGTTAAAAAAGTTATTTTTCATAATAAGTGACCTTCATGCAGTTGTTGCTGTTCTACAGTATGTACAGTAATGTGTCTAATTTTATTTGCCTTGCCATTTCTTTTCACTCCTACTCTTTATTAGCACCTGAAAAAGTTTAGCAAAATAGTCTGGGGATGAGACACTTGCAAATAAATTGGAGTTGGTAAGGCCTTAAGTTGGTCATCTGTGCCCATTGCCTATTGTGCTATCATATGACTAATACATTACTAAATAACTCAATTTACAGCACTCCTAGCTGTCTTCTCTTTCCCTTTGGAGGTCCACTGGAGCTGAACCAAGAACATGCTGAGAAAATTACATCTAATACAAATCTATTTTTTGCAGTGCAATTAAAATATGCAAATACTATGATAAAACAACACATTTCATCATACTGTAGCAGCAATAATTGTGTCAGTTTTTGCTGACTTTGGGGAATATTTGAATGTATCTGTCAGATAAAAGGGCAAGCACATCCATATCCACTAAATAAAGCAGGCTGAGGAGGATTTAGGCGAGAATGTGAGAGAGGCTTATCAGTTGATCTGCACAAGATGCATGAGATCGAATGATTGGCCATGAGGTTTGTAAATGCTAGGCATTTACAAACCTCATGGCCAATTGTTCTGCCACTAAATAAACAACTCTGGTACAGTAAAACTGAAACTGAGCATTTTACGGTCACACTTTCTTGAAAAATGCACGCTGATGTCTTTAATGAAAAATGGAAACCAATAATTAAACTATACTTGATTGAAAGTATTGCCCTACAATCTAGCTATTTTTATGCTTTAACAACAAGAACAACAAGGGTCTAGGAAAGCCTCAGTGGTTAAGGCATTGGACTACGGTTCAGAAGTTCCAGGTTCAATATTTTGATGAAGATGTTTCATAGGACTGAGATCTGGTGACAGCACAGACAATAACAATTTATTGTGAATTTACACCATTTTCACACTGACCAAGACAATTGTTGAGCTCTTGTGGATTATGGATGTGGACACTGTCATCCCGGAAGAGAGAAAATGTTTCATCAAATTGTAAGGATGATCAGTCAGAACAACTTGTGTGGGTTCTCACCTTAATGTCTTAAGCACATTTATCTTAAAAGTGTTGAATAAAAAAAGGAAAATTCTGTTAAAAGTCAAGGTCTGGGGAATAACAGTGTGTTCAAGAGAAGAGAGTGATGTAAGAAAGAAAAGAACACTTTTCTAAAAGACAGCCCAGAGAGACGAAAAGTGGTTTCTTTCAAAAGTGCTGCATTGAATGAGACAATCCCAGGTAGACAAAGAGCTTAAACGTACTAGCAAACAGTCAAATACTGAGTGTTTTTATGACCTCTGTCTTCATCAGAGTCCCCACAGAACATTCTTGTTCTGCCAAGAGGCAGGTCACAGTAATCACACTAACAGTGTCCCCAGTGTTGTAACAGAAAAACACTTGTCACGACTTACTCATCTCTCATTCATCTTCTATACTGCTTTATCCTGTATTCAGGGTCGCAGGGACCTGGAGCCTATCCCAGAAGGCTTAAGGCATGAGACAGGGTACACCCTGGACAGGGTGGCAATCCATCGCAGGGCACACACACATACACACACTCACACACCCATTCACACACTAAGGGCAATTTGGGAATGCCAATTAGCCTAATCTGCATATCTTTGGACTGTGGGAGGAAACTGGAGTACCCGGAGGAAACCCACCAAGCACGGGGAGAACATGCAAACTCCATGCACACAGAGACGGGAATCGAGCCTGGCCGTGCAAGGCGACAGTGCTACCCACTACACCACCGTGCCACCTTGACTTAGAACAATTCAGATGAAATAACACTCATCACTTACCATTTGAGGGCCGGACTCTCTTTATTTCATTATATCTATGAACTGTGGTCCATGCTCATTGGAAAGGTCAGATCACAGGGAGTCACAACAAACCCCAATATATATGCAAAGCAAAATATATTTTTTTATTTATATATAATTTAAACAAATAATTAAAATAAATAATGATGGAAATAATAATCATTTAAAAACACTTTAAGCATACATCAGTTGATGCACGAACATTTGAGTTGAGCCAGAAAAACCCTAAGCCTTCCTCTCCTGCATCTTACTTGGAACTAATGGTTCTCATAGTACTTGGCCATCTATAAATGCTTTGATTGTTATTTGCCTTGTTTCTGTTTGCTGATGGGCTCCCAGGACAATTTCTCTGCTGATTTCACCAACACATTCATTGTGAGGGCAAAAGAAACATAATTGAAACGAAGCAGCTGGCGATTACGCCCACTTCCAGTTGGTGGCAATTAGATGACTGAAGTTTGACACTGAGCAATGAGATTAACCATCATTGATGTCCATTACGTTCTCTTTTTTGAGTATCAAAACAACATCAGCACACCTCCATTCTACAGTGAGGTAGATACTGATGGAATCTATGGAGTAGGCCAAGGGCCAGTCCACTTCTGTCTAAGGAGCAGCTTAGATAGCATGAAGGGGTTGGCAAGGAATGCTGTCCTTTTTCCTACCCCACAGTATCTCTTTATGCCCTATCTCTTGTCCTCTTTCTATGCTGTTCAGCTATATACAGTGTCTTGTTCCGGAGAATTATCTAAATGTCTGGCAAAGCAGACCTCTCGATTTCTCCTGCCTTCTTAAACTGTTTTTATTTTTTCTGGAGATTTCATGTCCTTCCTAATTGTCTGGCTTGGGTGCCTCCGTGGCTTCTGTGATGATGACAGTGATAGTTGTCATTGTTCTACTTCCCCCTGTGCAGTCCTATTTCAGATCCACATCTTTATCAATCTGCAGCGATTTTAACCTTTTGCCGACTTGGGGCCAGTGGATCTTTGGTTGAGTCAGTGAAGAACTACTAATGGAGGCTGGCAACACTTAAAGTCTCTGGGCACTGGAGGTTACCTCCTGGTCTGGCCCTTCTGTGTCTCAAAAAAAAAAAAAAGCTGCCATTCCTGTTAATATTGACAGATGTATTTGTACACACTTGCCTAGCTTGATATCCGCCATAAATGAATCAGTACAGTGGTATCGATATTACCAATTTCTAACACTATAAAAACAATCAAAACATTTAGAAAAGATATGTCCATGAAATAAATATACATTAAACTTTGCTTAACCTTAATTTATGATTCCTCCTGGCACCGGTTGCTTTAAAAACTAAACTAAAAGTGGCTCCCTTTTCTTCTTGCTCACGTGTTAGATAACATTCTTCGGACTCATGGTGCTATATTCATACTAAATCTTGCACAAAAAAAAATCAACTTGCAGAAGTATGCACAACTGGATGTACGTGTGACCGGCTCAGTCCTCATATGCCGAAAATGCTTTGCACGCTGGGGCAAATTTCTCACAAAATTGCAGTTCTTAAGGTGAAAATTTCGCAAGGCAGGGCGTTCACATGCCGAGGTACCACTGTATTTTTTTATCCTGGCACAGTTGCAGTTAATGTGGACCCTATCCTGGTACACTGGATGAGACTAGGGTCACCCATCACAAAGCATCATGTACAATTGCACGTGATAACACCTGAATACTTAGACCATGCTAAACGTTGACAGTGACAAGTGTTCACAATGTTTACTGCTAATTATTTCACTGACATGAGCTTAATTGACAGTAAATCCTTTCTTTTTGTAGTTCAATCCCAAAGTTCCTACAGTATACAGAAATGTATGAAGGGCTCTGAATAATTTGCAGGCTCAAAGATATGGACATCTACATCTACAGTACTAATCTGCAGTCATATACAGTACAGTGGATACAAAGTGTCTATGTTCACTTCTAAAAACTATAGGTTTTTAATGCAGTTTTTGTAATGCAAATAATAGTAATTATGTCAAATCTTTCTCCTGTATCAAATCTAAACATTCAAGTGAAAACCATTCCCTAATCATATATCCACAAACTGACAAAAAGACACGAAAGGGATGCATAAGAGAACAAATTGGACATTGGTGCAAATAGTAATCAGGAGGTATAAAAAAAGAGTTGGTGGGGTTGGAACTGAGGAAAAACTAGAAAGTAAACAGAAAATTGCTGAAATTGTCTTTGGGTTTCCTTTGATCTGTGTGCATACAACTGAACTACATTCACTCCATCCTTCTTATTAAATAAAATACACATGCTAACTAATTTCATTTGAATCTATTAGCACCCCACCCCTCTTTTGATTAATGGACCTCCAGCAGTTGATGAATGCTCAGAAAATTGGGCAGGAGCAAATTAAACAGGAACAGAAAACAAGCTCCAGTAAATGAATGTGCATGTCGGAGCGGCTAAGGAGAGGAGGTGTTCCTTGCAGGCACGTCCTCTGGAGCAAAAAGCTTGGCCCCTTGGGCCACACACTCTGCTGTTGCTCGGCAACCATCAATTGCTATTGAGACAAGAGACGAGATGCACCATCCTCAAATAAGGGACAAACCTGCAACGTCCATCTTTCTTTTTGTGACCCAGTGTATGTGTGTGCATGCAGGAAACCATCTGAGTGTGCCATGGGCTCGGGGCTAGATTTGCTCTAAGAATGGCAGGCTGTCCGTCCACTCGTCTGTCCGTGATTTGTCCCCTATGTTCATGGATCATATACGTATATGCATGTATAAACTGTATTTCTATGTATAGGCATTCCATAATTGCTGATATAGAGTGTAACAGCGCTGGGACATTTAACTACATGTGTCACTCCACATCACAGGAGTTCTAATAATTGTTCAAGGATTATCAATAATGTTATTAAACTAACTGTCAGTCACCAGCATAAAACTACATTTGATTGAACTACAATGACAACATGGACATTTTTCAGTCCTAGAAGGGTATGTGTTGCAGGGGCCAAATAACTAATTTATTAAACAAACAAATTATAACCTGCTGTTTAAAAGCAATATCACACTTGAGGTCATAATGTTGTAGTGAATATCATCACAGCTGTGATATCTTCAATATGCGCTGACACTGTTATATCTTTAGGGGGAGTTACAGCTCCACTAAGCAGGCACCTGCACCAAAACCTCACCCTAAATTCTGCCTCTTTTACAAGCAGAAGTCACACTTTTGTGTAAAATGAAACATACACGTGTCATGAATAGGAATTGGATATTTAACACAAGTACGCCTCAGCGTGACCTTCTTTAAACATACGTTCAATGCACACATACTGTATGCCTGCAATTCAGCTTCAATTATTTTCTCTCACTCTCAGTCTCAGGTCACACATGCACGCACACACGTACAGAATGATCCCGAGATCTGGGTGGGTGGGTCTAACTGCATGTTTCATAAAGCTAAAAAGCTTTATGGAAATGAGAAATTCATCGTTTTTTCATCAATCTCATATTTTAGTTTGACACACCAGAGTTATTACTCTACTAATTAGCTCCGGGGTCATTTCAGGAAAAAAAAAAAAATTAAATCAGACCCTGATTGTAATGAGAAAATGATGATAGGTTCATTAAATATGATGATGGCACTGATTAGCTAGAGACTAAGGAGGTTTATTTTCAATACCCAATCAATGAGACAGAGTGGGAAAGAGAGAGAGCACAAGGGATGAAACCAAAACACACAGAGAGAAGCATTAAAAAAGCCATCATGCCTCTTTATTGCATGTAAACATCTTCATCAACTTTAGCAATTCCATTAGCAATAGCTGTAAGCTAGAGTAAACCGACTGTTGAATGAAGATGGCTCGTTTAGAAAGTGAATAGCAGAAGACTGGCAGCCGTGATCTTATCTAACGTCCTAATTACTGGCTTTTATTTGCACAGTCTCATTACAGCCAATAGAACGGCAGCTCAATTTTCTCTGTTCATAAGATGATTTGAGCAGGACTTAATGCACACAGATTCCTAATCCCTGGGCCTTGACTTCTTTGTGTATTGATTGATATGGATGACCAGTCCACATAAATACATTGTGAATAAAACAGAGGGGTTCAGCTGAAGAAGATGAATTTTAATTTAGTTGACTGTCATAGCTTTGTGTTTTCATATTTTGCAAAAATAACTTTATTGATATTGGGAGTATTGTGTGTGTGTGTGTGTTTGTGTTTGTGTGTGTGTGTGTGTGTGTTTTTAATCCACTTCCACTTTTTAATAGACAGCTTGTTTGGTGTGTGTGTGTGTGTGTGTGTGTGTGAATTCTGGAGGTCTGATGCAATCTCTCTAAATCTTCCTTGGCTGCCGGCTTGCTGATGATCACATTAAACTGAACCTGATGATGGAGGTGAATAGCCTTCCTCCTGCTCTCTCTCTCTCTCTCTCTCTCTCTACCCTGTAATCTTGTACAGCTCTCTCTTGTCAGCACTCATCCTGCAGCACACAGATCTCCAGGACATCTAAAAATCCTGAAACAGGAAAGCCAGCAGCAGAATTTCCTCTCTTTCTCTAGCATTTATTCAACATTAAAGCAACATCACAGCACCATCCACAGGGGAACCACAGCACACCGGACAAAAGACTAGACGCAGCCATTGTTCTTCAAAATACAAACATTGACTGTGTCTTTGTGTGTATTTGTGTGCGTATGTACAAGTAAGAGACAAAGTGCCAAAAACAGAAAAAAACACCTTATTAAAGGGTATCCTACACATATAATATCATCAGGAGGACAGGAGGGAAAACAGCTCCATGTATATGTATGCACATTTATGGTAGTCTCTATGGCACATCAGTCACATTGTACTGGAAAGGATGACTGTTTATTCCTTGTATTATAGGAGAGATCATAAAAATGAATGGTAATGCTAGTGTTGAACTTGGGATCATCCCTCTCCTAGAGTAATACATTAGAGAATTCACTACTGTGCTGCAGCTTTCACTGACACCAGCTCACTTGTGCCTGACCCTGATTCACTTTTCGATGATATTTAACAAATTCACAAGGTCAAGTAGTAGAGATTTTGCCAGCATAAACGTGCTTTGCATAACACAGTTAAGGCATAAAAATCAAACCAGTTGATTAGTCCATTAAGTGATATCAGTAGTATTTTGTGAGCTGTGAAACGGTCACTTTTGTATTTGACCCTAGATCCGATACATATCCGATAGAAGGTCATATTGCAAGGTCGTATGTCCATTACAAGGTCATATCGGATTAAATAAGAATGATCTGATCGTTATTTATTTGACCGTTTGCCTCTGTGCATGTGTCATCAATCAGCACTGCATTTCATAGCAGTGATAACAACAGCTAAAAATGCCCCCATTGATTGAAATGAATGAGTGGTCACACAGATATGACGTGTTTTAACACAAAGATGCATCAATTTGCGCATGCATACCATTTCAGAGGACAGATTATTCAACATTAGAGTCAGATCAAAATTACTTGTAATTATGAATGTGAACTGTGATAGCATGCTAATCTGATCTGACCTAAACATTAGAAGGAAACAATGTGGCTTGTACTGTGAACGTAGCATTATATACTTACAGATAATATAGTCAAGTGTTGAGGTGTACTGTAAGTACTGTATCTGCACAGTAGAAATATCAGCTCATCTTCAAAGGACACTGCAATATAAAATGCTGAGAAATAATCCTCTTTAATTCAAGGTGTGTATACTTTTAAGCCATTCTATGCATTTAAGTAGGAGAATCACACCAGCATGAAAGCAGCAAAGTCCTCTTCAACTACCTGTTTGGAGTCATGACCTTCAAGTGTCAATCAACACATTTGACCTGAGGAGACATGAATGAACACAATCTCTTAGAAAAGAGAACACGTTCCTGTTGAGCACATTCCACGCCTTGACCTCATTCCTGACACCCTTGAAATGTCGATTCCCACATTTGACTTTCTAATGTGCATCATCGTTTAGATTCTGTACCAGAATCCTGGCACTTCCTTAATTTTTTTACGCACATAGATGAGAAAATAAAAAAAAATTGACATCTCTAACTTGGGTTAAGGGCAGCCAGTATTTGCATTTCAGCCCTTGACCTGGCATAGGGATCACATGTTATTACAGTGACCAGAAAAATAAAGAGACAGAAAAGGAGAATGTGAAATTTTCACCTCTGATATGACCTTCAAACAAAGGCCTGAAAAGTGCCGGCTAATTTTCCTAAGAAACCAGATGTCTTTTCACCATGTCCGATGAGATGTGGGCAGCATCACCTCCTGGGACTGCTGCTTATGACAACTGAATGTGCCAAACTCTGAAAGCACCAGTTAATAATAGATTTACTAATTGTGTTTGCTGAAATGTTTTTCCCCCAACTCCACTGTGTATGTTTTTTGCATATTTCGCACTAAATTGGGTGGGGTGTGGGGATGGAGAAGGGGGTTATAGTTTTTGAAATGGCATGCGGTTAACAAATAACACTTTTTGTGCTGGATTTTCTTCATAAAGATATGTGGATGACAGCTAACTAATGAGATGTGCCCCTTGGATTTAGACCACCATCACTCCATAGAAAAATCGTGTAGGATTTGACCGCAGTTCCTTACCACCTAAAATAGCTCTTTCTCAAAAGGGAATGGCCTGCCATGTGGGATGTAGCTGTTGTATTAAGGAAACAGCGATAAGGCTCACTTAGAGAGTGAACATCTGAAAAATGATATTGAAGGTCAGGAGATCAGCTCTCAATGGACTTTACCCACAGATTAGTACAGACTTCACAGTAGTAGACTTTAATAGTGGCTCTATATCAAGTATATCAGACAACTCACATAAATAATTTCAACTGGCACAATCTCACTTCTGACACCAATAGACGTTCAAGAGAATCGCTAGACTTGGTCCTGATGACAAAGCACAACTTAACAGTCTAATTTTGTTTCTGGAGTAGAAATCTGTACAGCTTAGAGGAACCTCTACAGAAGCGGAGAAAATGAGGAAAAGAATCTCCATATGAGTGAACATGTCCTGGAGTATAATGGCCCATTTGAAAGGGCATGATGGAAAAGCATATTTTTACATAGCCACTGAAACATTATTGTGCTCCATTTGAGTGTGTCGCTGTCTGTGAGAAAGAGATTTATACCAAGTACTGAATACTTTAAGATGCAACATGTCCGTTTTCATTTTTGCTTATATCAATTTTCCTTTCTTGCCATACCTCATGTGGATCATACGTCCTTTCTTTATAGTATTTTCTATGTGAATAACATGACCACCAGGAAATTCAACAGCATTCAGAAGGGTTGTAATGTAATGCTATTATCTATTTTTTTCATTTACAAGTGACACTAATAAAGGTAATCCAATTTGTTTAACTACTGACAGTGTACATTTCCAGAACAACTTCATTTGTGCTCCTAATCAGTTTCAACCAGAGTACATGTGCCCCTTTCCGTAAACCTTTCTAGCTATTGTGACTGAGTAAGGTAGAAAAAACTAACCATAAGACCAATGATGTCTTTCCCATCAAGGCGCTCAAGAAACTGTTTACTGTATATGTAATTACCAACAGTAGCCACAAAATAAAAGTTTAGTAAATTTAGTTTTATATTGCAGAAAAATCATAAATGCTGTATGGATGCTCTGTAAGAATATACTGTATTATTGGGTCTTTTAAGCTGCATTTCATTATTTTAAAAAGCTTTAGTAAAATAACAATGATGATGATATAAGAGTGGTGTACCTACTATTCATAAATGAATGCTGCTATTGTCTTGTAAGGTTCATACCCACACTTTTATGAAGCATAAAATACTTTCCATTAGAAAACATTTTTAAATCCTGTGAGACTATACTCCCAATCCACACCTCTATTCTCTCCTAGTATTCATTACTGTATTTGCATTTGTCCATATAATGCATATGGTTACGCCCTGAGTGCACATATTATTATTTTTAATTAATTCATTATTATTATAATAACCATAATTAATAAATTACAATAAATAACAATTATTATTATTATTATTATTATTATTATTATTATTATTTTCTAAAATCATTCAGTCATCATCACTGTGCTATTCTTTGGAGAAGAATTATTGCAAATTATTATTAAGAAGAGTGTGAGAGTAAAAAGCATCCACTAATAAAAGAGGGAAGGAGAAACATGAAGTGAACAGCCATTACTGGCTTTCTTAAATGCACGTCATATTTGACATATTATAGGAACATGCTCACTTTGACCTCAGCCCACAGGGACACTACTACAGTATGCCACAGCGATAACAGGAATTAAATTACTCAATATCACTCCTATTATATTTATCCCTGCTTTGTACCCCTTTAAGTCAATGAGAAATGTTCCCTTCTAGAAAACATGCACATTTTGTCCTGCACTCTTCACTCATTCACATTGGACATTCAGGTACCTATCTCCAATCGTGTTCGATAGCTGCTCAAGTTCTGCTCTTTTTCAGCTCCGGGGACAACTTGCCACATCTCACAGGGCCAAGTTGCCCTCTCTGCTCAACAAAATTAAAACAGATCTGCTTTCAATACATGAGCTTAAAAAAATGCAGCCTATATTTACCTAGAGTTATTGAATCAAGAAAAACACGGCACTGGTGGCACAGGAGGTTGAGACCCTGAGTTATTGATCAAAGGGTAAAGAGATTTGAGCCCTGACACTACTGGGTTGCCACTGTTGGGTCCTTGGGCAAAGCCTTTAACCTAACATACTATACAACCCAGACACTGCATGCGGTGTGGGCGTCCTAAGCTCAGTTACAAAATGGGAGCATTAAAACAGGAAAGCCATCCGGCATAAAACCTGTGCCAGACCTTGTGTATGAAATATTCTGATGTAGCAACTCCTTGGAGGAAAGGGACAAATCCCAAGAAGAAATAAATCAAGAAAAAACTTTATGCAACATAGGGGTGTAACAGAACTCCACTATCTGTATTTGTTTGCTGTTCCAAACGTTGTCTATATCTGTATTTATATTCAGAACCTAACCTTTTTTTCCTTTCTTTTTTCCTTATAGTAATATAGATAATAATATAGAACTGTTTTTATTTCCACCACAATACAAACAACCAAAATATAAACAAACTATAACCTTATTTAAACCATGGTAACCCTGGCCAGTCAATTATTAAGGCCTAATAAATTATGGCTTTCTGGTTATATCCAGTGGGATCTCTTACCTATTGCATTCCCCTGGTCCCAACCAGATGGGACAATAAAGCCTTATAAACAAAAACTCAAATGAACGTCGCCAATGTGAGAAATATGCCAAATAGAGAGAAATCAAAAACTGATGTTTTCAGTCGAACAAATGGAGTGAATGGTGTTTCTTCTGGAAAGTCTCCAAGGAATCTTCTTTCAAAGGGTGTAGGAAGATTACAAAAAGTGATAAATAATGTATAGTTAACCTTGAAGATCTGTGTTCAGTAATGGAGAAACAAACGGATAAAACAGCAGGATTCACAGTCTCTCTTGACTCAGTACAAATAATAGTAGAAATGCAGCCAGTTCTTTTACAACCATGAATTTGAGTGAAATACCTTTTACATTAGTGGATATGAGACTCTGATATGAGTCTCATATCAGATATGAGTAAGTATGTGTTCCCTTAAAGAATAATTCAGAAATGTACGGAGAACTAAGCAGATCTTCAAAGACCCTGTATTTAACGTGTAAAGGCCAGTGAACTTCACTGAGCCCTCATGGTGAAACGAGGGTCCCATTCTTTGCTATTATAACCACACAATACATGATTCTTATCCTCCAGGGACTGGACAGAAGGTATCTTTTCGCTGTAAATACACACGCTTACACTTTCATATGATAGAAATTGATCTGTGCCTTCGAGGCTCTGGAAGCAATCAAAAGGTGGCGATTGGCAACGTTTTGCTTGCTGGGCCTGTCCAATTCACTATTGTCAACCTTTTCTTTACTTCTTTCCCCCTATATCATACAAATGGCTCGTCACCCAAAACAATTTAAATATGATACAGTATAATTAATTTGAAGGTACAAGAACAATACAAGGAGAAGCAACAAAATATTCTATAGTAACTGAGAAGCTGAGCTTGAAAACAGAAGGCCGAAAACTAAAAAGCCAGGAATTTAACCATATAGGCTGTAGAGATACCAGTGTTTATCTTCTTTCCTACCAGATCTGCCCCCTTGAAAAAGACTTTTAACCCCAAATTCTTCCGGTTCTGCTATGACCCTGTTGTTCATCTCATGTATGACAAGGTGTAATTGATAGAAAATTCCTGTGCACTACAATTGCCAATACAGATGGGATTTTTATCTACCAGATGATTTTCTCAGTTCACTTTGGTATGCATTGCCTCTAGCTAGTAAGGATCTTCCCGTTTTCCTTTTCAAGGGCATGAGCAGTTTCTGTAACAGATAGCCTTGATCGAGCAATGACCACCAGCAGCAGCAGCAACTCAAGAAGAAAAAAAAGGTAGTTATTCACAAAGTACAGTTAAGGCTGTGATGAGAGAAATAAACCTCCATGCTGCTGGAGGCATTAACATGTTAATAATCCTTAAAAAGAAGCAATGTTCACAAAGATAACACCAATCTGCTGCTGTATTTTAAAATCCCATTAAGCAAAACTTTCCCAACGTGAACTAGTGTCATTTGGGAACATTACACTGGCAGTAGAGTTTTAAAATGCATTAATATTTTTACTTAAAAACTGAAATCACTTATAGCCACATTTTGGCAACTCGCCCTATGGAGGATGTCCTGATGCTTTATTAACTGCCGTGGAATGAGAGAAAAGAAGGAATGTCTGTAATGTAATGATAAAAGAAGGTTAAAAGCTTCTGTTCATACTGATTCAGCATTGAACAAATATCTACTCATTGACATTTACAGTACCGTATGAAACCAGCATGTGACGTTTTTCCAAAATGTATTTTTCTTTCTATACATAATTAACATTTTTTAAAATTAATATTAGCCAAAACAGGATACACTTCAACCTTCATTATCTTAAAAGCCTTGTTATTTTGTTGCTCTGTCAGAGCTTAATTGCTTTTTGTGTATATTTATATTTAGTCATTTAGTAATTTGACATACAGTTTTGACTTTACAAAAGTTCAAACAGCTGAATGCACAATGATGAACAGTAGGCACATAACTGAATATGAATAAATTACTCAAAATGAACAATGTGTTCTAAGCAGATATGAATAGAATCCAGATATGACTAGGACATGCATTAGGGAACTGAACAATACATAAAGCCATGTGAGTTCATTCTTCTTAAGTGACTGTTAGGCAGGGTGTTTGTGATGTTAATCTGTTAGTTTCTTTAAACTTTGGAGAATGCAAAAAAAAAAAAAAAGAGTTGAAAATAGTGTTGGCTTGGTGAGAACAAAGATAATAACTGCATGAAGGGGGATTCAAAGTTCACAGTTTTATGCATCTGTACTTGAAACCAATTTTGAACTTGATGTAGTGATGTAGTTGATATTGAGAAACTGTCAGAGTCATAGAGAGCATTTCCACACCAGGGTGACATGCTACTTCTGGGTAGTGTTAGGATTCATATACACAGGAAATGCAAACCTATTTCGGTTTAGACTGTGTACACTTAATTTTAAATTCTGAACAGAGATACAAGCAAAATAGTTGGAGCACTAAACCAGTGTCGATACTGGCATTGCATTACACCTAATGCACAATATCTGAAGAGTCTAAAAAGATTTATTAGCTACGTATAAACTACGGTAAGGTAACACTGGCTTTAACTGATGCTAAAGTGGTCTAGCACTTTTTATAGAGAGATTTAAAAGCCAGAGATTAGGAAGCATGTAAGGAATAAATGCCAGTGCAGAGATACAAATAAATGACAAAAACGCTTGTTATCAGAAATTCAAGGAGAATTTATGCTACAGTAAAATAAGAGAAACGACATGATCACCATTGATATATTTGTGGTTATGGCATCGGCGGTCTGATTATGACAAGACTCTATACAGAGAGTTATATCACATGCCTGTTGTGAGAGCTCTACTTTTGACTAAAATGTAAAAATAAAAAAAAGTTGGGATTATACAGTAAACCAGAACTTACTTTCAGTGTGAAGTAGGATGATTTTCTTATTTAAAATAAATATTATTTTAGTTGTTACAGATTCCCTATTCTGAGTGGCTTCACAAGGGTCTATAACCAAAACAGTAATATTATATTCTGACTATACCATTAATAAAATTCACAGCAGCCAGCAAGCAGGGAGTGCAAACGTGATAGAAGTTCAAGATAATAGTAGGCTAATGTGACAGCACATGGAAAAGGCAGACTAAAAGAGTAGATAAAAAGAGTTAAAGCAACCACGATAAAAGCTCAGGATAGAAAATCAGGGGGCGTCTCACTGCTTGAGAGTGAGGAAAGCGTTGGAGGGCTCGAACAGCAAAACTGAGATTGCTTGACTTTTCTGGACAAGCTAATGTATGATTGCCATTGTTTTTTCTTGTGGTATTTATTTATATTCTAAAAATTGTTTTCCTAAAATATGCACACCTATTAGACCCAAACTAGCTAAGTTAGCTAGCTTGCTATCTCTAAACAGGATGTGAAGTCAGGGGCGTCATCAGCCGTAATCTTCTATGCACTGTATGTACATTGACTGGCAGTCAATGCAATTTCCATGTTTAGCTTATCTTCAGTGTTAGCAGGCAAATATTCTGGAAAATTCTGGATTTTTGGGGGGGGGAGTTTCATGGTGGTGTCTTGTCAGTTTTTTTTTTTTTTATTCACTTTTTTAGACTGATAGTCCATGATGTGGTGAACTAGTATCAGGACATGCAGTATTTATTGATAAAGGCTCAAAGCATAGGCCCAGTAATCTCTTTCATGTTTCCTTACTGTAGGTGCATGTATTCTTTTGGGTTGGCTTTCTAAATAAAGAGCAAGGAGTCAGTATCCTGTTTCTCAGAGTTGCTCATGTCTATTAATGGTGGAGTTAATTACGAGGCGCTTTTAAAGCTTCCTCTCACATGGTGAGCATCAAAATGACCCGAAATGGCAAAATTTTCATATGTCCTTTCATAGCTTATGCATGTGCAGCACACAAACCACAATCCAGCTCCAAATACTGTTATGATTCAACAAGTAAATGGAGGATTCTAGCATTTTTACTTAGATTGGTTCACTTGTGTGGGAGTGTAAATATCCTGTTCAAGTGTTTTAAATGCTTTATTAGAATCTGGCTTGAAAAGGTGGACTAGACCCAAAGACAAAGTGTGTGTGTGTGTGTGTGTGTGTGTGTGTGGGTGTGTGTGGGCACACATGCACGTGTTCTCTTTTCCATGTTGTTATTCATTTTAAGTGAACATGGAGGCTGAAGCCAAAGAACACATAATAGTATCTGATGAGCAAAAGCTCATTGTTGTCCTCATCTTGATCAGCCAAACACACACACAGTTTGGGTCTGGTCCACTTTTTCCAACACAGTTTCTCTCCTAGTGTTTAACTCTCGTCCATATTCCTTACATGCACACACATTCACAGTGCTCTCTGCATTACAGAGTCTTTTAACACTGCTGCAATGCTGCAGCTTTAAATCTCCTACAGGTCGTCACTTGTTGTGCCAGACTGAGAGCTCCTGAGACCTCAAGTCCCACACCGGAGACAAAACATAGTGACTGCAGCAGCAGAAATATAACAACAGAGGACTGGACAAACGAGGCACAGCGAGAGAGGCAGACAGAGATGGATGATGCTCGGTCTGGTGACATGAGCCTCATAAAAGAGAACAGAAAAAAAAAAGGCATACAGAGAAAGCAGAAGAAAGAAAAGAAAAATAAAAGACAGGCAAGTGGGAGGGAAGGAAGGAAGAGAGACAGGTGTGGCAAAGTCAGTGAAGATGGAGGGACAGCTATTAATGTGTGAGATGAAGGGAGTGGAAGTGGAGGAGACAACGAGAGAATGATGGATGAGAAACAAGTGAGAGGGGAGGAAAAAGCTCACGCAGACCGAGCGCGTGCAAAACACAAAGAGGAGGAGGGACAGGAGAAGTGTGAGCAGTGCAGGAAGGGCTAAAAGAGTGAAAGACAGAGAGAGAGAGAGAAAGAGAGAGAGAGTCTAGGTGGTGAACACACACTGGCAGGCTGTCATAACAGTTAGAGTCCAAGAGATCAGACAGGGCAAAGTGCAAAGCAGGAGAAGTGACTAATATTAAACCTCTATGAGTTATATTAATGGATATTACATTGATTAATGCGTAAAAGGTCTTAAAATGCTATAATAATAATAATAATAATAATAATAATAATAAATTTTCAGCTGTGGTGTAGCTGGAGACCACCCTGGATGGAATGTGATGTATACTTTTAGCCCCCCCACCACACAAACACCCACACACACACACACAGATATAACATGCATCGTATATGATAATGTCAAACCCTGCCAAACAAGATTACTAAACAGAACTGACCTGTGAGAAGAGGAGAGAGAGAGAGAGAGAGAGAGAGAGAGAGAGAACACAGATACATTTTTTTTCCATTTGGCCTTCAGTGCCCCATAATTGTTCTGAAATCTTTTCCACACTGACTGATTCTCGCCTCCTATCCCCGTCACAGCCTTCAGGAGAAAAAAAAAGATACGTACTGTATACAGACCGGTGGTACCCATCCACAAGACTGATATGTAATTCACACTGCATGCTATGTTTTTAGTTTTGCACTTAGTTTTGGTGGGATGAGAACAGTCATGTCCAGTGACAAAGTATGATTAAAATCAATACACGTATTATTGCCTTACTGAAGGTCCGTGACAAAGTCATCTGCTTAATCTGTATTCTGTTCTACAAATACATACTACACACTTCCTGTTTGACACACACAAAGAATGACACCATGGCTCAGGCAAGTTAGCATGGGTCTGCTATAAGGCTGGCGCTGAATTATAGATCATACCAAGTTATTCATTATTAAGAGGAATGTTAGAAGGCAAAGTGCAGTGTACAGAAGTAAAAATACTCGAGGCTAACAGTGAGAGTGAGAAATAATACAGGCTATGTGTGTGTGTGTGTGTGTGTGTAGGTGACGCACAATGAATGTGGCAGTGACAGTAAAAAAGGGAGAGAATATTAAATATATGAAATGGTTAATTTACCATCATAAAATATGCAATGTTGTAATATAACATCAGCTGCTATATTCTCATACTTTTACCACCAGGCATTAAATACTCGTACTTTATGATTCACCATTCCATTTCAAATGGCATTTTAGCTTTTGAAATAAATATTATAGGCTTCAGAATGAGATTAATAAAAAGAGAGCTCAAACATGGGAATAAGAGCCAAGAACCTGAATACACAGATGCTGCATACGCATATAGTATTAACATTCTGTTTGTTACACATACACCGAAATAAAACAGGGTGAGAGGCATGCGCATTTGTTTACTGACCGGAGCAAAATTCATTTCATCCATGTGGCATTTTCTTAGATCAATTCTAACAGAATTAGCAAGAAGAACAGCAGAATTGCCAGAATCAGATTGATGGGAAATCTGTCCCAGTACGAGCTTCTCCAGAGTCGCCTTGTCGACATGTTCAATTTAATTCTGTATATGTGTATACGTGCTTCCAACAATAGACATTGTCTCCAAGCTGCTTTATATAGAAACAGGTGACTGTGGCAAGGTGTCAGGGATGATGATTGAGGAAAAGTGCAAGTATAATGGAGTTTATTAAGGAACAGCAATTCCTAACCATAAAACAGGAACAAAGCCAGCCTCAGGCGTGGACAGGCCCCTTAGCCTCGGTCATGAGTGTGGCTTGAGAGTTCACCCGTCTGCCTCGGGCGTGTGCTTAGATTGCGAGGTATTAAGGAATAGTAAACTAGTGTAAAATATAAAACAGAAGCAAAGTCAAAATCCAGTCAAGGGTCAGGAGAACTACAAACATCATGAACACTTTGAAGCAAAACTACAAAACTCTAAAAGAGATTTAAAACTAAAACACCTTCTCAGTACAGACTGATGCTAAACAAACAAAAGAGCTAAACTAAACTCCAAACAAAGTTACACAAGGACTTAAATACATCGACTGGTCAGAGCAAGGGGAAATATGTGTCACCAACAAATCTCCCTGAGATGGCACAAGGAAAAACCTTAAGAAGCACCCATACATATTTTCGTGACATTGTGTAGTGGAATAATAAATCATTCAGTAGATGAGTAAAGGCAAACATTACTGTTCTGCTGTATATTGAAATGTTAGATGTTCAGTATGAGCACAATATAATCTTTATGATTATAGCAGCACTTTGAATACAGTATCCAGGTTAGATTGCTTTTACTGAACATTTTAATTTCACTTATAGTGCAGGTTAAACTTCAGGCAGAGTACTGCAACAGTTTTATTAAATTCTGTCAATCAAGTTTTGCTTGATGCTGTGTAACAATCTGGCACATAACTGCTCATAACATCACTTTTACTAAACATTTTGATTTAAGCGCATATTTTAGTATTTTACACGCCCTCACCTGTTTGCCATGTTTTATCTCATAGTAGCCTTCCACAATACTGATTGTTATTAGCATAACAAACTATGAGACAAACTGGTTTTAAACTTCCCACAGGAAAAATAAACATACAATGAACTGTCCAATCATCTTTGAAGGTTCAGTTGTCATAGTGTACTTGCTTTTTTTTTTGGAGTAAGCCATACTGTGCCGTGCACTTGTTTGTGTTTTGTGAGGATTTGGGTGCTTTGTAGGTGTGGTACCGCCGGTTCTATGTCTTCCACATACTCTGTGTATGCACAATAAACTATAGTGTGGATTGGCTCTGTTGAATGACACATTTAGCCACACCCACCTCGAAGGAAAACGCACTATATTCGTAATACCTGCTAATAACGTCCCTTTTACTTAAAGTCCTAATTAAATTTATGAGGCAGGTTAAACTTCGGGCAAAGTTTCATTAAATTTTGTCCAACCAGTTTTGCGGGATGCTGTGACAAAATCGCACAGACAGACAGACATACAGTACAGACATACAGAAATTTTTCTGATACTGGTTTCTGGTCCTCCAATGTATAAATTGTAAAAATATCATTAAAAGACCTTTCCTTTATTTACACACTGTAGTTCCAACTCCAAAAACTCTTGAGCATGACTAGAAATGAACTAGAATACTTACCAGCCAATAAGGCTTGTTCTCTCAACTAACTGTTTTTCTTGTTTGTTTTTTTCAGCTCACTACCCAGAACACTTTACATTGATAAAAGTACAGTTTTTCATTTGATATATTCATTAATCATTTATTCCATACTGTCAAAAACAAACACACAGTGACTCATTGATGTGTGTATGAGTGCAAGTAATTTTCAACCCTGCTGAACTCATTTTAATTAATAAACACACTTTAGTCTGGTGTGTTTTATCATTTCCCATTTTTCTTAAAACTGACCATCTTAACAAAAGCCTTGTAAGCAAAGTAAATTTTAAGTCACTCTTGATATATCAACCACACACACCCCTTTTTTTTCCACGCCATGAATTTTTATAATTTTAAAACATTTGTATGTGTGTGTGTGTGTGTGTGTGTGTTCCCCAAACTTGAGAAAATACAGTTTTCAAGAAAAGCTTTTTGTCCTTTTCCCACTTTCGGCTTGGGTCACATTATGTGACCTCACCTAAGACGGCAATCTCCTGCTACGCTGCAGGGTCGTGGCTCAGTAGTAGCTCATTTGCATAGTCACTGAAACAACACATTTGGAGAAATAGTGAAATAAAGTAACACACACACACACACACACACACTTTGGAGGACACCTGTCTATCTTGTTAAATATGGGGCCTTTAAATGTTTAGTAACAAAAATAATCAGAAGAATAAATCAATCTGACTGATGAAAATGTGTGACCAGGGGAAGTAACCACATGCTATACTTACTGTACTGTACATACTCACTGTCCACTTTATTGGGAACACTTGTATATTAATTCATTCAGTTTTCTAGCTTCTTTCATCAATAAGAGCTTTTCTGCAAACTTACAGTACCATAGACAGAATTCTAAGTAACATCATAAATGGGCTGCAGTGTGCTTAGTAAAGTAAAATGAGCTAATTTTAGCCATAATTCATGCACAGGTGGGGGTTAATTTCTATCCCCGTTCCTAATCCAGTTAAGCAGAGTCAGTAGACTGCTGGGTGTCCACCTCGGGAATTACACAGTGCTCGTCTGAATTGGAAAGCTCTGCCTTAATTATCACTGAAAAAACATGAAACAGGTTTCATATTAGCAGCAGCGGCCACACCAAGAACACACGGTGACCTTTGATGTCTGCCTCTGCCCCATCACTGAAGCCAGTAAAGCCATGCTGAGGGTGCTCTACCATCAAGCCAATTTGTGCAAATGCTCGTTAAGCTTTTAACTGAGACCCAGCGGAGTGTGCTGAATGCTTAAAGAGGCGTGGAAGCATGCATGGTGGACAAATCATTATATAGATGACAAACATGATCAAATTGAACGTTTGGAAATGATGGTCATCTTTGTGTTTTCTTTTTTATAGTGGATTATAGGGCTGTATTCAAGAAAAAATTATAACACAGAAGAGTGTACTCTCTCTTTCGTTCTGTCTGTTCGTCTCTCACAAACATCTTTCTAAAGACCCAATGGGAGTCATATATCACTTCATTCTCCAATTTTGCTTCAGCTCCATCACCAAATCACCAAATCTCTTCACTGGCTGGAAGCCAGCACCCTCATTCTGGATAATTAAGAGCTGAAGTGGCTGATTGGTTAAGCACATTGCGGTAAGATGCTAGTTAGACGCATTGTTGCACCAAGACAGTGAGACAGAATGTTTGTTTCTGTTCAATTGTTCTAAAACAAAGAGTCCACGTAGCAAATTATCACTTGTGCCTTTGTGTTAGTTCAGTAGACTGGAACAGCTTTATTCAAGACTATTACTGCAACAAAATATATTAGCAGAAAGATCCTCCTCTAGGCTTAAGATGTGCTGAAAGGAAAGGAGTTTTATTTTTTTTTCCAGAATGCATCAGTCAATTAGTTAATGAATTAGCGACTGAATTAGCATGAGCAGATTGCTGCCTGGTGTCAAGTGTAATGGCACACACATATGCACACTCACACACAATGCACAAATCCCTGAAATGCAGCCTCCACTGACCCTTGAACATCTTGACCATTACCATGTGCCATCTCCCACCAGTGTGTGTGTGTGTGTGTGTGTGTGTGAGAGAGAGAGAGAGAGAGAGCAATTGTTGGAGAATTTTAAACCACAGCAATTACTTTTTTTTATGTAACATTTCTTGCCTAATTTGTCTAGCATGGAAATTGGAATGGTCATAGCACTTACTGTGCAGTGAGAGCAGTGTGTACTGTATGCGTGCGTATGGACTCTGAAGGACAGATTTAAGGATGATGCAAATTTAAGGATTCTACAATTCACCAACATTTACACCAATTAAATCTGCAACCCCACATTCACACTATTAAAGCAGCACTTTGCTTGTACAGCAAATTGGCTTTTGTGGGCATAACGTCCTAATGCTGCTTCTTGTGAGTGTGTAGGTCCAGCTTTGAGAAGCAGTAATAGTTGTATATATCCTGTATAGATTATGATTCATTCATTCATTTTACATACCTCTTATCGCATACTGGGACGCATAGCTGATGAATTTACCATAAATTAGACAAGGCACTAATGTGGCAACAGTTTGACAAAAACAAGCTAGCTGTATATACACTCACCAGAGGCAAAAACAAGGTCTTTTACTTCCTTCATTTTCTGCTTAATGTGTCTTAATACATATTCCTTGCCAAGAACTTTGAGCTCCATATTAAACTCAAAGGAAAAAGAAAGACACACACACACACACACAAATTAAATGCAAGGGTCCTATGACTGTGTGATTAAACCACTTGGAAATGTTTTCTTTGTAAAAAGAGAGATACAAAGACCAAGACACTCAAGTACTGGCATTGCTATGCTGATGTAGTTTTGCATGCTGTATCTATGCTCTCTACTTTAATTATTCAACATCCCACTTAACTGTTCAAGCCCACCTGACTTAATCACTCATGAACAGGCAGCTTCCCCTCCGGCTACACACACACACACACACACACACACACACACACTGTACACCAAAATAATCAAAGTTGGGAAGAGGGCTGGCAGGGATGGTGAGTGGATAAGAGAGTGAGGAGCCAGAGCAGATGTGGCAGTGTTCTCGCAGCAGCTAGTGCAGTGTGTTAAATGTAGAGGGGCAGCCAGCATGTCCAAGTAAATAGATGAGTGGCTTGCTCTCTCAATTCTCCATTTCCATCATTTTTTTTATTTTTTATTTCAAGATTCTTCCTTTTCTGCATCTAATCCTCCCCTCTGTTCCTTTTACTAACGTGACATTTACTGTTAGTTCTTGCACTTTTCTTTTTCCTCTATCCTTCCATTTTTCTCTTCACTGTTTGTCCATCACATTCGAAATGGACTCTTTTTCATTTCAATCAGTATGTCAATTATAATATATTCCCCCTTGTTAACCTTCGTTAATTATTAATTTCTTATAAGGTTACTTCAAGTACGAGGTGAACATTTCAATTACAGGAACAGTCAATCGCATACAGCGGGGAAGGAAAAGATGAGCAATTAAGAGGAAAGAAGGACTCAACATAAGTGCATGAACCAAAAGAAAACAAAAAGACAGAAGTGAGGATGAACATGCAGGAGAAAAGGAGAGATGAGAAGAGGATTCATCTTCTGCTTTTTTTTGGGCTCAATCAGTGATGGGAGATAGTAGGATTTGACCAGCTGAAGTACAGTCCGAGCCTTTCCTCAGGGGACAGATTTCACAGCAGGAGAAATAGACACAGACATAGAAAAAGAGAATCTTTCCATTCACATTCCATTACACTCAGTTTCACACATACCATTTCAAAATCCCTGCAGTCACACCACTCACATAGATGGAGGTCAAACATAGTCCTGGACTAGTGGGCAGGTTTGACTGATTTGCAGTTCATCAGTACATGGCAATAGGTTTCTTGCTCCATCTCACACTTAATGGCATGGCAGGAAGTATTATCTAGTATTATTAGCAGCAAAGGTTTATTCTAAATTCTGTTAAGTTAAATGTTTGGGCATGAAAACTGACCATTGCTGCTTTTTCTCCAACACCATCATGTCTGATTCCCATCTGAGCACACTTTAAAACGTGATACTTGATGTACCAGTCTCTGGAGGAAAAGTTGCTCATGATGTCTGTGTCAGGTCTAGCAAGTTATTGTTTCTATAGTAACAGCTCATTCAGAGGGCAGACGTTCCATATAATTAAATCTAATAATAAACCAATTTAAAACAACACATTGCTATTTACCAATGAAAACTCTGTAATCACTGACATTGTGAAGCTTGCTGTTTACTTATCAGCCTCAACAATTTTCTACCATGTGGTAAGTTTTCTGTGAGTGGAACTTTTTGACTACCAGGTTCTCTCTTTTTTTGACGTTAAGAGAACAAGAGAAACAGGTTTGCTATGAAGAAAATTATAACAAAAACTCAATTGATATGTGGATATTCCAAAGTATTAAATGCAACTGTAAATGGTTAAAAACCACAACAGAATCCGTCCAACATGATCACCAAAACAAATCTCACATATTGTTAATGGAAAATTACTTGCTTTGTGTCAGGCAGCATCACACCACCTATAACAGCACACATCTTTGTATTTTATTCCTTGCCAATAAAGATGAATTTTTAGAAAAATAGAAACAAGAGCTTGAGGATGCTCAGGAAAGACAGAATAGGTAATGAACAAGGAGGTCAAAAACCTAACAAAAACAGCAGGATAAAAAGAGACAATGGATAAAACCACCAAAACAGAATGATGACATACAAGAAAGGGAAAAGAGAAAAATAAGAGATGAGCACTGGTTATGTGTGTGTGTGTGTGTGTGTGTGTGTGTGTAAGTATTATGAATACAGATTAAAAAGCCAGCTCTGACTTTTATTTTTAGCAACCAATTCCACACAGTCCCTCTCTCTCACTTGTCTACTTAATTCTATTTGGTCTTTTTTATATACACACACACACACACACACTATAGATATCTGGATAGGTTCTATCTTGTGTGTGTGTGTGTGTGTGTGTGTGTGTGTGTGTGTGTGGGTGTGTGTGTGTGTGT
>JAQMYJ010000001.1:13881532-13902661 GCA_030014305.1 Clarias laeviceps | reverse complement strand
CGAGTCGAACTGAGCCGTGCGGTGCCGTAACGAGCCGTGCCGAGCCGAGTCGTACCACGCAGTGGAAAAGCGCCATATGTGTCTTTCAGAGATTGATGATACAGCAGAAAGACATGCGTCCCCTCCTGAGTTTTTGTAAATGTCTGTCAAGTTAGTGTCTGTTAGTCCTTTGGAATTTTTAAAGTGGTTTAGTCCCTTACTGTACATGAAGCATATACTGCCCTGCCAAAATAAAGCCGCCACCTCGCTAATGGAAAAAAAGGCTTTACTTTTCTAGGGAGCATAAAGAACGAACTGTGGAGAACTGCTCGAGCAAAGTCAAAAAGTGTGGTCAGTTGAGTCCAGATTTACTGTACTCTGTCCCAGAGTGATTGGTGCATCAGGATAAGAATAGAGGCTGATGAAGTGGTGCACCCATCATGTTTAATGTCTAACATACAAGGCTGGGGGGCATTGTTATGGTCAAGGGTTGCTTGTGTTGGTCTAATCTAGGTTCAGCAATGTTATGATAATGATCTATTCATTCAGCAATGTTATGATTATAATTAATCTATTGATTCAACAATATATTGAATATATATTATATATACTACAATATATACTTTTTTCAATGTTTGTATTTACAGTATATCTATTATTATCATATAATTTATCATCTTTTCATTTGTATCTCATTCTTATTTTACTCCATATCATTTGTCAGGAAAGGGAAAATAAATATATAATAATACAATAAATATTATTAGATAAATATACAATAATTTGTTTCCTTTGTTTCCAATTTGTTTCCTCATTGCATTTTCTATCCCCTGAAGACTGTCATGCTTCCATAGAGACCTTTCAGTAAGGTGAAGTCCTTCCACCAAACCCACCATCAAGTATTGAAACTCTTGGGGAAAAGGGAGATCAAGGACTGATAGGTGCACCAGAGCTTGCTGCGCACATCAGGCAGCTGGAAGCATTTCACCTGTGCTCACCAAGATACTTCATTCTCACAAAGATATCTCAACAGGATGAACCAGAAGCTGAAGTTAAGCTTTTTAGGTTAATGGTTACTATAGACTGTAGTAGGGCCCCAGACTTATTAGGCAGTCTGGCTGCTGCCTCTGCAGTCCGGGGTACCCAACTTGTAGCACAACATCTGCTGAAGCAGTCTCAACTGTATGAAAGTCAAACACAATCCATCCGCTATGTAGTATTATAAGTGGTTTCCAGTCCCTGACTGAGATCTGCCTACCCATATTAACTCTGGGACTCCTGTTAAAGTTGGTTACTGGCAGAGGAGCATGGGGCCAGAGAAGTGGCATCCTTTTAAATGATGCCTTGGTACCACATTCATGTTATGAAACCAATGTGACCAATTAAAAGAAATTATAATAAATAAATAAAAGTGTCCTTTTATTTGGATGGCACCAATTTGTCAGGTTTCCATTGTGGCTGTTTGGGACCCCTGTTATATACTGAATGTGGCTTTCTACTTACTTGTAGATAGCACAATTATCTACAATGATGAATAGGAGTAGCACATGCAGCATCTGAGATCTATCCTTGAGGCAGGTTGAACTCACACCAAACCTGAAGAAAGGTGTGGTTGAACAGGACAATTGGCTTCCACTTGGGTCCTGACCTCACCTCATGCACTAAGTCTCATGGGCTTGGTATAAGTCACACAGGCCCTCTTCAACCCTGTATACAGGATAAAGCAGTATAGACGATGAGTGAACAATCTCACTAAAATACAATAGAGGCCATTAATTGGTTAGAACCATGACAACAGGCATTTCACCAGATCAAGATATTTTATTTGTTGGAACCTGGTGTTGCATTCTCCTGACTTATTTTTCAGACTGGTACATCATCATTCTTCATTTTTTAATTGACTGGTGCATCAAACAGATGCCTGGGGACTATGTCAATTAGCTGGTAGAGGTGGCAGGGCACACTGTCCTATTTATGAGCAAAAAAATCTCCACAGACAAGTACCTGACCAAGTGACTAGAAAGCAGGGGTCTCAAATAAAAAAAGAAGGTAACGAATGAAGTTGTACACCTGTGTGTGGTTAATGATGGCATATTTGTGTCTTACTTCTGTCAGGAGGCTGCCAAATGCCAAAGAGAGACAAAAGCCTATGGAGCTAAGCAAGACTTTAAACTTGTTCTTAACACTAGAATTTGAAATGAGTCACGATGCAGAGAAATGTATGTGCTTTTCTTTTGTTTTGAGTGTGCCATTAAACTGAACAGTGAATAGAGCTAAAAAATGTCATTAAAAATAATAAGCCAAGCAGCTTTACTCTCTAAACCCTTGCCACCGACAACCGCATTCCTGACCCCACCTGTGAGGGTAGTCACAATGGCTTATGCTATTATAGAGCAGCATGTACTATACTCTCATGAGACACAACTGTCTTTATATGAGGGAATCACATTTTCTCCAAACCACATTGTGTGTACACTTGCAATTGGAAGTTTACATATATTCAATAGCTGGAAGTATTTCTTTGATCTAGTCTTTTCAAGGAGCAGAATGATTGAACAACATACATGTTTAACATTAGAATACCTCAAGTATTTGGCACACAGGTTTTAATTAATTCTAGCTTTTCTACAGTAAATACAGGGTCAAAAATATGTACTGTATATATTATAATAATAATATTAAATGTACTTCAGCAAGTTTTACTTTTGACTGTTGGTACCCATCAACAAGCTTGACCTGACTTTTAAGCATGGTCAACAAATTTTTTAATAGTTAAGGCTCCAAAGTTACCATGATATGCGTTGGACTACTCAGTTTTGTCCACATTTCATTCACATTTATATTTAGGCATTTGGACATATGTGCATCTAGAGGAAATTCATTCTACCACATAGAAGCCAGGACAGAAAATAGTTTAAATGAATGTCTTCCCCGATCCCTGATGATGTTGTGACCTTGAGCATTGCTGGAGGACCAGAGGAACGTTGTGCAGTGCGGGGGGTTGCTTTTGTAGGAAAGCTTCAGTGTTTTGAATTTGATGCGGGCAGCTGCAAGAAGCCACTGGGAAGCCAGTTTTAACTGTCTAGTTGATGATTTTAGGTTATGCTGAATTCCATCCACTTTGTGCAATGCATCAGTTCCACTGCCAGCAAAACAGTCCCAAAATATGATGATGCTAAGACCACCATGCTTAACAGTCAGTACATTGTTCTTGGGGTTGAATGCCTCACCATTACTCCTCTAAACATCCTTCTGGTTAGTACTTTCCATGAGATTTTTCTTTGTTTTAATCTGTCACCTGCAAACTTTAGTCAAGCTTGAAGGTGTTGATATTGGAACAAGAGTGTTTTTGTTGGATGTCAGTGTTTATGTTTATGTTTATGATAGTGACACTGGTGTCCCAGCAACTTCCAGTGCATTGCATGCCTGTGCATTGGTTATACCTGGGTTGTTACTGACCATCCAAACTAATTTCCTCTCAACTGATGATGACAGTTATGTCTTTTTCCAGACCTTGGCAAAGTGCATAAACACCTCCCAATAACTTACCTATAATTGTTTGAAGTACAGTAATCATGGAATCTACATTTTCTTGTTTTAGAAACGTCTCCAAGGGACCTTCCTGATCTCCTTACACTTTCCCCTTCTACTGTGTTGGTCAATCCATCAGGTTCTGTCAAACAAACTCTTTTCTAGTTGGCACAGAGAACCTACCTGCTGTAGTCCATCATGATCACTATCAGGAAGTTAAGGGATATTGGACTTAAAATAAACATTTTGCCACTTTTATTACACTGAATTAATATTTGAAGTAACATCTCCCTATAGTATATGTATAATTTCATCCTTGTGTTGATTTCAGAAAACTACAAATGAATTAAAATCTGTGCTTCAAATTATTTAAGTATTCTTCTATTAAAGATGGACGTAGCACCATTGTTCTTCACTCTAAAAGACCAGTAGAATGAAATCACAGTTCAATACTGCCATGACATCCATGTCAATGTATGAAAACTTATAAGGAATAAATGGACCTTTGGGTATTGCTTTCTTTTGCAACACTTCTTCCTGTTTGAAGACTATAATAAATTTCAATAGTCATCAGGTTCAAGGGTGCAGTGGTGGCTCAGGTGGCTGAGGCTCAGATTTGTTGATTGGGGGTTCTGGGGAAGTATACCATGCTACTGTACCATAGGGTTGCATTGCCAATGTTGGGCCCTTGGGCAAGAGGCCCTTAACCATATGCCCATATATAATACTCAGGCACTGAGATGCATCCTGAGATGTAACTTGAGAGTCAAAAAATCCAAGAGGAAAAAACTTGAGAGACCAATAGAATTTAAGTTTGACACAGATAGTACAGTAAATGTAAATTATACTACAGTAAATAGTACACTAATCATGGTGGTAATGAAGGCTAAACACATGTAAATGGCATTTACTGACCTCCTAAATTTCTGAAATATTGTTTACTGTCCTCTGACTAGCATGTAGTCACCTCTGATTATTGTTAATATAGCTTGAAAATTTGCTAAAGTTATTTCTAGAATTGCCTCTCAGAAACTCGGGTTATTCAAATTATTTTGCAAGATAACCAGATAAAAATGTATTCAAAATTGCTCTGCTTGATCAGCAGTTATGGTACCACAACTGTCACTGTGACCAATCACATCACTGTGTCAGTCAGTTGATCAGTGAAAGTTGTACAACATGGATATAATGATTTTTGAAGCATGGAAATGGCAAGCCTCTGCGTGCTGATACATGAGTGAACAAAACAACAACATAAAACAGTGTTGTGAATTTTTTTTTTACATTATTATAGATGTATCCAGGTATAGTTTTTCTCATTAAAATGCTTGATAAATTGTTCGGTTCCTTAAATGGTGTCTGATGTTAAAAACTCTTCCATACTATCTTTCGTTGTTTTATACGTGTAATGGTGATTAATAAACTTCATAGACTTTAGCTATGTTTATTCCTTGCAAGTTGTTGTTTAACAATGAAAATCATTTAATGAAATCTTATGAAATCTTAATTAATAATTTTCTTTAAAAAGATGCTTTTTTTTAGTTAATTAAACTGTGTGTAGTCACATTTATATACTGAACGATAGAATCAACATTCATTACCAATCTACTGTATGCATGTTGCATTTGTTAGAAACTATACAAGGACACTCTGAATGAGTGCTCATGCTGCTATGATCTAGAAAGCCTTGAATGGGTGAAAGCAAGTTGCATATTAGATCAACAGATCTATTAGCAGCAATTACTGCAAACAGCCAAAGTGATATTTAAAGAAACAGTTGGTTATGTTTAGAATCCCCTTTTGGCTGAAAAGCAAATTGCAATTGTAATTAAAACATTGACAAGCTTATTAAAGGGCTGAAAATGTAAACAAACTACCCAAATAGATGTTAATTTGGCAAATTACAGTTTTTTTTTTTCAGGCTGGATACAGCTGCCATTCCCATTATTTTTGCTGCATATTTCCTATTACTTCTAATATGGAAGGGAGCCAATTATACCCATTGATGGCCTCCTTTATTGCACATAGCCTGACATCTTTCTTATTTTCTTGGGAAAATGTAGCTGATTTAATATTAGCATGAAAAGCAGTAAATGTTTCAAATATTGTTATTCAGTATGTTGTTTAGTACTATAACCTGAACATAATGTAATTAATGCTCCATATTGCATACTAAATGGTCTATCAACTGACAGTCCTAATCACACATTTCTATTTTTCATAGGCCATGTAGAGATAAGATTCCTAATAGAATATTCTTCGCTAAAATGAATACCGAAGTAGGGACACAGTCTACACCTTCCACCCAGTTCTACAGTTTGAGCGGTGCTTAGAAATCCCTCAGCTATACTAGGAGAAATGAAAATGGCAGTGAGATGAGCTGACACTGCTGTAGCATCTGTGTGGTGAGTGAAATATAGACGTGCAAGATGGAGTGATGATGTGACAGACAGGGTGACAGGTTTAACATTGAAAGGCTTAGCAGGCACCAGACACCCCATAATATGAGACCAAATGAGAGAAAAAGAAAGGGGCAGTGGAGAAAGAGAAAGAGTGAAAGAGAGAGAAAGAGAGAGAGAGAGAGAGAGAGAGTTGCGGGGCTGACAGCGACTTGTATAAACAGTTAGGTTTCCTCTGGATAATCAGCTGGGCTCAGGTGGATGTTCTTTATCTGTGACTTATTCTCTCACAGACTGATGCAAACATCCACACATCTTAGTGTGCTAGCTTACCACTGTGCCACTCAAATTTAATGCTTTTTAATACCAGATGGTGACAGACAGAGTGTCTTTTAATTTCAGAAACATCTCCCTCTCCTCATATAGATGTTGACATTAAGAGTATGTTATGTTATGAGCTTTTTATTTTATTTTATTTTTTTAAATATCATTTAATACCCACTGACCAGCCCTCCCAAGGACCAAACTAGCTATTTATGTATTGAAAGAAAAAACACATTAGCCACAGTGTTGATGCCTTCAGGTAAAAAGAAGATGAATTGGTCCAAAATAGAAAAAAAAGCAAGACTGAAAAGGGCAAAGAGAGAAAAAAGTCTCTTTGTAAGCACAAGAACATGGCAAAGAATTTTAACAGGAAGGTATAACAGGTCATCAAAGCCTTCTCAAAGACAAAGAGGCCAAAAAGCTAATCAGGTGCTTAAGTCTGGGCATGAAGAGAGGTGTATGTGTGTGTGTGTGTATGTGTGTGTGCGTGTGTGTAAGTGTGTGTGAGCGAGTGGCACATTTGTAGGCCTCATATTCCATTGATGTTTTCCATCTAGTCACTCTATGAGTGATTTTCTGATACTTGCAGAGTGGTATTTAGGCTCCTCCACCGAACCTGTGAGTGCAGAACAGAGGCCGGTTGATTTGTCCCCATTAGAGTCGGCCTGATATTTCAGCCATTACAATCTCTTGCACCCAATGCTTCTTTACACCGGCAACAGTTGCTTAGCTGTAAAATCATTGTTAATGATGATGCCACTGGATTTTCTCAGCAGCTCAGGCTCATTATTTAATCGTAGGAAACTACACTTTCTCAACACCAGAGCCAGTTTTGTGGGTCTTCGATTTCTCGTTTCAGGTTTACACAGACACACACATATATACGTGTGTGTGTTTGTGTGTGGGTGTGTATGTGTGTGTGTGAGAGGCATTTAACAAACGCTTCTACACATGAGCAATAAGGAAAACTGCTTGATTTCCCCCCAAAAAGACTTCAAAAATACAAGAAAAAAGGAAAAACATGCAACAAAAATACCTTCGTCTCGTGGCCGGTTCATTGTAGATTCATCATGTTTTTTTGTGAGTGGACCTAGGGTTAAGACAAAAAGGAAGGGGGGAAAAGAGAAAAGAGAAAATTCAAAAAATATTACTGTGGTAAGAAAAAAACTAAGAGAAAAACATCAAAAAAAGAAAAGAAGCAAGAGCAAAAAAGACAATTCATCAAGAGGTCATTGATATTATCTTTTTGCAAAAGATGAAAAAAACAAAAGGAAACAAAAAAAGGCATCATAAACACACAATAAGTGCAAGAAAGACACAAACTGTTGGCAAGATCAAAGAATTGTGCACCTAGAGCTGTGAATATTCTCCCTGGCTAATGGGAAGTGGGTTTGTCATTGTTGTGCACTGTTTGTTATTGCCCTCTTTACACTATCTTTAGTGTCTGTGTTTCCAACAGCTTGTTTGGCTTCCGGGGATGAAGAAAAATCGATAGGGAAGAATAAGGAATTAACCTTAGTGGCTTGAAAAACAAGAACCGCCCCACTCTGCTTCCTCCTCCTTTTTTCCCCAGGTCCCGCCAGACCCCACTCCACACAGGCTCTCACTCTTATACTCGGAAGAAAAAAAGAAGAAAAAAAAGCACGCATTGAGTAGGGAGCCTATGCATGGTGGGGGCCACGATCAAGAAACCCATGACACACACGCTTACACACCACACACACTGAGAATACAGTGTGGATGGGAAATTTTCGTATTTGTTTGCCTGCTTGTTTAAGCAGAAGCAGATGTTTGCTGTAATTTCTGTTGATGGTAAAATAAAAAAAGGGTTGTGTAATGCTTTTATAAAGCATTAGGCAAAGCAAACAAGATGTGAAAAAAGACAAAGCAAACCCTGCAGGAATAAGCTTCAAGTTAGATGATGAACATTAATCAAAATATTAATAAACATGCAGCCCAAGACAGCATTCAACACTCATTTTACTGCACAGTAAAATATGTGCTGTACCCTGCTTGAAAAAAATAAAGCTTTAATGTATTTAAATGCATATTTCTTGTGAGTGATGTTGAAAATACACTTTGTTTCAAATAACATCCGTTGTTGGAAATGTTAAGACTAATACATAGTATATATTTGTCGTATTCATGTTGTGTTCTATAAGCACTATAAGAGTTTGTCTGTACAGGAAAATGTATACCTTTATTATATTATCTGGCCATTTCAAATATTGTGCAAGAAAACTTATACATTTGGTGAGCAGTTTCAAGTATCAACAGATAAGAGCGAGGCTACGTTCACTTGACCAGCCTCTAGTGACTCAAATTCGATTGTTTGTGACATGGATTTAATCTGTCTAAAAGCACAAATCTGATTTTCAGACTGGATCTGAGTCACTTTCATGTGCCCCCAGATATCTGATATACAATCATGTGACTCGAATGAGAGAAAAGTCAGATTGTAATTCATGTGATTTTTGCCTCTTTGTACTGTATGTGTAGGCCGCTGACATCATCATCATCAGTCAGCACCGGCAAGGCTGGGTTTTCATAGCACTGCTAGAATTAGCTGCTAAAAAGCTTTAACTGAGGCTTTCTTCCTTCTTCTGGACCTCAACAAATACAGCCAACCAACGCCTTGCCATCCTCCAAAAAAATTTTTTTACTAAAATTGCACCACTTGGTTGAAATGAGAGGTCAGCATAAATATACTGTAGATGGTGCAACCAAAGATGTATGTGCACATTCAGGCTGTTTCAGAGAACAGAAGCGTCCACATGAGGATCAGAAACTTATTTGTAATTATGAATGCTCCCCATCATGACATGCATATCCAATCTGATGGATTTTTTCAAAAACTTGAAAAATGTGGATTTTAGCAAGAACATAGCTAGAGAAAGAGAAATTTAACCGCATTATTGCATAAATGAGACTGAGAGACTCTGAGATCTGTTTAAACACCGAATGGTGAGTAAGACCAATAGTCATTGTAAGAAAAAAAAAAAGGTTAAGCATATAATACCTCCCCTCCCCCTAAATGACTCAAACTTTATGGGCAAAAGACTTTTAGTTTATTAAGGTGAGCTGAAAGCTCCTATTTTCCTTACATTCTTTATTTCTTTCAATTTCTTCCTGTTCTCTAAATAGATTGCATGCCTCAGGCAAGTCCAGTTACCTTAAAAAATCAATTGAAACCCAAAGTTGTGTTCATAGTTATGCATGATTTGGCCCATTTAATGAATGGTGCACAAATGCTAAAACACCTCAGCCAAACCACCCTCCTCCCACTGGACCAAATCTTTTTTTCTTTTCTTTTCTTTCTTTTTGCTTGCCTGTCATTTCTTCCACACTCCCTTCCAGACCACTCTGTCATTTACTATCCCTTCCTCCTTTTAACTCTTGACACAGTCTTCCGCACCTCCTCTCTCTATTATTTTTCTTTACTCTGTGCTGCCAGGCTGAGCCTTGGATTTTTCCCAAGAACTTCAAGGATGAAGTTAATAGAGCTTGCTGATCATGTGCACTGGAAGGTAAAACCTGTCAATGCACACATTACACCACATTTATTCTACGGACTGTGGGTGAAGTTTATCTTCAAGACAGTTTTCTACAATTTGTGCAGTGGTCACATGTTTTCCTGAGGCACAAAGATAAACAGAACAAAACAGTCCTGTGATTTATCAATGGCGATAACTCTCTTTTTCTAATGTTTTTTTTACCTTCCTACAATATCTTGAACTGGATCAGACTTTTCCAAAGTCATGATACCTGGATCATGCTTTATAGCCATATAATCTGGATCAGATGTAAAATGAATTCAGCTTTATTGAGACAGTGTGAACTGGATCAAAAAAATTGCAAGCTTTCTGGACTAGATCAGGCTTTATCTACATCAGAATTTTTCAAATGAAATAGATTATGATTATAGGGCAATGGGAACTGTATCAGATATTTTCAAAGTTTTGTGCACTGGATCAAGTATGAACTGATTCAGACTTGTTCTGACTCCAAACCCATGTGACCAAGCTCAGCATTATAGAGCTGTTGGATCTGAAACAGCCTTTATCAAACCATGTGAACTGGATCAATCCTTACAGAGTAGGGCTGAACTAGATCAAACATTATACAGAGTTTTGAAGTGGATCAGATTATTTATAGTTCCGTATCAATTGCTTTAACTTATAGATCCATAATGAAGTGCTTAGGATCTTCCTGCAGTAGATCAGGTTTTATAGATCCATAATGAAGTGGATAAGGTTTTATGAAGCCTTGCTGAAATGGACCACACTTTATAGATCAATGTTAGATTACACTATATAGAGCTGTGTTAAAGTGGATCAGATTGTATAGAGCTACATGCATAATTAAATCTTACAGATCCATAGTCCAACTGAACTTTGCATGAGATAAACATTAACTGAATTTTATGGATTTTATGGAAACAGATCATGATAGATCCATAACAGAGAGAAGCTGAATTGAATCATGCTTAGATTAGACTGTATGGAGTCATATTGATTGGATCAACTGCAATCACAAATCCATGCTAACACACAGTACGTTGTAGATTCCATGCAGACTGGATCTGGCTTTATAGATGCATGGTGAATTGAATCAGACTTTACATGGCTTTACGTTATAAGGTGGATTTTTTATACGCTGCCTGCCCGAGAAAAAAAAAAGGCTTACTTCGACTGCATTCAGCTTTGATTATGCTGCACAATGCATGTGTGAAAATAATTTCTCATGGTCTCAGTTTTTTTTATTTAAATCTTGGATTATGTTTGTGCCATCAGGGAAGAAAAACTCCATGTATGTGATAATTTGGTCATTCAATACATTCAGGTCATCAGCTGACGTCATTTTTATTGCCAACTGAAGCAACCCAAGATCATACGTGGGCAGCCCTCAAGTGGGCATCAGAGTTGCATTGCTTCATGTGCTTCCCTTCTTACCCTGAGGCACCCTGCACTCTGGAATTGGGTCAATCTAAACTCATTAGACCACATGACCTTTCCATTGCTCCAAAGTCTAATCTTTATGCTCCCTATTAAATTGTTCATTTTTCTGATTTTTATCTCACTAGCAAGTGGTTTTCTTATGTGCACACAACTGTTTAGACTCAATTCTGTGAGTTGTCATTACTTGACTTATCAAGCAGGAATTTAAACATTTCTACATTTATTATACAGTCATTTATACATCAGCGCTGGGTTTGGGCATGAACTCAACTTCTCAGAAATCATCACAGCCTCACAACATGGCATAACCAGATCCCATTTCCATCAACCACAGTCATTTCCTTGTTCTAGGTCACCAGATTTCTAATTACACACACCTGATCCCAATCACACACACTGCTATAAATAACACAGACACTCATACATTCATCAAAGTCTCTCTTCAAGATTGTTCTTGTGACAATACAAAGGCTTTGTTCAGGTGCTTGCTTTCTTCATTTGACATTTGCTACTTTGTTACTTAGCTCTTGGCTCTGCATAGTTTACCCTGCTTGTCAATCATCTGATGTACATCTGCTCTTCTCTGTCATTGTTCTGTGATTAAATGGTTTGAATGTTGGTATTATGTTGGTAAGTTACAGTATATAAGTTTGTTAGCACTTGCATGCCTTCGTACTGCCTTACAGTGAACCGGACTAAATTTTATACTTGTGCTAATCCGGATCAGGCTTTACACATACACACACACACACACACACACACACATATAGTATGCACGCACTCACACAAATTTTCAGTGCTTATGTAACACATTTTTAAAGGTTGACTTCTTATCCTGGCTTCGCTCTGATCCAATCAGCCAGAGTTACTTAGGACAGCCAGCACAACAAATGATGCACAGGAAAGATATCTTTTTTTATTTCACTTATAAATATCATGCATGCAAAATTCAATGCAAAATACATTCACTGCAAAGAGAAGTAAAAGCTGTGTAAAAAAAAAAAAAGGCATTGATACATTTAACGGTTCCATAGTAATGAACCACTGGAGCAATGGTGTAATCTTTAGATGCATTCCTCTTTCAAAAGAATGTCTCGTTAAGTTGTTTATTAAGCCAGAATCGGTTTAGAATTTCCTATTTAAAAAGCAATAGATTTTCGGCTCACAGTTTGAGCCTGCTGTTTGTTTTGGAGACATGTGATTGGCATGTTATGTTCAAAAATTGTCGCAAACTTATCTGCCTTTGGGAGAAAAAAAACATTCAAACATGAGAGACTAATGGTTGTGCAGCTCACTGCAGTAGCAAAAATAGGTATGATAGTAATCTTACTGCTATATTGCACCTGTCACACTGTGGAGACACAAAGCCATTGATTTTACTTTAATTTGGTTTTTTCGTAATAAAGCCTGGGCCATACTTTTAAACGGAATCATTTTCTGCCCAGTGTTCATCGAACAAATTCGTATTGAAGATAAATCCTTTTTCCAGATCTGTGGCAATACCACATCACTCACATGTGCATGGAGAAAAGGCTGGATTTCATTTAAAATTGAGTAAAATTCTACACATACTGTAAGAGATCACTTATACATATACATAGTCAGACTGTATATTATTCCTAGATAACTAATAAATTATTAATAATAATGATAATGAAATATATATATTTTTTTATTACTTCTACTTTGAGCATTTCCCATGAACATGTGGAAGCACTATCAAAGGGAAAAACACAGTGCAATCTAACTCAAAAAGACTCAACCTGCCTATATTAATCATCGCAGTCTTTTATTTTTACTGAACCATTCACCATTTTAAGCATACGAAAAAAAAAAAAGTCCTTTACTGAGAGCTTTGTACAATTTGTAGCCAAGTCCATCAAGACCTGCAGCCTTGCCAGATGGAAAAGCCTGAATAGCATCTTGTTCTGAATCAAGGTCATTTTTCATTTAAGTCTCACTCAATTTAGACTGCCAACAAATGGCTGTATTCCATGTGGGTAATTGGTTTTCTATAGTATGCGTATAATTCAGAGGAAAATTCTCTCTAGCGATCATTAATCTCTCTTTTATTCACGATCAGATTGTCTGATTCAGATCTTTACGTTGTGAATGGTCTGGTTGGTTTCTTTTCTGACTTAATTGGTGTACTTATAACACCCTAATTTCTATTTTAGGACTGATGTCTGATGGTGTGCTTTTGTAATTCCTTCTTAAATTAATCTGTTATTACAAAGTTGTTGTGGTCTCTCTCTCTCTCTCTCTCTCTCACACACACACAAACACACACATGCACACTCACACATGTGGCAACAGATGTCATTCAAAATTCTCTCTGTGATTTGGATGCAAGTTTAGCAATCAGATGGCCACATGGGTCTAACAGGTGTATGATGGCAATCTGCTCCTTCCCCCACAATCCCACAGAGGAAGAAAATGGGTTGATCTTGTTTTGACTCTGGCAGCACACCAGTTCTGCACCAATGTTTGAAATTATATCCACCTCCTCAAGGTATTGAACAGTGTTAGGCACAACTATTTGCCACTGTCTTGTGATGATCGAGAACTCAGTGGTCCAGTGCTGCTACGTGAAATAACCGATTTCTGTCTGAAATGCCCTTGCTCTGATGCCATTTTGGTAGTGCAATCTTTGAAGCCAGTGTTATTTCATCTAAAAGAGAACACTAGGGTACAGGCTGTACTATAGACTGCCCTCTACTGCTATGTGTTGCCTAAATGTGATGTGTTGCTTACACATAGGCAGTTGTAGCTCGTTGGTTATGATGCTGACCTATTGACTGGAAGGGTATGAGTTCCAGTCTGAGCAAGGCCAAGCCTCCACTGCTACTGTATGTACTTGGGAAAGGACCCTCGACCCTCAATTGTTCAATTGCATAAATCAAATTAAATGTAAATCGCTGTAAGTCATTCACACATATTGTATTCACCCTCACAAAGTTTTAGATTGCAAGAGCTTTATTTCATTATAAATCTAGTGAGCAGATCCAGTAATGTAGAAATGAGAAGGGCATACAGCTAGGAACACCTGTACACCAGTATTAGGGACACCTGTGCATCTGCACATTCATGCAGTTATCAGGCAATTATGTGACAACAGTGCAAAGCATAAAATCATGCAGATACAGGTCAAAATAACAAGTTATTTGTCACATAAATTTTTAGAATGAAGAAAAATTTGTGCCATGGGTGTTGGTACCAGACGGGCTGGTCTGAATAGTTCAGAAACTGCTGATGTGCTTTGAGATTCACCCACAACAGGGTTTAATAATGATCTTTATAAATGATCAACAAAGTCATGATTATAATTTCACCAAATAATCTCCCTTTATATCAAAGGATTGTGTCCTATTGTGTTTACGTCATGAATTGACGGGGTCACAATCTGGGTAAATCTGGGTAAAAAAGTTTTAATGAAGTAAGAAACGAAACAAAAATGGGAATCAAAACCAAAATGACAGCAGATGTGGAAACAAAGCAGTAGAAGTGAAGACAAGACAAGAAACAGAAGACACACTGGAACTTAAATAGTACAACTAATGAAAGACAGTAAAGTAGGACAGTTGTAAACAAAGAACATGAAGCACGGGACAGAGTAACAGCTCGTCAACATAAAAGTAAAAAAAAAAAAACACTGTAAAAGGTACACAGCTGCTACAGAAAAAAACAGAAAAATAGAAAAAGTATGTGAACCCCTTAATATTAATTGTTTTTTGCATTAATTTTGCCATAACATGTCATTTTTTATTTTTTTTTGCAACCACATATTAAATATTCACAGTGCTGGAGGAAAAATTAAGTGGACCCTTGGAGTTAATTGCTGGGCAAAGCTCTTTTGGCAGCAATGATTTTAAATAAGTGCTTTAAGTAGTTCTGAATCAGACCTACACAACATTCAGGAGGAATTTTTGACCATTCCTCTTTACAGAACTGCTTCAGCTCATAAACATTTGTAGAACAACTGGTGTGAACAGCTCTCTTGAGATCATTCCAGAGCATCTCTATGCAGTTAAGGCCAGGGCTCTGACTGGGCCACTCCAAAAGGCTCATTTTTTTTCTGAAGTCATTCTGTGGTGGATTTACTTCGATGCGTATGGTCATTGTCCTGCAGCATCAACCAACTTCTACTGAGCTTCAGCTGGCAGGCAGCCACCCTGGCATTAAACAAGACCAAATCATCATGCTTCCTTCACCATACTTCACCATTGTGATGATGTTTTAATGTTGGTAAGCTGTGCCCTTTTTTACACCATACATAGTGTGGCATATTCTCCTAATTTTTTTGTTTTGTTTTATCAGTCCACAAAACATCCATTTGCATTTCCATTAGCATTGCTGATTGCCAAGGTGCTATTTGGGCCAACTTCAGGCATGCAGTATTCCATTTTTTGGAAAGCAGCAACTTCCTTTGTGGTGTTTTCCCATGGACACCCTGCCTGCTCTATTACTTGTGTATGGTAGATTTATTTAAACAGAAACGTTTGCCAGTTCCAGTGATGTCTTTAAGCCTTTAGCTATTACTTATGGATTATTCTTCACCTACTGTAATTGAAGATTCTCCATTGTGCCTTTGGAGTCATCTTGGCTGGTTGCCCAGTCATAAGAAGAGTAGCCACAGTACTAAACTGTCTCTATTCATAGAGTTTGTCTGTCAACTGATTGATGCCTAAACACTTTCAGATTACTTTGTGTCCCTTCCAGGACTGATCAAATACTTGATCGCATTTATTCAGAGATCTCCTTCTTGCAGGACATGGTTCACATCAGCAGATGCTACTTCACAGAAAACTTAAAAATGTTTGAGAATCTTTTATCAATCAAAACCTGATTCATTTCATTAATTGGACTCCAGGTGTGCAAACTACTGACTCCAATTAGCTTTTGTTGAAGTAATTATGGATTCACTTTTTCTTCCAGCACTGTGAATGTGGATGTGTTCAATAAAGACATGAGAAATTATAATTGTGTGTTTTTAATTGTTTATCAGCTTAAGCACTTTGTGTTTATCTATTGATGTGACTTGATGAAGTTCAGATTACATGTTATGGCAAACTAATGCAGAAAAACACTTAATTCACATATTTTTTTCTTGCCACTGTGTGTGTGTGTATATATACACGGGTTGGACAATGAAACTGAAACGCCTGGTTTTAGACCATAATAATTCAATAGTATGGTGTAGGGCCTCCTTTTGCGGTCAATACAGCATCAGCTAGACGCACACCAACAATTTGTTCTCTTTTGAACTCTGATATGTCACCCATAATGTTGTGTGCATTGCAATATTTTAAAGAAAACTGTGCTATTACTCTGCTAATTAAACCGTTACACTCCGCTCTTACTGGTGGAATGTGCAAGCAATGAAGATTGGCCACCAGGCTGGTCAAGTTTAGTCATGAAACTTTCAACACTAAATTGGCCAGTGTTTTAGTTTCATTGTCCAACCCCCTGTATGTATGTTTGTATATTTACAGTATGTGTATATGAATACTTTGACAAAAGGTTATTTTTCATATGAAGCAAGAAGCATGGCAAACTAGTAGAGAATATTTTGTACATGTTTTCTTTGAGTCATAAGAATGTTAAAAAGCACAAATGCCAAAACTTTTTTCAAAACTTTTTGGTTATGTAAGTGTGAATTTTTTTCAAAAAGCTATAACTCCTACCTCCCACAGTGGTGTCACAATAGCAAAATCAGCCTGCAGTTTTGTTTGTGGTTATTTAAGTATGCAATTTGGTATTAGTTATACATTTGTATTAGTTATATGTTATATATGTACAGTATGTATAAGATAATGAGAAGCATTATAAGCAGTGTCTTACTTCAGTTCATGATGATAGAAGGCTATCATAGTACATGCATATTTAAAGTTTTATAACATTATTTCTGTGCTTCACCACAGTGCTTACACTACAGTATCCCTAAAGTTTTATTAAATATAATCTCGAGGTGTTTAAAAACCATTATTTCACATAACATATTGCAGACATTACACAATGCATAGTCATTCATTACTGCTGAATAAATGGGTAAATGTCCTTTTATTGGCTTAAAAACTCTCCAAAAGCTACTGCGCTTCACTGATCACGTGACAAAAAAAGTGATTTATAGAATGATGGCCTTTGCTCAAAAATCAGCCAACTATACAGTATGTCAACCTTTTATCAAAACATGGAAGTTTAAAGCTTTGTGGATTTCAAATGAAAGCTTTTGTTATAGACAAACCAGAGAATGATTATTTGTGAATCAGGATCCCATATGTGAATGGTAGTTTTTTTTCCATTTCAGTTTGAAAGCTACTATCCTGTTAGGAAACTTTTAGCTTAGGAAAAATCAATCATTGAGTGTAGGAAGGATTTGCCTTATTGGCGCCACACCCAGCCTCTCATCTCAGTTCTACCTTCAGAGCAATGGCCAAACCGAGCCGATGAGCTCAGAGGTGGGAATGTGGAAGTGCCAAGCCGGCATGTTTGAAGAGTGGGCAGTGTTTGCTGGTGTGAAGATCGCTCTGGGGGAGAAATGTTGTCTGAAAGCGTGTTAAATAGGGAGCTGTGCTGATTAGAGATTGAGAACAGGTGCAATGAGAGCAGTGTATGAGGCGGTGAAAAGCAAGGGGCAAGGTGGATATGGAGCAGGAGTGCATTATAATGATAGCTGATTATGGCTTTGATTGAGACATGGGCTGGACAATCTTAATTAATTGTACGATGAATTATTAGAAACATTCCTTCCTCTACTGTGGTCTGGCATCCACCTAAAATGTATGTCACACTGTGATTAAATTTTACAGGTCATGCAGCCTCATATCAAAGATGATGCCCTTATTTGTCATATATACATAGCATTACAGTAATTTTTTTTCTCATATTGTTATGAAGTAGAGTCCGAGATGATCTGGCACCAATAGAGCAGACAGGGCTTGCTCAAGGTCCAAACATAATTTCACATAATTTATACTTATACCACCTAAGACTACTAAATACATTTTGGATGTACCATTTCCACTGTATTCATTTTATGCAGTGCTGTGCATGTATACATTTAGCATATGGCCAAATTATTTCTTTGTATTTAAAACCCCAAGATTCAACCCTCAGACACACAGTCTGGTTCACCCTGAAGCTCCGTCTTGGAACAAAAAACAAAACTACAGTTCATGAATTAAAATTATCCCTAGTTCACCCTCTCCCTAAAGCTTCGAAGTTGCTAAAAATGTTAAAAATACATTCATACTGACACAGCATGACTGACTGACTATTAGATGTTTCTGGTTAGGCCAGAGAGAAAGAGGAAGAAAAATAAATGGAAGAGCAGATACAGTGCATGGAAGATATGAAGATGAATGCTTCGTAGAGATGGAGGAAGAAGTGAGAGGGAGAGGACATTATTGCAAGGGAAGGTGACTGGGATGTAGATTGTGTGTGTGTGTGGGGCGGGGGGGGGGGGGGTCTGTGACGCAGAATGTTTGGAAAAGATAGTGTGAGTGTGTGGAAAAGAGGAGTGTTTAAACAGAGGGGAGAGGGACAGCCGCCAGATAGGATGACATTTACGGAGTGGTGGCAATGGAGAAGGCATGAAGGTTAAAGCAATTTCCCAGCAACACCACTGGTGACAATTACTGGCAGACCTCATGAGCACTATGACACACAGCCCCATGTCTGCCCGCTTCACTGAATCTTTCACAAAGCCACATCTAGGTCAAAGGTCTGAAGCAAAACATTTATTTAAAATTTATTTACAGCTGGTACAGCCCTGACTATCTATTAGAAACTATAATAAGCCCACCATCGCAGTGTGGTGTATTTCTTTATAAATGCTTTAATAGGCTGATAAATTATTGCCTCTTTTACTCAATTTCTCCTGTGTATGTGAGCATATATGACAGATGCAGGCTAATCGCACTGATTTAGTATAATCTCGTTCCATCCAAGAGACAATCTTTCTCTTCCTTGCATCAGTGACATTGACTTAATCTTGATAAAACTTAAGAAATGTGGCCAGTAATCACTCTGATTAAAATAAAGCATGCTGTTTCTCAGCTGTCTTCCCCTGGACACCTTTTACACTTCTGTCATAGTACTTTAACCTTTTAGAATATAGATATATTTTTTATCCTCGACTTCTTTCTCATTCAGAAACTGTATTTATATCACTCATAGCCCCTTGCCTTTCTGTGACTCTGTGGAAGATTCAAGCAGAATGTTAAATGGGGAGAAAAATTTGGTGACTTGCCGAAGGGGCGACCTCCAGTTCTGAAAAATGAAGCCAATGAGGAAGTGCCAAAATGTGCATTTCCACCGTCTACTGGGGGATGAGTCAATACCCATAGAGCTGCATGTTAAAATTTTGAAAATCTATAACAGAAATAAACATGTCTTCAGCCTAGTACAAAAATGATTGTGGTCTCTATAGCTAGATTTTCCATTCATGACCATTGTCTGGGGATGATTTGTAATGTATAGTGATGATTGTGATGAGAGTGATGAATTAATTTATTAAGGGAAGAAAGCTGTCCAAACCTACCTCATCCTAAAGTGTGTGAAAAAGTAACCCCCATCCCCTGGCTAAATCATGAATGAATGAAATTTTTTTAGAAATCTGGGTTAAATTTCACTTGCCACATCCAGGCTTAATTATTACCAGACCCGTTGAATCAAGAAATCACTTAAATCGTGCCTGTCTAACATGTCTAAGTGAAGAATGCTAAAAAATCTAAAAAAGCAACACAGTCCAAAGAAATGTAAGAACAGATGAGAAACGAGATACGATGTCTAGCATATGAATGACAGAGTTCAATAAAATACAAAGTAACGTTAGCATATCAATTTATTAGCCACCTTTCAATTTTAGCTAGGGGCCTTTTGTACCCCACTTTATGGCACCCCTGAACTTCCTGGCTTACTGTATGTTGCCAAATATATGAATAATGAATATATAAATAAATGCCATGATGATTAATACTCCAGAAGGGGAAAAAACTAGGACCTTTTATTTTCCTATTCAAGAAATGACATATCACTTTGTCTTTTGGGGTTTCATCGTTTTGCCTTCTTTTTCTCTCCAACCTTCCCTCATTTTTGGCAGTGCTTCCTCACTAAAGGTTTTCCAAAGCACAGATATAACTACGTGCAGTGTGTGTGTGAGAGAGAGAGAGACGGGTTGGGTGTCTTATTTGCATTCAGAGCCACTTGCCAACTCAGCTACAGGAGGAACTGAAGAGACACCATTTGAGCAGCATGGTGAGGGGGAAAAAAGAAGAAAAGCATGCAGTAGGAGTGAGAGAGACAAGTGAAAGAAGACATATACTGTAGCATGAGATGGCAATAATGCCTGTGTATATTTGTGAGTGTATTTGTGAGGAAAAAAAGCAATAAGAGATACAAACCACTATAGAGCAAGTATTGAAGTAACCTGAGCTCCATCTGAACCTACAAAAGCTGAGGGTTCTCTCTATTACACGTCCACATCTTAGAATATTATTTTGCCAGAATGTCATAGTATAGTACCTTGACCTGTAATAGTGGCACACCGGTAGAAATTTGCCCACTGATACAGACTTTCAAACACTTGAAAATCTCTGTGGTGGAGAAAACTTCAAAACCACCTTTATGTAATGGCCCTTAAACGGTACTATTCACGAAACTACTGGATATACAGGATAAAGGTTTTCCTCAGGATGCCAGGTGTTTCTCAGCTCTAGTGAGTGTACCACCCCTAATGATGTATACAGGGTGGTAACAGAATGTCTCTTCACAACAACTGTGATTGGGACAATGTTTACTGTTAAACACACTAAACAATTGTAAGTTTAGTGAGAGACGCACTGTCACGAACTAACCGGAATGATCAGAAGATTTAGCACACTTAGCGGTTAGCCCTTTGTAGCATGGATGGTAAACCCAAACGCGGAAGCAAGCGA
>JAQMYJ010000001.1:13864051-13876313 GCA_030014305.1 Clarias laeviceps | reverse complement strand
TGTAGAAAGAAATAAAAATCAGGAACCATCATGGAGTTAGAAAGTGTTCTAAAACTTTTGAACGGTAGTGTGTATATATATATATATATATATATATATATCAAAAACCAAACGTTACATTTTGCATGAAACTGGGCAAATCTGCTACCTGAGAACATCACTGAGAAAACAACAAGAGATCTGGAATCCCTTCAAAGAGCTCAAACCCTAAAAATGTCAAAACCTTTCAGCAACGTGTGCATAATGATTGTTGGAGAACCATCAGTGGGTCATACGGGACAGTCCAGGCTATGCTCACATGTGATTTGAACGTGTGCCATGTTGCTGCCAAGTTCGTAACCAGACTGTTGATCTAGAAGCAAAAGGAACACCGCATCAGAATCTGCCAAGAACTTTGTCAATGTGCCATGGATGACCCATCCTTCATGTCATGTCGAGAACCCCATCATCTCCATGACTGAAAAGGCAAGGCAGGTCCACAGCTCGACCAAGTGCAAGCTCATCGTCTTTTTTGACATTCCCTGCATTGTGCATCAATAACTCACCCCCAGCTGCCAGACCATCCATAGTGAATTCTACTGCCGGGTTTTAAGGTGTATAACGGAGTATGTATGGTGAAAGCGCTCAGATCTGTGACGCATCAATCGCAAAACTTTTTGATACCCCTTTGTACCCAAGCACTAGTGAAACACGAATTAGTGCATTAGGGTTGCATGGGATTATATAGAGAAATAGAGAGTTTTTACTCTCATAAGTGTGTTCTGTTATTCTGCACAAATTAAAGTCTCAGGTGATTTGAATGTCTCTTGTATTATTATTATTATTATTATTTTTAGTGTGTGTAGTACAGCAGTAGTTTAATAGGACTAGGCTGAGCTTTGGCAACAACATATTTAAACGAGCTATACCAATAAAGCAATACTGAATTAGATACTGTATATAATTCCTCACACTCTACTTACTGCAGAGTTATCGAAAGCAGCAAAGAAGTCTTGATGACATCACAAGTCGCAAGGCTTTTCACTGTAGCAGATCTTACACAAGTGATGTACAGTTACAAAGCCGCTGAGGTTGAGGGGGGTCTAAAATAGAGGACCCGACAGTGGATAACTGACCAAGGGAGCAGTAGAAAGAGATAAGACAGCACATCACGTCAGTCCTAGAGAATTTAACATCTGCGCAATGACGGCATAAGTCAGAAGTACACACCCTGACACACATGCACACACTCGAGAACTTTTTTTCTTCCTGCCCGCATCTGAAGTTATAAATAGCATGCAGTGTGCAGTTGTTTTTAATTCCCTTATTGAGAGACTAGCAGAAAGACAAATGGATATGCAGACACACATGCTCAATCACACACGCACACACACACTACACAGAGAGCCCTTATGTGATGCCTGACAGCTATAGGCTGGAGTAGCTGCAAGGTTGCCAAGGCGACCCTGTGTAGTCTCCACCTTCTGCCTTCAATCTCAGCTTCCTAAACCTCCACCTCTTCCTCCTCTCTTTTTATCTCTCCCCCTGCCTCTGGCTCTTCATTATCCACTTTGCTTCCCAGTCATTTTTCAACCCTTGATCATTTGTTTCTTTATCATGCTGTCAAACTAACATTTTAACACAATTTGCCATCTCTCTCTCATTTTTTTCTCTTTCTCTCTTGTTCTCTCTGTCTCTTACATAAACAAATGTAAGGTAAAACTTACTGATTAATTCCGTTCCTATCTGACCTCATCTGATGCTATTAGATAATAACCCAACATCAAATGTACTAGATGCTGGAGTTAAGTCCCTGGTTTCTCAGAACCCCTTATTTGAATTTACCCTGGAGTCTTCATTTTTCCAGTGTGTGTCTGTGGTCTGATAACTTCAAGCTGCTTTGCTCTCCGTTCTACAACAACACTCATCCCTACAGAGGGAACAGGACCTGTGTATCATTAGCTCTGATGCTCATTAAAAAGCTCCATTTGCACACGCTCAGGTACTGCCGTTTCAGTTTTCTGAGAGAACAGCATTCAATTGCCTTTCTATCAATTCTCCTAGCATTCTGACAAACACACACTTCCCTAATCCCCTCCCCACCCCTCCACAGATAAACAGCTCAGATCAGGGTATGACTCCTAATTATTTTTTGCACTAAGGCCACATATATCACATTTGTGCTGCTTGTTATTTACACGTTAATTCACTTATTTATCCACACATTTGTTTTTTTGCCCAAAGGCTAAGACAGTTTTATGCATACAGATAGTAAAAGGCATTGTAGAACCTTCCTTTAAGGTAATTTGGCATCATTAGGCACACTTTAATTGGATCCTCACAAAGTACAGTATAGCCACTGAAAGACCAAGTATTGATTGTTGGCAAAGCTGAACCATAACATTTAATCATTTTGATGCTAAAAAATATGGCGCACATTTATGGTCAAAAATATTGGAACAGCAACGTTTATTATTTAAAGGCATTTGGGTTTGATATCAAGAGATGAATATGAGACAATAGATCACAATTTCAGCTTCATTTCCTGATATTTAAATCTAGATTTGTTAAAGAGCACAGGACATACCACCCTTGGTATCAGACCACACAATTTTTAAGTGAACAAAAGTATTTTGAGAGATTTTAAGTAATGTAAATAACTCTTAATATTTGATTTGTACAGTTGAGGGTTAAGGGCCTTGCTCAACAGTTGTAGCCTGGTAGTGTTGGTTCTGAACCTGTGACCTTATGATCCTAATTCCAAGATCTTAACCATTGAGCTACCCTCCCATGTTTTGGGGTATTCTCACACATCTCTTTGGTACTTTGTTTCATTTGCTGACTTCTTTAATGTCTGGTATTTTAGTGTCCTTTTTCTTTTTCTGGCCATTACAATTTGTTGTATTGGCCAATGTTTGGGCAATAAATCTGCTTGATTTCTCTCTTTTCTCGGATTCAGCAAAGCTTGTTTTTCTCCCATAGACAGCTCTCTGGTCTTCATGTTGGTCTATAATTTTTTTTTAAACAACAACTACATCTTAAAGGTGAAACCCAAAGTTCAAACCAAGAGTAGACATTCAAAGCTATTAATCCATAAATGTATTTTGTTATTAATGGACCTTCAGATGTCTTTTAAATGTGACTGCATATTATTCACCATCTTCACATATAATCGCATATAAAACACTTGAGTGGCTGCATGCATCGTTGAAGATTTTTCCCCTTGATTTGTGCGATTATCCAATGATTTTGTACATGTACGTACACTGAACTAAATATACAATTAAGGGTTCAGGTTTATTGAAAAGCATATATAAAGCACCAATTCAATCAGCACAGTCTGGCAGCTTACACTGAGAAAATGGGCTTATTATCTAAAGCACTTATATACCAGGAGCCTATTATGTGTAGTGCAATGATGTAACTGCACAGGTTAGCAATCAACCAATTATCAGCTAATTATCAAGCCCCTTTTGAACTGACTTAAATAAATGAGTGAGATAAAAGTAGGTTTGGGCACAGTCAAGGACATAACACTCATTATATGAAAAAAAAAAACTAGCAAAAGAAAGGATTCTGAGCAGCAGCGAAAGACTTACACAAAGCGAGGAATTAAGCAGAAGACTCTAAATGAAAAATCATCATGAGAAAGTGAACACTGCAGCATCCAGCACTCAAAGAATTGATTGCAGCTAAGATGTATGGGAGGATATGCTGCGTGTTGCAGGGTGAGCTAATCGTTCCCATAGACACTGACTGATGGGATCTGATCACACATGGCTGCAGCACACAGACTAATACATGAAGGTCCTCACACTCCAGCTCACACACATGCATAAACAAATGGGTTACACCCTTTAGATCATAGGAAATCATTTTAGTCATGATAGGTAAGTATTCTAAAATGTTAAGTGCCCTATTTGGTGCTGAAATAAGGTGTGCATGATTGTACTTCAAAAAAAGTTGGCTGGGTGTCTCAAATAAATTGGCTGGATTAAGTGGAATTTAGAGATTCAGGAAGATGTACATGGACTGATTTGGATATCACAAAAGCTTAAAGAACTCATTGATTTGCTACACTGCTGTAACGGAGAGAAAGAAGAAGAAAAAGAAGCAAAATGTGCTCAACAAAGCTAAAAAAAACTGCTGTTGGTGTTGACAGGCAAGAAAATAAAACAACCATTTTCACACCAGGGGTGTGCCAATGAAAACTCACACACCTACTCAAACACACTCAGCAGAGCCCCAGTGGAGTTTCACTTGCATGTTGATGTGTCACACTGTATTATCCCGACGTTTAATCCACTGTGGATATGTGTCTGCATGCTGTTACACTCTAAACCGTGCACGTTCCCTTATTATTCCAAAGGAGTTGACTCTGGCATAAACAAAAAAGAAAAAGAAAAGAAGAATAGTTTATGTGAGACCTTGAACATCTCACACCAAGAAAAAAGGTCAAAAACAATTGTGCATAACTAGATCAGAGAACCAACCTGGTGGTTGATGAGGGATGTATTCATTGCAAAAGAAAGGAAAAAAAGAAGAAGGAGAAAGAAAGTAAAAAAAAAAAAAAACCTGAGCTCGCACATTGGCGGCTTAATCCACATTGTGGTTTTATGTTCTTTGAAACCCCAGGACTCAATGAACCAAAAGATTGACAGATAGTTCTCACTTTCCCCAGCCTTTTAAAAATCCTTCAGTCATTTCAGATGTTAATTCCTGGTTCGATTTCCTGTGCTTCAGAATGAGCATGTGCCCTGAGACAGATTTCCCCTTTGCACCAATCGTTCTATATTTTTCTGATTGGTATTAACTAGATCTGGACTCACACGCTCACGTCCCCAGTGCGGTATTAAAAAAAAGAGAATAATATGAGATCAGGATTAAGTTTCAACATCGCAGATGGACCCAGTTATATGCCAGTGCCACAAATCAGCACCGCAGCCTGGCTGAAATCTCTGTAGTCTCTATTCAAGTTACAGTACATTTAATACTTTTTTAAAAAGCCATTTCAAATGTAAATTGCATCAGCTTGCATTGAAAAAAATATCTGTATGCACAGAAATCACACCATCAGTGTGTGGCAATAAAAAAAAATAAAAAAAACCTTTAGGAATTGTACACCAGTCGTATATTTTTCACATTAAAATTTTTGCATCAACAGGTCTCTGTGAAACGCTAGCTCAGCAACATTAGCCTCAGATTAACACACACCCTGGCCTTGCTTAGCGATTCCAACTGTGTGTGTGCGATTGTGTGGAGAGAGAGAGAGAGAGAGAGAGAGAGGACATGAAGTGAAGTGTTTTCAAGTGAATTTTCAGTTGCTTAAGAAGAAAAAAAGCCAAAGATTAAACCAGATAATAAAAAGACCTAAACCAAAAGACCATGCAAAGACAAATAAAAATTAAGCAGCCTTTTCATGTATAAAAAGTATTTTAAGACATCATACAACATCAGATTCATAATCCTCAGTCTAGTGTACTGAGCATTGTGTTATAGATGGAGACAAAAACAAGAAAAAAGAATGTGGGAAAAAAAGATGTGATGTGTTAAGTGTTTTGTCTCCTGAAAAGCAAAAATTCAGCAAAAAAAAAAAGCTTTTTCTTGTATATGTTTTGTTTGGTGTATTGCTTTTGTGTATATCACTGTAGCTGTGAAGTATAAAGTATAATTAAAAAGAAGAAGTTTCATTTAAAATTGTGTTGGAACAATTCTTTAGAGTTCAATTACTAATATTAAAGATATCATTAAAATGTATAAAAAAGCTAATGTATGATCTATAATGTTTAGTCTGTATACTCGTATCGTGTGTAGTACTGAATGTGGCAGCTCACCATCCTCGGTGGGCACGTAGACGTTCAGATAGAGACAGTCCTCGCTCTGGTTCTGAATGTAAGTAGCAGCCACATCGAGGCTGTCAGTGAACCACACGGGCAGCATGATCTCAGGCAGCACGCCGTGGAGGTTCTGCGGGCACACGGGTGCAAACTGAGTAGCATTTCGCACTTCAGGCCATGAACCGGGCGCCTCCGGAGGCTGAAACCGCCGATCTCCGATGGGTGGTGTAGCATACGGCACGCCCAGGTACTGCTCCACAGGGCCCAAAATCTCATTATTCAGTTCCCTTTTGAGTCCACGCAGCTTTCCATAGTTGGTGCTGACCACTGGGTGCTTGGCACTGGGTTCAGTGCGCTGACACGTGCCTAGAGTAAGCCACAGTGCTAGGAACAGGACATAGACACAGGTGAGAGTGTCTAATCTGCGGGCATGGCCCGAGTCCCGCTTGCAACAGTGTGGTGGGCGCATGACTGCTTTTGCCATTTTTTTGTTTATTATCGTTCAAATCAAGAAGTGTGTAAGTGAAGTGATTGTCCACTAGGATAGTGCCAGTATACTGTAAGAAGCGTGATCTTTTTTCTTTTGGGTAGACGAGATACTGTGGACAGATAGGACAGGAATAGGGGGTCAGGTGAACAGAAGGGACAGGGAGGAGAACAAAGACAAGGGCGAAATGTTGCCAGTGGTGATTTCAGCCCTGGCAAGTTAATGTGATGTGGCAAAGGTCAAAGAGCAAAAGTCTGTTACGTTCCATTGCCCGACAATGTCCTCATTGGGTTGGTCACACAGACAATCACGCCTGGGCGTCCTGTGGAAGACAAAGAAGAAGTGCAAAAGTCAGGCCTTTCTAGCTAGGAGAAATTGTTATTCGTACATTTGACAAAAAGGTCAGTCTGTATCATGACAAAAACAACATTCCTGACACATCCTATAAATCTATTCTGTAATAATGGTCTGATTCACTGTTGAACAACATGTCAGTGATATTTCAACCTCTCTAGTACCAACTCCTTCACTCATTTAACAGTCTAATTACAAGAAAAGTCCACTATTTAAAAGAAATACCTAAAATTATAGATTAAGATTGTATCCATAATCTCTCAAATGTTAACTTTAATAGCTCTTACAATATAAACAAATTGAATGCTGTAACTACTGTATCTGTCACAATTTAAACCACCTTGATGAAAAGAAAGTGAACATAACAGAAGATTGTAGTGAGGTGAAGTGTATTAGTTCTCAGTCTCACTGTCACTTCTGTTAGACTTCAGTTTTATTCAGAAGCAAGATACACTTTCTGAAGCTGCCATATTGTAAAATGTCACCCTATGACTTTACAAAGTTGTCATTATAGAAAATTGCACCCCTGCAAACATTACATACTGTATGTTGCTTACAGTATATGCCTATGTGTTGTCACTCAGAAAAAAAAAAAAAAAAGTGTTGGAAGTCCTAGTAGAAACTGCAACACATTTTTACAAAAGGGTTTTACAGAAACCACTTGTTTTCTCCTGTACACTTTAATACGTTTAGCCAGTGAAGTTTCCTAGTGTCTCCATCTTAACTAAAAAAGACAACCAACAGCTTTTTCCGCTCTCAGTGCCTGGTGGTTCCTGTAAATCCCTCTATATAAACACACTCCAGATTCAACCTTACAGGTCACATATTATAATAATGTTTAAAATGAAAAAATAAATAAATAAAAAATAGGCTTGCCAGAATGTAGGAGTTGTATTTTTGGCATCCCTAATTTTCTTTATGTTTTCCTCCTCTTCCAAACGTATGGTTTCAGTGTGTGTAGCTTCAAATTGAATTTTCCCCTGAATGCCCTTTTGAGGAAGTGCATTTTCTTAGTGAATCAGAATCATGGATTTTTTTTCCCTACTGTTTCTTGTTTCAAAAAGACTAGAGACCAATTAGAATGTCTAAAAATGATTTTTAATTTTTTTAAATTTTTTTTAAAGTGACCTTTCAGAAAATGTAGTGATATAGAGTTTAAAAATATCAGGAAAATAATTTAGAGATTTCTGTATTAATAAAATCATAATCACGAAGAACACATGATGTATACATTCTAAAAAATATTGATCATTAAAAAGTTAATCTTGCAAAACCATACTCCTGGGAGCAAAAAAAATGTGTAATTGTATAACACACTAATCAACACTGACCTTTTTTTTTTTTTTTTTTTTTTGTAAAGGCTAGATATTAGAAAATGCATGCTAAGTGTAAGAATAAGTATGCTAAGTTCAGTGCACACTCCAGAAAATGTGGCTGCAGAAACAGTTTTTATACTGTGTGGTACTGTTGAATTATAAATGACCTGGGATTTGGTGAGAAACAATTCTTCTAAACTGATGATAAAGCTCTTTCACGGCTCAGCCTGTTATGTCGAACAAAGGTTGGTCCATTGTAAACACTGATACTGTTGGGCTATGTGAAGGAAACAATATGAAGAGATGAAACCTACAGTAATTAAGAACAGAGACAAATTCATCGCATATTGAGAACTCCTTTCTGTTCCTTTTATAGGAATCTGATTGTAAGAGTGATGAGTGATGAATCAGTGTTTTTTTTTTTACGATTCCTCTGGAGTTAGTATTTAGCTGTTTGTGCACAAGCAGTTGTTTATAGAGAGCATTATACACACATTATATACACATGCACATATGCACACATGCCCTACGAACAGCACAGTTAGAACAGCAGAGTGCCAGAGAACATACAGATCTCCAAAGCCAGTGAGAATGAAGAGAATAAAAGAGGGACGTAAGCAATATTCTCACGTTGTCATCATTATCATCATTGTCATCATCGTTTTCATTATTGCCACAGAAAGAATCAGCAGTCTGAACACTCTCCCCTGCCCAGTTTGTCCTGCTTTATTGCTTTGTTACCATCATATTATACTCTATCTTGTCTGGTACTGCTCTTGATTACATTCCCAGTATGTTCTTGGGTGTCTGAAACACACGGAGTGATATACAATTCTTTGTCAGGAGAATTTTCTTTTTTTTTGACTGTAAAAGGACCAGAGCACTAAGGAACATCATTTTAACTATGTTTACATGAACATTATTTCTTTGATCTAATTGCTCTCTCAGAGGGGAGGGATGAGAGGTACTTAGTGCTCCCACATTAATCACGGCTCTACAGCCAATCAGGGGCATCTGTAAGCTCACGCAGGCGGAAGGAGCGGATAGCGCTGTCCTGCGAGTGTGTTACTCCGGCCCCAATGGTGCGTGAGCAAGCAGTTCGAAAAGATGTGGTTGACTGCTGTCACATGGTTCGGAGGAAACACGTGATAGTCTTCGGCCCTCCCGACTGAGTGGTAGTAGTAGCCTTAAGGTGGGAGCCCCCTAGTGACGGGCGGAATTGGATACGACTAAATTAGGAAGAAAATAGGGAAAAAAATACCCCCCCCCCTCCAAAAAAAAAAAAAAGAGATCCAAACGTAACTATGTACAGTATGTGTGTTTACTCAAAGCATTTCATCAGAATGTAACTTCTTTTTTGGCTTAAACAAAGTGTTTCTGCTTGCTGTTAAGCGGTTTATCTGCTATAAATATAACAAAAGAAAAAGAAGGAGAAGAATAAAAGAAGAAGAAGAAGGCTACCCATCTTTTCAGACAAATCCCGGCCTCATATCGTGCATTATGATAGGTTATAAGAATTCAGTCTAATCAATAATGTCTTAGACTTGAAATCATGAACCAATCAGTGCCTTTTCTTCTACCAAAGACCCAGTGGAGAAAAGTTCTAAGTAAAGACAAGTGGGAGAGAGAAGAGGGTTTGTGACACAAGGAAAGGAAGAAAACTGTTCCTTCCTGGAAACTTGCCATGTGACCTCATGTTACCCACACATGGGGCAAACATGCACAGAAAATATGTTTGGTTCAAAAAGAGGAAAATGATCAATGTGTTTACACATAGATAAATTTTACATATTTAATGGATTATAAAAGGTTTACACCCTCTCATTCTGATGGAAAATTAATTCCTATCGGGACAGATTAGTTCAGAGGTGTTTACATTATGCATTTTTATTCTGATGCTGTTATTCCAAATATTAATGGAATACTACGGTAGAGTCCATACAAACCCATCTAGTGATGTGAGATTACTAACAAGATTCTCCGGTTTGTACTTAAACCACATATCTCAACAGAATCATGCAAATACACACACTTGTAATGCACATAGCATGTAAGCCAACACAGATACACCATTTACTTGAGTTGATGTGTGGGCGACTTATTTAATTATTTATTTATTCATTTTTCCCTAATAGTGCATAAATGTAAGTGTTTAAGCTTAAATAACCCTGGGAGTAAATATTCCGATTGACAAAAGAAATCAGCTATGATTTTTTGTTTCTTTGCTGCCAAACATAACATAATGTAACAAAAGCAAGAGATTAGAGCAGTGAAATGAAAAGATATTGCGGTATGAATAGCACTAGTCGCAATTATCATATTAATCACTGCAAATTTGATTTCATCTAACCAATCAACCCATCCTCCCTTATTAGTTTTTAAAATAACACTTAATCTAGCACATCCTATTTTTTAATACAATCCTCTGACAGTTAATCGTTCATACTGCTGAATGAATCCATGAGATATGACCCATGAGAAGTTGAGGCCATGAAATTGTAATGTGTGAACAGGATGTAGGCTGTTTTTAAATTGAAACTGTTAAATCAAAAAACAAGGTCAATGTTTGGTTAATTTGATGCATAATCCAGAAAAGAAAATGTTCCCACGGTTTAAAGGACAAACTGATTGAGTACTTGCTTACACCTCAGTTGAAGCAAGCAGTATTCCTAATTTTATGCACAATAAAGCATAAAAAAGCAATACTTACAGGAAGAAATAAGTCAGTAGTATGAATTATGTTATCAATAGCAGCATATTTATATGTATTTAATATTAGCCTGGAATATGACATTCCATATGTTTTAAAGTGGTTTTACAGCCTCAATGGCCTTTTATAGTGCCTAAATGGTGCTGGACATAAGACTTAATTTCATGACTTACTCTAAATAAAACTATGCTGAAATTCAAGGTCAGATACATGCATAACTGCCACAAACCTTTGTTCGTTCCTCATGCATCAATCTGAATAATCAGTCTGTAAGTATGTCTGATGTCTGAATACAGACACAGATGCCTGAAATTTCAGTATTAAATCATCAGAAATGTTGGAATGTAATTCTAACACAAGCTACCACAACTAGAAGTCCTCTCAGAATGTAACAAGTGGCTAAGGTTAGCTTGTCAAGTGTGCTGAGCTTGTTTTTAATTTAATCTGATAAAAACAGGCAGCAATACTGTCAATGCCCTTCCTAATCCCACTTTACAAGAATTTACATAGTTTTGTATATCACTGTATGACTTTGCTTTCTCACAGAAACATTTGTTTATGTCTAGCCATGTTGGTCAAAATGTGTCATGACTGAAAGTGCTTATGATAGAATGTACAAGAATATTTAGTTAAAGTAATTAGATTAGATATATTAAATTGTATATATTTTTTTTTTTTACACGGCAGATTATTAATTACATTGTCAACCTTGTTTGATGGAATCAAATTTTAATTCCGATTGGCTGCATTCCAGCTGAAGTCTTCCAGGTTGTTTATTCCCAAATCAGGTGTATTATTACTGGATTATTAGGCTGTGTCTAATGAACGCAAGACCCGGGAGTAAAACCACCTGAAATCAGTCACCTGCATTAACACAATCAAATTCCAATCTGGAATCAGAGGTCTTACTCATTAAGGATCACATCAGGCAAATGAGAAATGCCTGCTTTCTGATCCTGAGCCAGGGTGAAACAGCACTTAATCACACTCTGGGCTTCTCTTAAAGCAGCTGACGCCTGTGCCCTGTAGGCAGCCTAGAGCAGGGACAGACTGGGCACAGCACGGCCTTGAAGCTGGCACCGGATCCATCACCGCAGGACACTCAGGTTATTTAGGTCTAAATTGCTTAATTGGCATTGTTACAAGGCCTAATTGGGCTGTAGTGGGCAAACTGTGAGCGGGTGGCAGAAAGTGATGAATGGCTGGAATAAATAAGACAGAGAGAAGAGAAGTATCCATAAATTTGCACATATGTTCGTTTATACAATGCTCACACACACACATGGAATACTTTCTGCTGGGGGCATGGATTAGAAAGCTGTTTTTAGGTCTACCTGAGATCATGTTGATAATTTCAAGTGTGAGAGCAGGTGGTCCATTGTTCGCAACTGTGTGCATTTGTGATGTGAATGTTTATGTGTTCAGCACAGAGCCCTTGCTCTTGAGTTCAAAACTCAGTACCCTGGGAGATGGCAGTGTGATCATGTTTTTATAAGAGTGTATGTGTCAAGAACTAACCTGAGTAGACCAGAAGACGTAGCTTTAGCGGTTAGCCCTTTGTAGCGTGGATGGTAAACCC
>JAQMYJ010000001.1:13849856-13863951 GCA_030014305.1 Clarias laeviceps | reverse complement strand
CTTTTATACTTCCTGGTTCGCGACCGCATTACTTCCGGGTCCTAGTGCCGGTCGCGGACCGAGTGTGCGTGACAGTATGTGCGCATGTGTGTGAGAGCCTGCTCATCAATAGCAAGGCTGCCAACGGCTAGGTCAAACTTCGGGGTTTGCACTTTTTCTCCTCTATTCATCTCTCTCTCCTCCCAGAAGATTAAGCTAAGAGTCGATCAGGGCCCTGCTGAGCCAAGAGCGATAGAGCAAACAGATGGATAGAGAGACAGCGGTCACTGTGGGAAAAAACAAGTAAGAGCACAGAAGTATTGCCAGAAATTGCATCCAGAGCACTTTCTCCTTGTCGCTGGAGACAGTTTGGGGAAAAAAAATATGACTATAGAAGTCACAGAGCACTGCTCAACACTGCCCATTTAGGCATGAGGAAAAAAATGAAGTAATGTTCAGGTATTCTGCCGTCTGATGGGTCTTCACTAGTTCCTCTATTCCTACGAAGAGTTAAAAAACAATAATAGTAATAATAGCTTCCCTTATTGTATGTGGTACTTTAAGTACAAAGTTCTAACTTTAAGGTTGCTTGTGAATGTCTCCATATGTATTTATAAGGGAGAGCATTGCGAACAATTTTGCTACCTGAGTTTTCTGATATCTGAGAAACTGTCACCGACCCTTTCAGTGTGATAGTGGAAAGGATTATTTTAGCTGTAATTTACATTCATAGCATCTGGCTGATGCACTACTCCAGGGCAATGCATTATTTGTCTGCTTGGAAAGCATATGCTTATGCTGATGTGGTACTATGCAAGGATAAACTTTGCAAAAACCTAAGGTGCTTCCAGTGTCATTCCAGTGTTCATGTGACATGTACAGTCAGGCCCATAAATTTTGGAACAAATATAATTTTTTTTGGCATTTGGCCTCTGTACACCACCACATTGAATTTGGACTTCAGCAAAAAGGTGTGAAAGATGTCAAGACTTTCAACTTTAATTCAAGGTGTCTGACAAAAATGTGGCATTTACCATTCAGGAATTACAGTCATTTTCATACACACACCACGATTGTGGAACAAACTAAGAATGTTAGAAACATAAGGACTCTCTGTAATACTTGAAGGACAATCCTGTGCAGTCAATGATTGAAGTCTGGAACCTATGAACCAAATGGACCAAATGCTGAGTTTCCTCCCTTGAGATGCATTGCCAGACAATTACTGCAGCTGCTTTGGACTGCTAATTGTTTGTGGGTTTTTCTGCCTTCATTCTTGTCTTCAGTAAGTAAAAACATGCTGTATTACGTTGAGATCAGGTGACTTTATTTAGCCAGTGAAGAATATCCTATTTTTTGAAGTATTGAAAAAAAAAAAGCAGCATCCTATCAGTTTTGCAATGTTTGGCTAAATCTGAGCAGAGAGTACAGCCCTACTGTATGCACATTAAAATTCATCCTGCTCCCTTTTTCAGCATTCAGGTCATCAATAAACAACAGTAACCCTGTTCCATTGTTAGCCATAAATGCTTATTCCATAGCACCGCTACAGTATGTTTGACAGTTGATGTGGTATGCTTTGGACCATGAGCTGTTCCTTCTATTCTCCTTACCAAGTTAATCTTGATTTCATCAGTCCAAAGAATCTGGCAAAGTTTAATCTGTCCTTTTAGTTCTTGAGCTATACCAGTGTGTTGCACCTTCTTATGAAGTATCTGTAGTTACTTCATTAGGCCATCTCTCGACTGTAGACTTTGAGAATGACGAGCCTACCTCCTCAAGAGTGTTCTTGAATTGGATAGATGGTGTCTTCAGGTGGTGTCTTACAGGCCTTTTACTGTTGCAAAGCTTGCCAGTTAATTCCTTATTTTTAAGATTGTTCCAAACTGTTATACTAGCCACTCTCAATGTTTTCGCTACAGTATGTCTCTGATGTTTTCTTTTTTCTTTTCTTTTTTTAACAGCCTAATGATGGCCTCCTTCACTTGCATAGACATCCCATGTTGAGGGTTCAAGGGAACATGCAAAACCACCTCCAGGAGTTTTATCTGCTTGATCTGTTTTATCTCTCTCCCTCTTTCTCTCTCACTCAAAAGAGTATGATAGGGTAATGTTTGCTCATTACTGTGTTGACATTATAAGATAGATAGATAGATAAATAGATAGATAGATAGATAGATAGATAGATAGATAGATAGATAGATAGATAGAATAAGTTGGAGGCTATGAGTTTAAATCCCACAAATAAGCAAAGGCCATTAACAGTCAGGTGCTCCTCTAACCCTCACTTCTTTAAAGCAATTAGGCATTTTTTATCAGAATCCGAAAGGACAGGCCAATGGCAAAGAGACACACACACTTCGGGAAATTGAGGTCATAGACCATCAGAGCACAAAATTGGGAACAATATGCCCTGAAGAGTTAAAGTCAAATATTTACAGGGGTTTAACATGGGCGGGGTGCTTCTACTCCTAGAGAGGTCACGCTAGCAAAGGAGAGCACAGAGCTAATGAGACAGCATACGCTAATCATTATACTACCTTGGTAGTTACAAGAAGTGTGTGTGTGTGTTTGTGTTTGTTTTGGCCTTCATTAATCTAAGTGTACCTGTGTGGGTCTGAGAGGCTGGACAGACGAAAAATGTCACAAGCCTGTTAAAATACAACCACTGTAAAGAAGAGAGGCAGGTCAGGAGCTGTCAGCATGTCTCACTCTGGTTAATACTGAACAGCAGGCGGAGTTCAGCCTCATCCATATTCAAAACACACACACAAATAGACAGCAAGAGAAGAGAAAAGAACCCACAGGTGCCTGCCTGCTGCACTGCGTTGAAATTGCTTATGTTTACTGATTTTCATTTTATTTTGTTCTACTGTATATGCTGCTATTTTTATAAGAGCTACAATTTTTGCTATAAGCTATTCTTCTTTGTTCACATTGCTAACCTGACCAAAACTAAAATCTGACTATTCTTTTTTAAAGCAGGAGGACCAGACAATTTATAGCCACTGAGGTCATTTCATTGTCATCTTAAGACTGGACTATTGCAACATGCTTAAGGCAGGTTTGCGCTTGCCCGGAATCTGAGCCTTTCATTTCATTCAGAATGCAACAATTGTATTGTTTTCAACCTACTCAAATTCTTCCACATCACCCTAATATTGCTTTACCTTAACTAGCTCCCTATGGATGCCTGCACCACTAACACTGATGCTTGCTTATGAATCCAAAAACAGGACCCATTTACACACTTTGCTCTGCACTACACTACCTTTGGGCATTTAGTTTGACACAAATGGATCCACCCTCCCTCAACAAATAGAGAGGATAACATAAAGACTTGTGTCTGTTCTGGCACCCAGCTAGTGTAATAAACTTGCCTTGGCTATCCAGGGGGCTTAAAACCTACCTCTTTACTAAGTACCAAGATGAGTGCTAATCTACAGTAATTCAATAAACTGATATATACTTTTGTGTGTTTTTTTATTTATTATTTGAGACTAGAAAGCGCTTTTGTAAGTCACTCTGTATAATAGTGTCTGCTAAATGCTGTAACTGTTATTGTATTTGTGACTATCTATTTGTAATGCAGATGTTAGTAATTAGTCATTAACATAAAAGGTTTATTCAATAAAAATGTATTAACTGTTAATGTTGCATAATGCATAATGTTTCTCTATAGCTCACAAATCTACAGTACCAGTCAAATTTTGGACTACATTCAAACCTTTAAATTATTTTAGTTATTTTACGACACGAAGGTCAGCTGTTCTGGAATAGTTGTTGCAAGAACAGTATTGTCAAGTGCATTTGCAAAACCCAGCAAGCACCATGATGAAACTGCCTATCATAAAGACCATCCCAGGAAAGCAAGACCAAAACTTACCTCTGCTACAGAGAAGAAGTTTATTTAGAGTTACTAGCCTAAAAAAATCTTATTTACAGAACCTCGGAGCAGTTATGAAGGCTTTACAGGGCATAAGCACCAGACGCATCTCAATATCAACTGTTCAAAGGAGATTATTGGGTATTCTGGACGCCTTCAGCATTGTTTTACAGTGTAGAAAAACACACGAGGCGGGGTACACCCTGGACAGGGCATACACACATACACACACTGATACACTCATTCACACACTACAGGCAATTTGAGAACACCAATTAACCTAACCTACATGTCTTTGGACTGTGAGAGGACACTGGAGTACCCGGAGGAAACCCACCAAGCACGGGGAGAACATGCAAACTCCATGCACACAGAGACGGGAATTGAACCTGGATCATTAATAATTAATAAATTATTGCTTGTTAAAATGTTCGATTCTCAGTTTAAAAAAGTATGCCCAAATCTGCCATTCTTAGACAATTCTGCATAAATGTGAATTTTCAACCTTACTGGGACTCAGTAGTCAGAGTCACTAGTTTATTAAAGTCACTAGTTTATTAAAATCTACTATTCAATATCAATTCTGCTCAGCATCAAAGAAGCATTAATGTAACCTAAAACTATACGTAACACATAGCGTCAGCAAACAATTATCCTAAATTACCTCAGTGAATTGGCTCACTCTAAGTGAATTCATTTAACATTATTTGAAGCAATATCTTTCACGTCTTTTAAAATTGGATTTTAGGCTACTTGTTTTAAAATTGATCTAAATAAAAGACAATGTGGAATAATAAGTGAGACTTTATTTAAACCTTACTAGTGGCAAACCAGTCTAATTGGCCAAAGGATTAAGTACAACTAGGAGTTTCAATAATAATAATAATAATAATAATAATACTTTTAGAACAGTAATGAAGCACTTGTCCTTGACTTTGAACTGCTTGATAAACGAGACAGAGGAGAAAGATGAAAGCATGGGTGAAAGGCTCAGAGGGAAGATGAGGAAAAGGCTAGACTGAGTCATGTATCATGAATTCACACATATCACAGTGATAAGGTGAGAAGATGGGAAGGTCACATGCTGGGTTATACACGTATACAGGTAACGCTTTTTTCTTCCTCTTCTCTTCTTTCTCTTTTTCCTTTTTTCTCCCTCTGCTTTTTCCCTTTCTCCCTCATCTAATCACACCCTCCCCTCCCATTTCTCTTCTGCCACCGTTCAGTTTAGAATAAATAGATTCCCTGTTCTGTCGTACACTTGTTTCATGAGAGAACTGCTCTAGAGAATTAAACAGAGTAGCTATTTATGCACATTTAACTGAAAATGACCATACAAGCACAGATGCTGCCTCTTCTCTTACCCTGGCTGCCACACAAACTTCATATTCTTTCTCCCTACCCTCTCTTTCCTTTTTTCCTGTTTCCTTCCAAATCAAAGTGTTGCATAGCTGAAGGCAGTGTATATCTCCTCCCACACACACTCACACTTACAGTCTAAAGCTATATGTGGATGCAAGTTTATTTAGCGACCTGAAATCTATAGACATGTCCAGACCAGGTCCTGAGATCCTGGTTGTGGAGAGTGTCTGAATGGCAGTGCAGTTGTGTTTCTCATTAAAATGAGATGCCTTGAATGTGAAACAACCTCCCTCCCTATCTCCTCTAAACAAGAAGAGCTGTGGCATATTTACCCATCCACTGGGTGTACATGACTTACTGAACAATCCCCAAATCAGGAGCAGCACCAAAACAATTCTTTCTTCTTCTATTCTTCAATCTTTTCTCCTAGGACTTCAATTCCTCTATGAAACACCAACTGGTACTTTGTCTTGTTTTCACCTTATGACACACTACACCAGTCCCGTCCAGCACACACTTTTCACAGCACAATAGCCACTGCAGTGTAATCACCTCGAACAGTAAAGTAACACAGATGCTCAAGCAGAGGACACTGTGTGTGTGCAACTGAGGGAAAACAACCACTAGGACACTATGCTCATCTGTGACTAAGCTAAAAGTATTCATCACACCGGCCAGAGAAATTGTGTGCAATTGTACGGTCTATGCTGAAGTGATGAAATTTACACTGGGGACTTGGAAGAGAGACACGCCGTCGACAGATTTGTAGGCTCACTGGCTCATTTCAAGCTGAAGTTTACTTTATAAGCAGTCATTACTGAAGGCATTAACTAAAAGACATGCAATATACTGTGCAATGATTTATTCTTTCCCCCTAAAAATTTAGCTTAAGTTCAAGTATAAAATAGAAATACATTACATTTTGTAACTTCAGATTATAACTAAAAGGAATAGAACAGCTACATGGTTGTATTGTTAACTAATTTTAATCAAAATTCCTTGTACATTTCCATTTGTTTGCTTTTGTAAACCTGCCTACTTAACAAGATTAAACTAAAGCCCATTTTGCACAGTATTAACTTTAGATGGAAATATGGGATAATGTAATTATACAAATACAATTTTAACTGCTTATAACCCTGGTAAAGATTATGTTCAATTCTGCATGAAAAGCAGTGGTGAGCACATTTTTCTATTGTATATATACAGTGGTACCTCAGCATACAAATTGAATCTGTTCCGAAGGCGAGTTCTAAAGGCATTATTTCGCATTGCGAAAAGCAGTTTCCTAAAGATAATGTAAATCCATTCCTGTCCCCTGAAAATATTACCTACATTACCAATTTCCAACACTATAATCATATTTTAGTGTATAAAACCATTACATTACAACCATTACAATCAAAACATTCAAAAAAGACAAATATGAAATAGACATTAAACCTCACTTAACCTTAATTTATGATTCCTCCGCAAAGGCTGCTTTAAAAAACAAAACTAAAAGTGGCTTGGGACCTACTGTATGGTGCCATGTGTTCACTAAACCTTGCACAAAGTGAAAAATAAACACACACAAAAAAAACTTGCGAAGTACATGCAACTTAGCATCTTGCTCATACTGTATGCTGAAAATGGTCATGTGCCAAGGCAAAGCAAATTTCGTGCACAATTTCAGTTCTTTAGGCAAGAATATGCATTTGTGTGTGTGTATGTTTGTGAGAAGAGTTTAAAACACAGAACAAATAGGCAGAACTTAATGACAACAATGTCAATGGGGATGGCTATGCTGACTAATCCTACTTGTTTTTATTTTGTATGCCTGACAATACACTTTAAGAGGAAGAAAAAAACTATTTCAGACAGCTGACCTTCCTCTTACTTTGGTCCTCTTTGGATCACTCCCAAAATCTAATTACTGCATCCACTGTGTCCCAACGATAATTTCATACAAACCCTATAAACATTCAGCCCCTCATTCTTAATCTATTGCGCTAACCAGAATCTCAGATGAATGTACAGGCATGGACGAATAACCTGAGAACACAATGTCCCCACCAATGGAGGCAAAAAAAATAAAAAATCATCCAAAGAGATTCTACTGTAGGTACATGGTTGTACTCCTAGAACAGGTATAGCCTTAATATATGTTATGGTCATGTGACTTACTTTAGGTGATCAAGTGCATCTTCACAGCCCCGTACAAAAAAATAATTAAAGTTTTCAAGTGTACAGTTTGCAGGGGTTTTTTTTCAACATATGCAGTACATAAGCATTAAATGCAGTGATTTGGACACAAAAATAATGCAATTGTATCTTTATCCTTATTAATAAAGTAATACTGCAGTTAATATTAAATGGCTACTGCCGTTAATATAGTAGTTGTACTGCAAATAAAATACATGGGTATACACAATTAAAATAAAGCTGAGAAATTACTTACTAATCTAATGTGTGATGTAGTGTAATATAACTACATTACAACGAAATAATTGCAATTCAATTTATTAATTAAGAAAAAATATCAATGAAGCAAAACATATAAACACTTAAAACAAATAATAAGAAAGACCTTTGAAAGCACTTTTACACTTAGCAATATTGCTGTTTATCGCTGCTGCTGCAAAGACACACTGCTGTCAATAAGTGTACAACATGACACAACCAAACAGTATCCACTTTTCAAATAAATTTTTTTTTAATGAACAAAGAAAAAAAGAAAAAAGGTTTGTAAGTATATTACAAGTCTGCAGCTAGAAGCCTGGAGAGGTTTGCTGCCTCCTCCACATTTTGTCCTCATTTTTCAACTTTGTTAGAATAAGCAATTTCACCTCCCCTTCCTTAATTTAAAGATGTTCTTGACATGTGCTGAAACAAAGGAAACAGCACAAACAGTGAGACAAATATTCATTAAAATTTGTGTAGAAAACACATTTAAATAATTAATCATTCCATACAGTATATACTAAATCTTACATGTTTTACTGAGAAACTATCTGTTTCTGTCATTATTGTGCCCTAAGCTACTGCTAAATAATGGCATGAGTTTGCTTTTTTTGATGTTGACCCTGTTAATGTATTAGTTAATTAAGATTTCAGAATGTAATGTGAATTTGATGACTCAACGCTGGCATCACATTACATTCTGAAATCTTTATTAACTAATTAATTGGCCTTTAGAGATTCCGACTAATATTTGTGATTTCAGTAAATTCTGATCTTTTAAAAACTTTTTTTTCTGAGGCAGCGCCCAGGAACTTCTGGTTCATTATATGTGGAATGACCAAATATTATTAAAATATCAACTAAATTTACTCACCTCTCACAGCTACTATTTGTTGGGCTAGGTGGGTCTACTTACAGTAGGGTCATGTGTAGAGTATGAGGCTTTGAAGATTCTATTAACAAAAGACCACAAACTTTCAAATGCTTATCATGACAACACTCCAAGACAACTGTTTTGTTGTCCAAATCAATTTCACTGAATTCATAAAAAGAAAGTGGACCATCAGGAGACTGTGTGAGATTTTAGATAATGCTGTAATATTTTACCAGGTAAAGTCCAACTACACATTTGTTCCACAGAGGGATGTCTACCTCCTGACGTTATGCTGACACCTGAAGACATAACGGTTTGAGACTGAGTAAGCAAAAATATAAATGTGTTCTGAGAACCCCATACCACTAAAACAAATCTTATTAAGTTCCCATCCAAATCTGAATAACAAAACAGTTTTTAGTGAAAGGAAATTAAGGCAAGAGAAAAGTAATGTTTCCTACCAGGAATGAATTTTATCCAGGTGCAACCCTTTGGCCTTCTCCCTCTTCCACTCTCGATCTTCTCTCTCATCTAAGGGCCAACTACAAAAACGAACACAGGAAGTTTACAGACAAATCATTTTATCAGCTTCTTAACACCTCTCGTGTTGTGTAGCGTTACACATTAAGACTTGCATATATGGTCTATAGTTAAAATGGGATATACATTTACAACTGAATCCAATGCTTATAGTATAGTGGCTAAGTTAACATGCACATGTTCACAACAATGTCTTTAACACCACATAGCGATACAATACAATAACTAGGTAAATAACATCAAAATCTATCTAATATTTTATGTCGTAAAATAACAAAAGTTACTTAAGTTCCCACTTACCACTTAACTGAATGATCTGAAAGGGCCACCGCTCAGGTTCGGCTGTGGGAGTCCTCCTACACAACACACTCCTCTTCTAGCTTGTTCCAACTAGGCAAGTTTTCTTGAAATGTCATCATGGTTGAATTCTGATATTTTGCAAATGTGTATCGTTTTATCAATAATAAAATCTATAAAGGGGATAATGTTCAATCTTGTTTGAGTCTCTCAATAACAACATCCACAAACCATTACTGTGTCTTTTCTTTTAAATTATCCCAGTAACGTGTAATAATTAATCAGCACAGGATGTTTATGGTATTTGTTAGGAACAAACAATAATAGTCTATCATAGATCAATATTGCAATAACTTCTGATTTTTTTTTAAATAACTGCCAATACCTGCTAATAATAATAATAATAATAATAATAGAATAACCTAGTTAGGATAAGCACTACTAAAGTACAGTACAGAATAACCGCAGTTAATTACACTGATATAGCTATTTTTTGTATTTATTATACTGTTCAATAACTATGACATGACAGAATCATATTTCAATACAACTGCTGTGTACTGCATTAAAACTGCAATGTTCTTCACTAAGAACTGCAATATAACTGCGGTAAAACTGCATTTTTCTTATCCCAGAAACTGCAGTTATTGTTTGTAAGGGGCCACAAGCACAATAAACTTCCAATAAACAATAAACTTAGTTACTACAGATGTCTCCTGCGAAGATTAACTAACAAACATACTGTATATATAAAAAGTGTATTGTCTGCACAAAATGGAGGCAGTGTGAAAAGGTTTTCATGACTTTAGCTTAATAATACTTTATATAAACATCAGCAATTGTGTGACAGGACAGCACTGGTTTTTGCAACAAAAAAAAAGTGAATTAAAAATGGCTGTTTCGACTCCTACAGAAAATTAGTCTCTGAAGGATGTAGCTCTCAGAGCAGGACATACAGATAAGTCAACTTCTCAGCTAATGACTGGGACCTTCATGGGCTGAATTTGATGTGTTCGATACGGAAGAAAACACAAATCTCTCTGACGGAGTCTGACAGCTCGATGTATAAAGACATGTTGTGATGTTTTGTGCCTTAAATCTGTCTCGGGAACACATGTACGCACACGCACACACACACACACACACACACATATGCACATATGCACATTCAATGCAGTATATTGATTCAGCATACATCAGTGTCAAATGCTAAGAAAATGAATGTACTATAATGTGTGCTAGCTGTTCATTAATACTGTTTTATGGTGCAGCTTCAGATAAAATAAAAAAAAAAGTAAAAGCAACATTAAAGGTATGTCATGGATAACTGTGTGCTAATGATATTTATCTACATTACAGGAAATGTGATGTAGTAAAAAGAAAATGAACAAAAAAAATTTCCTGTGTTAATTGCTACTTGAAAATCTAATGGGCTAAAATTGAAACTCTGAAACATTTTGGAACAAGGATGATGTATGTTTAATGTATATATTTTTTAGATTCTCATTTTACATCTATTCATCTGACAGAAACTTTTATCCAAAGCAAAGATGCAGTCTTTTAATCACTACTTCAGAGCCTTGAGGCAATGATACCCCATTCTAGCTTTACTAATGCTAATATTACAAACACTAGCTCCACTAAAGCATGATATGCTTTCTGAAATGCTAATTCCCAACTAAAAATTAAATTATATTTTATATAAACAACACAAGGCGCTTGATCCTGGTAACTTTCCTTTTTACCTCATTTAACTCGAAGGTGGGCTTTGATTGGCTATAGCTATCTGATCAGGCTTAGCTGGCTATAGCAAATGGTTAGCTCTGTTTGGTGCAGTTGAGTGAAAATAAAACATGTAAATATATAAATGTATTCTAACAGTATTAAAAATTCAAAAGTAAACAAAATTTACATCATGTTCTTATGCTAAAAGTCAATTTTATTAATTATTTAAGAGTTAGGGATTAATCATTTAAATCAACTACAGTACATAGTTTTCCTGAAAACATAATTTAATCTATTTATGTATGCTGGTCATATGCATAACTATGTTAAGACTAGGTAATGTATTAGAAAATAAATTACAGACAGGGGTAAAAGCAGTTTTCTGCCGCCTTACCGGTACTACAATATGTAGCCAAAAGGTGTGGATAAAAAAATATTGTAGTCACAGACAGTTCTCAAAAACTTACGAGATTTACTTCATATTTCTGCTTTAGAATATCAGCTAACTTCCGGGGTTCCAGGGTTGAATCACAAGCAGCATAAAATGGAAAGCCAGTGTGCAAAGGTGTACAAGCCCATTTTCACAGACCAAGTAGTGCCCTTTGAGTAGGATTTGGGATTCAGCATTGTATTAGAAGCTAGTTAGCTTTGTAAACTCAAGCAAGCTGTGAACAGAACAACACGGATGGCTCAGATGCGTTTCGGAATGACTAAAAGCAATTAAAAGGAGATAATGTGTTGTTTAAGGAGACATAATGATATCAGATGTTTTCTTGCTGAAAGTTCTTTCATGGCTTGTTTTGTATGTGGGTTTAGCAGGCAGCTGCTCTCCCCTCAGTACTGCAAATTGTACAGACCTACTTCCACCCATGCTGAGATCGACTGTTAGTGTAATTAATGACAGAACTGTTAAAACCTGTGACGTACTGTAGAGTGATACATATACAGTAGTTAAACATCCCAGTGCTGTTATGCTCTATATCAACACTTGCGGAATGACTCTTGTTAAATGTAATTATTCGATTGGAACTAACTGTTGTATAATCAGAAACATAACACAATTTAAATAACCAGGAGTCGATATTTGATAGAATTTGATTTGCTGTCTAGGCAATTCTGCTTCTTACTGGTATAAAGTACAGGGTACACACAACCTGGTAGCTAAGAAAAAAAAGGTCAATTAAATAAAGGCAGTTAAGTAAATTACCAAATTATATAAACTTGACATGGTTTTTAAAACTAGATGAAGTCAATGCCTTCCAGGAAGATGCTTTATTTTATACAGGAGCAAAGCATTTTTCTGAGGTAAGATCAAAAAACACTCATCGCTCCTTAACCGTCTTCAAACACACACAGATAGCTATAATGTTAACTACATGATTAAGCATGAGAAGGTTGTAGATGGCAAATGGATTACTTGATTAGATGCTAAAGTGGAGGATTGGATGAGCAGTCTGACTAAATTCAGTAGATTACAGTCATTGGCTGAATGAGAGAAGACAAGACCTTTAAATACAAAGTTCAAAAAAGTAAATATGCAATATATAAATAAATAATAAAAACTAAACAATACAAGTGTAGTAACAAAATAATGATACTTAAATATTTTTCTAACCCAGTGCTGGAACTTATATCTGGGCAGGATTCCAGATTCCAGCTTCAACTCTTCAACACTAAGGTCACTATATCACTTTGTTTCAGTTAACAGCAGATTTGACAGCGTGCATTCATCTTTTAAACTGTACAACACTCCAGCGGGCACTGATACGCTCAGAACATATGCACGCATCAGGATGCCTGATCTGATTACTCTCACTGGTGATTAAACCGTCTTCCCAGAAAAGCAACTGATTCTAAGGAGCACAGTAAAATCCAGTGAAACATTTGTGCTCAGCTGAAGTTATAATAACTGTGAAGGCGTTAACTTAGCACTTGGGAAGGGTTGGGGGTGTTTGCTATGAGAAAGGTTTATGCATGGTGGATAGGAAAACAAGCAGCTTTGTGCATGGTGAAGTATTTACAAATCCCTATAGCCTGTGGGATTCAAAGCATGCTACAAACATTGTACTGGGCTTAGGATATAAATCACAGATGCAATCCAACACGCGCGCACACACACACACACACACACACACACACACAAGCACACATATTATGCAAAAGTAGTAATTTTCAGTCAATCAGGTAGGTCTCTAATGTGTGTGTATTCATAGAAAAAAAATTTAATAAAACAAAAACATTGAGATCTGGGGAGCTATGAGACCTACGTTAACTTTAAGAAAAAATATAAAGTCTTTAATATTTCAATAGTTACCCCATACTGATCCAGGTGAAATGTGTCTTCAGAACATCAGTAGTTTAAACTTCATGAGAATAACAGAACAGGAGGATCTGCCCTCACTCTACAACACCTCTAAAGGTGTTTTTCGGTATTCAACAACGCTTTGCCTTCTAAGCTTCATACATGGCAGGCCATAATGCAGCGGTTGTTCTGATACTTTTCTATCATAGCCAGCATTGACTTTTTATTAGTTTATTTGTGCTACAAAGCTCTGCCATACCTGTGGGGACCAAACAATAGACTGTCTGGCCTGATCCCACAAAATGCAGCACAAAATACAGAAAAAAAGCCACGCCTCTAGGGGCCAGAGTCATCCCAGTGGCATAAAAGGAACCCAAATCCTTTGTGGTTTTAATGTTATGGGTGATTAGTGTGTGTGTGTGTGTGTGTGTGTGTGTGTGTGTGTGCATAGCATGCATTAATTGACTACATCCAGTACATCCAGTATAAATTATCTTGGAACCAACATAAAATTATTTATTATTTATATCCAATATATGTAGTTCTCATGGGGGGCACACATACATCACCATACATCCAAATTATATTAATTTTATGTACAGTAAGTAATATAATATACAAACCGGATTCCAAAAAAGTTGGGACACTAAACAAATTGTGAATAAAAACTGAATGCAATGATGTGGAG
>JAQMYJ010000001.1:13818447-13838509 GCA_030014305.1 Clarias laeviceps | reverse complement strand
TTAGCTACAAAGCTAACTAGCTTCTAACACGAGGCTGAATCCCAAATCCCTCTCTAACCCCTGATCAAGGGCACTACTTGGGGTGTGGAACAAGCAAATTCTGCTTGCCTTCAGCAAGTTCCAGTAGAATTCTGATTGGATATCTGATCACTTTTCTTGGCAGTATCTGGCAGAATCAGTAGCATTCAATTATTATTATTTTTATTTAGTTTCCAGGTGCGGACCTGACTTGGACAAACAATGTTGAGTCTCAGAAAGATTCAAGTTAACGTGCTTAATCCACTTCAAAGTGCAAACTAGCACTTCAAAGTAATAATTGAAAGATCCGCATTGCCACAACACACATCATGTTTGAGTGTAAGAAGTGAGAACCGAGCACATTTCATAGGGAAAAAGTTGGTGTTACTTTAGAAACACTTTTAAACAGCACTGTGCAAACATCTCACTCCAGCACTCATTTCATTTCTTCATACTTTGCTTCCAAAGAGACAGATTTTATGGTATTTTTATGTGGTCTTGAGGAATAGAACTTTTTTTTGCCTCTCATCTCCAGTCCAGTCCCTGTACCTGATCAGTGTCAAAGGAAGTTTTTTTTTTGTTTGGGATCATCTTGACAGAGAACGGAACAAGAGGCAGCTGACGTCCAAACAAGAGCTTTGGAATGTCCTTCAAGAATCCTGGAGAACTATTCTTGAAGACTATTTAAAGAGAGCTTGTCTAAGAGAGTTCAGGCTGTGTTGAAGAATAACTGTAGCGTTAGAGTTCCCCTGACATTTCCCCCTGGACTGTGTTCACTTTCCTATGCTTCCCTCCCTCGATTTGTTTGTGAGCTCTTTCTCATTCCTTACTTAGCAATACATCCTATGGTTCATCTGCCCAGATTTCTATAAAACATGGTAATACTTGTTGATGTAGTAACAGATGGATGTGACACATATGTATTATGTATGCGACTGTTCCCTTTCAGGGGTCGCCATCATCTGCCTCCATCTAACGCTATCCTCCGCATCCTCTTCTCTCACACCAACTAACTTCATGTCCTCTCTCATTGCATCCATAAATCTCCTCTTTGGTCTTCCTCTAGACCTCCTGCCTGGCAGTTCCAACCACAACTCAGAAAGTGGCACTGGACTTAGAGTGTATTCACAGTTGTCATGTTTGTTTAAAACAAACTCTGGTGAGGATATTGAACAAGTGTAAACAGCGACTTCCAAGCAAGTGAACCAAGACCCCTTGAAAAAATGGGTTCCAAATTAATGCTGGTGCAGTTTGATTGAAATGGGAACACACTATTAACCAAAGTTATTTAAACGAACCATGTCTGCTTCACTAGCATTATCTGATAATGATGTCTGTACCTGAGAATGTTCACTTGTCGACTCTGTATCTGTGACATCTGATGTAGAGGAGGCAGTGATTGATTGGGCATTGAGTGAGAAAAGGTCCTAGCTACAGTATGTCGAGCACATTAGTTAGCACGATAGCGGATGAGTTTCACAAGCTGCTGAGATTAAAAAGGAATAAAAGGAATACATAATGCCGTAAATAATAATGCCATTGCCAAAAAACTTTACATTTAATGAGCATCCAAGGACAAACTGTTTAATGAAATCTGTTTTTGAGTGCTCGTTATTGAATGCGGCCCTGCTTTATTATCACGTGCGATCCTGTACTCTCGTGCCAAACAGGCAGACACAAGAGCTGGGAGAGTCTATCAAAGAATTATAGATCATTGCTTGCCTTTTATTATTATTTTTGTGCCGGACGGTCGCCACTGGCAACTGGATAAAGGCTACTCACATAATAAAAACATTTGACGTGTTGGCGAGCGTTTTGTTCTCCATCTGGAGCCGTGCTCATGTTGTGTTCAATGATTATCGTTACATTTTATAAACTCTTTATGAATTTTCAAAAAATTAAGAAACCACTGTATGTATTCCACATGCTTTCTGTTGTGTCTTTTTGTCAAATGTTGAAAATGACCGTATGAAAACGTGAAAGCGGACTTTATATTCTCATTCACATATCATTTACAGTATATCAGTTCATCCTGTATTCAGGGTCGCGGGGGGCTTGGAGCCTATCCCAGGAGACTTGGGGCACGAGGCAGGGTACACCCTGGACAGGGAGCCAATCCATCACTGAGCAGGGCACACACACACACACACACTCAATTTGGGAATGCCAGTTAGCCTAATCTGCAGGTCTTTGGACTGTGGGATGAAACTGGAGTACCCAGAGGAAACCCACCAAGCACGGGTAGAACATGCAAACTCCATGCACACAGAGACGGGAATCGAACCTGGCCGGGAATCGAAAGCAGAGCCTAGAAGTGCAAGGCGACAGCGCTAACCACTACAACACTGTACCACCGGACTTTATACTAATGTAACATTTTATGCTTTGGTCAGAAACCAAGAGAACCAAACTACTAAAAACTCACTTTTAAAGTTCAGTGAACAGATCATGTGGTTCATTCAACAATTTTGTATTCAACCGCATCAGGTGGTCATAAATCTCATTAGAATGATACAACCTCTCTTTGTGTTATATACAGTATTTGCTTGTATGTTTTCACATATTGAAACAGATCACTGTACTTACTGTCTCATTTTGCTAGCAAGATATAAAGAAATTCACAGATATTCTACTGCCAAAGCAGTAAGTAGGCCACTATCCTCTTTATTTTTGTCCTCTGGTCTCTTCACGTCTACGGCCCATTATTTCTGCCACGAAGATGCATGAGGAGTCTTTTTGTTCCCCCATGCTGAAGTGTGCTACAGTGATTTCAGCTTCCTGTCAGCACAACTGAACTCTTCAGTGTCACGTTCAGCACTTAGCCAAGAGCTACTTTACTGCAACCCTCCTCATTCCTCCAGAGTTGACAAGAGCACAATCCCAGAGCACGAAACCATTCTCCTGGCTTCTCCTGGTGCTGAATATGCTTATTAAAGGAGTGAAAAAAACTGTGGGAAAGCTGTAGTGAGGTACCTAAGTGGAAACTTTCTCTCTCTCTCTCTCTCTCTCTCTCTGTGTATATACACTTCATTAGTTGTGAATTACAACCGAACATTAATGCAAAAATCTAATCAGCCAGTTGCATGGCAGGAGCTCAGTACATTGAGCCATGCAGACACAATAAAGACGATCTGCTGAAGTTCAAACTGAGCACCAGAATGGGGCAGAAAGGTTTAAATTACTCTGAGCGTGGCATGGTTGTTGTTCTGTGTATTTCGCAAACTGCTGATCTACTGGGATTTTCACACATAACCATATCTTGCGTTTACAGAGAATGGTGAGAAAAAGAGAAAATCTCCAGTGGTGGCAGTTCTCTGGGTGAAAATGCCTTGTTGATGCCAGAGGAGAACAGACATTTAGGCATTTGGAAGAGGCCCTTATCCAGAGCAACTTACATTTTTATCTCATTATACATCTGAGCAGTTGAGGGTTGAGGGCCTTGCTCAAGGGCAACTTGGTGGTCATGGGGTTTAAACTCGGGACCTTGCGAACTGTAGTCCAATGCCTTAACCACTGAGCTAACCCTGGACAGACTGAGCAAAGCTGATAGAAAGGCAACAGGAACTCAAATAACATCTCAGTACACCCGAGGTCTCCTGAAGACTGTGTCTGACCACACAATGTGGAACCTTGAAACAGATGTGCTACAGCAGCAGAAGACCACACTAGGAGTCACTGCTGTCAGATAAGGACAGGAAACTGAGGCTACAGGTCACATGGTCTCGCCAATGTCAGACAACAGAAGTTCGGATAAATGTCACCTGGTCTGATGAGTCTCGATTTCTGCTGCAGAGGGTCGGGTCAGAATTTGAAAAGAAAGCATGGATCCATCCTACCGTGTATCAGCGGTTCAGACGTGGTGGTGGTGGTGGTGGTGTGATGGTGTGGGGGATATATTGCTTCCTGGCTCACTTTAAGGCCCTTAGTACCAATTGATCATAGTTTAAATGCCACAGCCTGCCTGAGTATTGTAGCTGAGTGTGTCCCTTTATGAACACCACAAAAATAAAATCATCTCACACCTCATGACGGTGAGGTCACTGTACTCACACGGCCCCCACGCAGTCACCTGATCTCACTCCAATAGAGTGGCTTCGGGATGTGGTGGAACGGGAGAGTCGATAAATCTGCAGCGACTGCGTGATGACATTATAACAGTATGGAGCAAAATCTCTAAGGAGTGTTTCAGCACCATGTTAAATCTATGTCATGAAGAATTAAGTCAAAAATGTCCAACCCAGTACTAACCAGGTGTACCTAATAAAGTGTACGTATATAAAGATTTGTGTAATAAATTGGCCATTAATTTTTCATCTTTGTTTTTCATTCTGAAAAAAAAATCAAATGTCATTCAAAGATTAAATTCCACAGCAGTGTTTAATTTATTACTGAGTCCTTTCTTTGCAATTTGCATTTTAAATCAAGACTCATTTGTTCAAACCCACAAACTGTTTCCAATTATGTCTGGGGAACAAGCTAACGCTAACTGATGGACAATTACAGCAACAGTGTTGCTCTCGTAGCGCTGAGCATTGATTATTCACGTCTGCAGGTTGGAATTCAGCAAACAATTGTGTGCTTCAGAACATTCTAGATAAAAAAAACAACAAGTGAAAGAGTTAAAGCACACTTGGCATTGTATGATTTATTTTTTTCCACGTTCAAACCGGCAATTCACTCTTTTCAGCTGTCTAACACACTCTCATTATTTATTTAAAGCGTGTCAGCACGTCAGCTTGTGTTTATGATTGTTACTTCTCAATGTGTGTGTGTGTGTTTGTGATTATCGCATTGTGGGGACATCACTCTGGATACACACCAACATTGTGGGGACCGAAACCGTTATGGGGACAAATAAAATTTTTACCAATTTTTAGCTTTGGCACATAAGTGAACCTTTGGACAGGTGTGTTTGTGTGAACGTTTGCTCCACATCGCCCCCTTTAGTCTTGAACCGGTATTTTTTTGGGGGTCCGGGTTTCACACACACGCGTCACACACTGTGCAAGTCTAAATTATGGCACTGCGCACGCGCATTACAGCTGTTCACTTAGAGGCCTGTGGGTAATCTGAACATGCGCAGTAGGTATAGTATATAAAAACATGTGCACGTGCGTACAGTAGGACTGGCTGCCTTTACAGTGATGTGGTCTATTAATATTAAATTTGTATTTAGTTAGATATCAACGTTTTTAAGGTTAAGTTAAAAATAAACAGAAACTGTAGGTGTGAAAAAAGTAAAATAAAAAAGGTGGCCCATTGAAAATGAATGGTGTCCTGAGGGAGAAGTATTTTGCAAAAAAAACAAAAACACCTTTCCTGTACCTCTCTCACTGATCCTCCTTCATTTTTGCACACACCACTCTAACCTGTGTTATAATGGAGAGGTCTCCTGACTCCTAGAAAGTAAGAATGGAGCTGGTTGGTCCAATTGTTATTAAAGGTTTGTTCTGGACCTGACACGAAATCTAAAATCCTACTGAAATGAATATACTTTACAGAGTATTTTTCTAAAGCCACAAGTTTAGGAGTTCACACACAAAACTTACTATCTACTGAAATTAAACATTCCCCTTGATGACAAAAAAAAAAGCTAAGCTCTAGGGCTAACGGTTCTCAGGACAGAATGCCTGGATCGACACAGTGCTTCCTATGTATTTTAATAGTGAGGGTAAGTTGTTGTATTAGGTGGCCATTCCACCTGGACCAGAACACGCCCATCTCCCTCACACACATTCAGAGTCACAGCTTGACTTACATGGTCTGATCTTAGGCAGAAGCCTTAACCCCAGGGTTTAACCAACAAACTTTGCAGCCTAGCATAATGCCTAAGCTAGAGGATAATGGCACCACACCACCACCTCACTAGCTAGTCCTCACTGCGCCTCCAAAGGCACCTGTGTCTAACCTGGAAAGGATAAATCCATTCTTACAATCAATGTTTCTTCTTATAAGGAATTGCACATTCTTGTGTTGCATGTTCCTCGTTTAGCATCCACTAAATGTTCTTAATTGTCCAATACATTTACAGAATATGTAAGAGGACACTTCTAACAACATCCAGAGCGCACCGCACAAACCATCAAACATCTTGCGAAGGCCAACAGTGCTACAAAATCATCAGTAACTGAACAGGTGAATCTCCACCATCTCAGCAGTGTTGATGGTAGAGGGTTGTCTACAGTATGTTTCATCCCCTTAATCATCTGCTGACTGGGTCACAAACACCCTCTATAATGTCAATACATCTCCAGTGTACGTACATGAGAACAAATGTAGAAAAGAAATGTTATTACATAAGTGACATTTGAAGTGCCAATGGACACTCCTTTGTGTTTCCATCTGGTCTGTTTATACTTTTTATACGGCGTCCCCATAAAGCAGGTTTGGCTGGGTGTTTGTGTGTATGTGAGGGAGTCTTATGATGGTTGAGTAGACCTGTAGAACAGTGTCCCCAGAAGTGACTTAAACCTGAACCTTGTTAAACGTTTCTGAAAGGATGTTTTGGCTGCGCCCATCCCCCACACACACTCGGAGTCACAGATTTACCTGCATGGATTAATTGAAGGCAAAAGCTTTAAACCTCTCGAACTCTCAGACAGTTTGACCAAGGACCAACAAACTTTGCAGTCTAGCATGATGCCTAAGCCAGGTGAGAATGGAACCACGCTCATGACTCACTAGCGCCTCCAAGGGAAAAAGATTTAAACCCCCATACCTATCAGACTTTCTGACCCAGGATCACCAAACTCCTCTCTAGGGCCCTCAAGTGGTTAAACAGTAATTAGAAAACAATGCGTCTGTGGCTGAGTATTTCTTATTTATTCCAGAATTCTCCAATAGCTCTTTTATGAAACCTTGAAATGATAAATCCATTCTTACGATCAATGTTTCTTCTCATAAGGAATGTAGAAGAGAAATGGTATTACTTAAGTGACATTTGAAGTGCCAACAGACTCTCCTTTGTGTTTCCATCTGGTCTGTTTATACTATTAAATAATAATAATAATACATTTTATTTGTAACGCACTTTTCCTTCATTAAATCTCAAAGAGCTAACATTAGTTAAAAAAGAGAAAAGATAAAATTAAAAAATTAAAAATTATACGGAGTCCCCATAAAGCAGGTTTGGCTGGGTGTTTGTGTGTATGTGAGGGAGTCTTATGATGGTTGAGTAGACCTGTAGAACAGTGTCCCCAGAAGTGACTTAAACTTGAACCTTGTTAAAGTTTCTGAAAGGATTTTAAAATGTTAAATTCATTTCTCCGATGAATGTTTCTTCATATAAGGAACTGCATATTTGTTTTGTGTTGCATATTCCTCTTTAGGTTGCACTAAATGTTTTTAAATTGTCTTTGTATTTCCATCTGGTCTGTTAATAGTTTTTATACAATAAAACTAACTAAAGATAACATAATTCATACGGTATTACATTTGTTCTGCGGATATTAAAGTATGTTGTCCTTGTAATTATTTATATTTCTTGAATATTTCTAGGTCTATTTCTACTGTTGTTATTGTCTAAATTGTAAACTAATGTTTATTCTTACATTTAGGCACAAGTCTTGGGACTTGGATGAGGTTCATGCAATCGATAGACACATGAAGACCTTCATTATCTCATGTTGTATTTCAGGGAAGTGTAAAATTTTATGTCTTCAACCGAATCGTCACTTTCAAGAAAGGATTATTTCTTTACTAGAAATATATATTCTATATATTTTTGAGGGGGCCTTGTTCAGGCTTTGCTTAGTAAGTTGTAGTGTACTGTACCTGTGCTGTGCAGTTTTGCCATAAAATTGTATCACTTATAATTATCTTAACATTGGCTAGTTTACTAGTTGCACTGTCATCTTAGACACCCTGCTGTACCGCCTGATGTGTATTTTTAACTAGAAAGAATATCAATGGATTATACATTTTATACTCTTTTCTTTTCTATTTAAAGTTCTTGGGTTTCTTAAATGTCTATTCTAAAAGAAATAAAAAGCTACAACAAAATGATGGACATAGGCATTTCAGTTTACTTAGGGAGTTTTGATTGCATTCTTTGAAAATAAAGCTATGAATGAAAGTTTGGCTGTCAGTCCTACAGTATGTATAACCAAAATTAAGAAACAATTCTTTAGTCATGAGGAGCTTAAACCCATAAGAGCCATGTGCTTTACAGTTTTTTTTAAATGTTTGACATGCTTAGTTTGTAATTTTTCATAAATTATGAAAGTTAAATGCACAGTTTGATGTTTGTTAAACCCATGTCCCCTTGATCTTGTGTAATATACCTTATAAGTGTGTATCCAAATTAGCTAGAGATGTAAACCAAAACACACACACACACTACTTTAACATGCCAACAGTAAACAAGCATGAGCAAGTAAACCACTGCAAACATACACACATGAAAAGCATGTCATCATCATCAGCAGTGCTAATAAACCGCCAAAACTTTACCACCATTTTCACACTTCTTATATCCTCATTTTGTATTGTGCGTGAATCAAAAAGCCGTCACGCCACACTGCATGCTGTAATGGTCTCCGACATGCTTCTGGATATTGAAATGAATAAATGAAAACATCACGCATCTGTGTGCTTGTGTGTGTGTATGTGTGTGTGTATGTTATCACCTGTTTCACAAACAAGGTCAGGCTCTAATTATCCCAGAGATTTTCAGTTTATTAGCTTGTGTAAGAGAATGCATGTGTTTGGAAATGGAGACAGAGAAGGCAATATATTTTTGTGATATTACTATTACTCAATCTGCTGGAAGCTATGAGTCCTGCTTACAGACTGTGTGCACATAGCTTATAAAATAAAGGTAAGATCCTTTTTGCAAGAAAAAAACTTTCAATTCTGAGCTCTGTGTGGGTTCACTCTGGATTCCCTGGTTTCCTTCTAGCGCCCAAAAACATTATAGTTGATATGAACAGAATGTACAGTAAGATTGAACGTGTGAAGCTCTACAATTGATTTGCTCACATTCAGGGTATATTCCCACCATGAGTACAGTGCTCTCTGGTCTGACTCCAGATCCTTGTCAAGGATAAAGAATTTACTATAGATGAATAAATAAATAAATTGAGAGTTAATAAGGAAAAATGTCAATATCATAACTAATAAGCAAAAACATGAAAGAAAAAAGGCAGTGTTGCGCTAGACTTTCAACATTTCGCTACTGTATAACTCTGGTGACTTGTTAGAGTTTTTCCTGCATTAGATTGAACACAAATAAGGCATCTACTGTAAAGTTTCTGCAATATCTTGAAATATTTGCACTATGGTTTTACCATATGTAAATGTGCCCCAAAACCAGACGCTGTGGCTTAACACTGTTCTATTTTTTGTGGTGCGAGTAAATGAACTTCTTTCACTGTTCATTAAAATTAATTGGGTTTATGAGGAGAGGAACAGGAGGGGGTGAGATTAAGGCATTCTTCCAGGCTGACGTGCTCAAATCCAAACTCAAAGAACTCAAATCAGATTTTTTAGGGCTGTCTTCACTCACAAATCAGATTTTCCCCCCCAGATCAGATCTGAGTCACTTTCATAGGTAGTCCTAGATCTGATACATACAGTATCTGATACATGGTCATGTGACTTGATGGTCAAATTGGAATTCATGCATCTTTTTGCCTTTGCACAATCGTAGGGAGCTGATGTCATCAGCAGATTGGGGATCTCACTGCAGTAATAGCAATACAGTAGATGCTACCCAGCTTTCTTCTTTCTTCTGGACCTCGGCAAATACAGTCGACTACCGTTTGCCATATTCCAGTGAAAAGTCCTAAAAAATTTATATTTTCTTAAAATTACATCCATTATTTGAAATGAACAAGTGGTCAAACAAATATAATGTGTTTTAAACCAGAGGTATCGATGTGCACATGTGTGCCCTTATAGTGGTTGGGCACGTTCACATTAGAGTCAGACAAAAGTAGCTTGTATGTATCATGAATGTAAATGTTTCATGAATGTAAATGATCATGACATGCAAATCCGATCTTACCAAAAGGAAAGGAGCAATGTGGCTTGTAATGTGAATTAAGCCATACAGAGTGCTCAGTAAAATTATTCTCCATGTCCAACTTTTTAACAGTTGGCAAAATTGCTACATGGTTACACATCAGAGCTGTGCAATTTTACTGATTATGCAATTCAATCTTTTTTTAATTTTAGTTGATTCAATTCAATGAATCGATGGGTCATTGTTCATTTCAGAATCAATTTACACAAAACTGTTTAGATATTAACTTACAGCTTACGAATGATAACTTAATGAATTCTTTAAGAATATGCAACTCCTCTACCATAAAATACAAACATTACAAAACTTACATTTTGTGCAAATACTTGTGTTTTGTGAGAGTATCGCTTTTTCTTCTGTAGAGTTTATGGTCGGTTGATGCAATACCACCACCTACTCAACTTAAGGAGAAGATATTGGCTTCTAAACATCCAATCACATATCAATGTTTTATTAGATAACTTTAGTAATATTCAATACTTCAAAACCTATGGAAAATATAGTAAAAAGTAATAAAACATATAATAAAAAGTATAGTTTAAAAAAAAAAGATTAAACTGAACTGAAAAATCACAATGCCCCCAAATCAAATGGAATTAAATTAAAAGATTCACAGCTCTAATGTCAGTGTACAACCAGATGGAATGTTTTGCCACCATCACTAAGCGTCTCTCTCTAGGCAACTGTCGAGTTCATCTTTATGAATGCAACAGCCCTGGTTCTGTGGCATGTTATTATTTTTGAACCAGATGTACTAAGCTGTTTGAGGTCTTTATTTACACAGCTTAAGTCTTATCATGCACAAAAGTCAGATTCCCAAAAAGCAGCATGTCTGCACATATTTTTCCCTCTAACCACCATTCAGGTGTAAGTGAATGTCACGTCTATGATTCAAGGTCATATATTCTGTCTTGCCAGGTGCATGGTTTTTCCTCAAATGTACATTTTTTTTAGTGCAAGGTAATTTTGTTTTTAACATTTTTTCCCTTATTGTATAGATGCCTTTTAATTGATACATTAGGCCACATGCAAGGTATATGTTCTCTTATTTCCCATCGTATTTTTTGTCCCATTCATTTCTGAGATTTACCAATGTTTCCTTATTTTTCCTCTCATCTTAGGTAAGATAAAAATTTCTTTATTTTTATCATTATTATTATTATTAAAACTATTCCTCTTTTTCACAGACTTCAAATTGTTTGAAGCAAGGAAGCATGGTTTTAAACATACTAAGTCAAATATCAAATTTAGATTATTACAGTATATATTGTTACAGGCGTTATAATGATTGGATTATTTAATTCATGGGCTAAAGAGATATTATTGGACAATTTATCCCAATTAAGACTATAAAAACCCTTGGATGCTTGCCTGTGTGTTGCTTCTGAATGGTTTACAGATTGCTGTTGGATGCTTTGGCCATCCAGGGCTTAGGCAGAAAGCACGTTTTTAGAGATCGCACAGATTTGATGATCTGTGGGATGAATGGAGCCGAGCCATATCAGATTGCCATGAGCACTGAATAATTAGGAAAATCACTATCCAGTTCAACTGTTATCAAAAAACTCAACTTTGTAAAATTCTAATGTAGGTGACTGAGGTTATGCCGTAACTTCATGTGCCATCAAATCACTTTTTCTTTATCTGTGTGTCCCTCAGCTGACTCGGAATTCAGAGCATCACAGGTCTTTTGCCAGAGTTGTGTTTTTGATTTACCTGTAAAGCCAATGCTCATGCTCTTTAAGATCACATGTTTACTTTAGGTTTCATTCAAAGTACTTTCATTTCGCTACTGTATCTCTTGTTATTTTTCCTACTGCCTTTCTTCGGTGGCATCTTTCCACTTCTTCCCGAAATGCACACGGCACAAAATGCATCTCCCCTTATATGGTGTTTAGGTGGTGTTACTGTACCTACAAATTACTGTATATGCTAATCCTAGGCTAATTTTATGAGCCTCCAGTATAAGATAAATTTGAATTCATCAGTCAGCTCACCTCTGTAAGAGCAGATTGAAATGGTTAGGAATGTTTGTCTTTTCTTTTAACAGAAATATAAGAGAATATTGCCGCATGAGGAATTTGTTATTTGTTGTAATTTTTAAATAATAATTAGACATTTCATGACCTTGGTGAAAGAACTATTTAAATAAACTATGTTCTTTAATACCATTTATCCATTGGGCCTTTTTTATTGCACAAATCTGGCAACAATGGTCATGTAGAGATCTAACAATGTAATTTAAGGGTTATAGGATGTTTTCCACCATGGGAGAGTTTTCAGGATAGATTTTGTGCTCTCAAATAAACAATTATAGCTGCAACATTGTAAATGTAAATGATACAAAGAACTAAAGGAGGAAACCTTCAGGGTGTGCTAGTATAGGAAAATGATCAACTCTTAGGTATAACAGTAACGATACTTGTAATAGATGGCCCAGTTTTTTTTTTTAACAATGGCATTAAGTCAAATTTTATTCCTTATTCACCTTGCATGCAAAATTAAACTAATCTCTCAGCTATAAGACCATTCAAAAAGTATGCAGTAATGTAAGGACAGGATTTGAGACATAGATCTGGTATATCAGATTATTTACAAGTCTCTATGGGATAACAATGAGTGAAATAAAAATGAAATAAAATAACGGTTTGAGTTTAACAGCGTGAGATCATTTTAACGGTAGTGGCGAGCAGACACACTGGCCCCAGGTTAGTCATCTGTCTACAGGGTGTTGAAGGTGTAGAGGGTGTCTGATCCCAAATCAGTAATAAAGTCACACGGTGATGAAATGGAGTGAAAGGAACGACTAGAACTACAGCTCCCAGAGCTATGATACATCAGCATACATCTGCAGCCTCCTCCGCTGTGTACTCTTTATCAGGACGTGTGTGTGTGTGTGTGTGTGTGTGTGTGTGTGTGTGTGTGTGCACGCATTTGGGTGATACATTGCACCTATTCCTCTCCACTATCGATTAAGTTTAGACACTGCTACACTTGTCCGCCCCATTTCTCTCTCTGACACACACACACACACACACACACACACACCTTAAGCAATGCTTCCTTTGCTGTGTGTAGTTAAACAGTTTGATTAGTTTACCTGACAGAAAACAGAACAAAATTGTCTGAATAATGTCATATATCTTTATGTAGTTTTTACATTAATGTTTCGATATGATTTACAGACACATCATTTATTTCTATAACGTTTTTTTGGTAAAATCCCTTAAATGTCCAGACAGCTGTGGATTGTTAAATGATCATTTAGAGTAACCTTGTGATAGAATTGCATTTAAAAAAAATGCAATTTATAATAAGCAATTTGATATTTAAAATTATAAGAAGTACTCCGTATCATTCCTGATTTCACTGGCTGACACAATGACACAATTCTATAGATATGAATGTTATATAACAGGATAGATTAAATTAGATAGGTTATAGATAGATATGAATATGAGGCATGGATGGGTTGCCAACCCATTATGCATATACACATTCACACCTATTACAAGGTCAGAGGTAACTAGAGACCCCAGGTGAACCCTACGTGGATCTACAGTATAGCATGGCATGGGGAAACCTTTTTAGTTAGTAAACTAACACAAGACAATGTCGTTTTTTATTTTATCATCGTGTGAGTTGTACGTCATACGTCATCTCTTTAACATCCAATTAAATATAACCAGATTAGAGCACACTGTATGATGTTGCACAAAACCATATCATGCAGGTGCCTGTTATCCGACACTAATATGCAAATATGCACGTACATACCCTCCAGCCAACACTCATTTCTTTCACACATGGTTCTAAACATTTAATTTATGCGTTTTCTTCTTAATTTATGCAACTCCCCACCAAATGCATAACCAGATGCTTAATGCGCAGGATAGATTCAATAATGAATAAAAGAAGCATTCATTACAAACTAAATCAGCAGACATTTCATTTGCATTCGCAAATGTCAAAAAGATCAACAAATATAAAAAATATCAACAAATCAGTAGGACTCATGTATTATAAACACAACTTATAAACTCTGTCATATGAACCTGGAAATTTTTTTCTGTGTGGCTTAATAAAACATCCATTACAGTAACTTAGCACAGTCCTGTAAGTAGCCTCATATCATTGGTTAATCTCTCATTTCCACCAGTGGAAGCCGACTTAACCCTGATTTCGCTTGGTGGGTTTTGAAAAATCACAGTTTGACAATACCATAAAGATAGACTTATTGGTCATTTATTCACTAGTTCATCGGCTATACCGCTTATCCATGGGGGCCCAGGGGACTTGAGGCAGAGTACACCCTGGACAGGATGCCACCCAAGACAGGGCACACACACATGCACACACACGCGCACACACACACACGCACACAAACACACGCACATGAGGGCCAGTTTGGCAACGCCAATTAACCTAATCTGCATGTCTTTAGACTGCGGGAGGAAGCCGAAGCATCCAAACACCAGACCCGAGACGGGAAGCGACTCCTGTCACTGGAGGTGACAATGCTAACTAGTGATGGGTCGTACATGAACAATTCGTTCTTTTTGAACGTGTCTTTAACGTGACTCAGAAGAACGAGTATTCTCAGAGAGTGATTCGTTCATTTTCTACTGGGCGCGAATGCGCAAAGCACAACAACAGAATTGAGTAGCTCACCTCTCGAGTCTTTTGGTCCGTATCATTGGCTCTTTTGTCACGTGACTTCCATAGACATTATGCAATAAATTACACAGGAAACAGAATTGATTGGTTCTTCTCATGAGTCTTCTAGTCCGAGTCATTCGTTCTTTGTCACGTGACTACCATAGACACTATGCAGTGCAATTGATTAAAAGAATGAACGATTCAGACCAGAAGATACTGCATAAGAGGTGAGATGCATTCTGTTCATCATAATATGTCTTTAGCTGCATTGTAATATTTTCATTACTGGAACTATAGCCAAAATTTGTGTATGTAGACGTGTTGGGGGTCTGTTTATTGAAAATGTAACATTTAATTTTATTTCTGATCAAAAGAACAAAATGAACTAAATGACTCAAAAAAATGATTTGTTCATTTTGATGAACGAGATTCAAAGAACTGAGTCACTAAAATGACCCAAACTTCCCATCACTAATGCTAACCATTACGCGCATGCCGACTTTGATAGTTATTTTTAGAAATGGAAGCAAACACGGCCTGGCGTTCCTTTTAAACGCACTTTAATTTATGGTAGGAGTGCAATACAGAGTTTTACTTCATATTCACAACATAAAATTCAGGGGGGCAAATTGCACTCACTGTAAAATACTCAGTGAAAAATAGGAAAGAGACTCCACCAACATGGAGGAGTTTATTACTGAAACGGTTAATGAAGTGTTTTTATTAAAATGCTAAGTGCAGTCTGAAAAACACCGGGGAAGCCAGGCTTCACTTGCCCTTTTAAAAGAAGCACTACAGATATGTACATAAGGAAGTGCAATACTCCACACAGACAATATCCTAAGCTCAAGCTCATCCACTGGACCCTCTAACTGTGGGGGGGCAACACTGCATTCTGCACCTAAAACAAAATAATAGTTAAATAAATAGAAAATAAATAAATAAACAAGCACAAGTTGGTGATGTGGTTGGTACTAATGAACATAGCTTCGTGAATCAAAATAATACCTTGAGCTTGTATTTTTGTTGCATTATACAGTATGGTTTTTGACAAGGTATGCACTTGTGCTATTCTTTGCTTGGGCTAAAAATAAAGTATTGGCACCCATGGCTTTATTTGGGAGTGCTTTTCGCCATTACTTAAGTGTAAGACACATACTGTGTTTTGTTATCAGTCAGAGTCCAATGATGTAGTGGTCCGTATTTTTGGGTTCATATTTTAACCCAAAATAAAATGAAGGTTTTTTTTGCTAACACAAAAGATATCACGTAACAAGAACATAATGAGTGCATTTTAGAAAAGAAAAACCACATTTTCCCTTGGATGTACGATCTTTTTTTTCTTTTACTTCTTTAGTGTCATTTGCCACAGTGTCATTTGCTACATCGCCTGAATCACATCATAAGCACACCCAGCACACCCAGCACTTTTTTCACATTCTTTCATACAGAGTTATTACGCCCTAACCTCGGCTCCCACGGCAGCCATTCACACCTCCTTACAATAAAGTCCAGCCGCACTGCACTCGCCTCTCTACTGTTCTATATACTCATGCGTTTGCAGCAGCAGAGTTTCCCACTGGGCCACCATGGCAAGAAGAACATGCCTGGCTGGATCAATAACGGTACTGCGATGGTGTGTAATATCACACTGCTGTCCCAATAGAGGCCATACGGTTATGAGAGCCGTGCCGCTTCATTCAGTTAGGTCGCACCGAGGGAGAAAAAGAGAGAGTAACCATATAAAAGTTGAGTCGCAGGAACTTTTAACAGCTGGTTTCAGTCACTGATGTCGTTATACATCACCTGTCACAAGCAGGTTACACAGCTAAAAGGGCGTGACAAGCAGATGATATTATGACAGCCAGTGTCAGACAACGCGTGCACGTTTTCCACTCGGCTCGCGACGTCAACATCGATTATTGCACCTACGATTTGGCAGACTAGCGCAAAATAAACTGCCAACGTCTGTTAAATTCTGCTTCCTTAGTGGAGCTTGACACGTGTGATATTTTCTGCTGCAGGTTACAGTCGTTTAGAATACAATTTACAAACAGAAGTCTCATGTCTCGTTTTGTGTTTTTGTCTTTAAATACAGTACTTTGAACCGAGCAGGAGATTTGTAAAACTGATTTGGCGCGTACGTCTCCGATTGCCACAGTAGCAATCGTATACAGGGTTGTGCCCAGTGGAGACGTTCTGTGAGTGTGATGACGAATCACAGAGACAAACATATGCTGGTATTTAAATATGGGTTACTTTAAATCAAAAAGCACTCAGTTCGAGCATGCATGCATCTGCTTGTTTACACTGATATACAGAGAAGTCATTTAACAAACCAAAGCTGTTCAATGTTAGTGTCGTTGAGCCTTGGCAACTGAGATATGGATATTAGTAACATGTATACATTATGTGGGTCACACAATTAATTACACTCTCTCTCCTCTCCCTGACTTCCATTCCATGCAGATAAAGAAACCTATAAATCTCTTTAAAAATGCATAAGCCACACCAGCTTTTGTTAATGTACTGTACATATGGGACTGTGTTTTTGTTTCTGTTATGTAAATGTTTTTTGAACCTAAATTGCTCCAGGAAAACTGTTAATTACACAAATAGCTAATTACACACAATATGAACATGATATAAATGATATAGCACTATACAGTATATGATACATGAATAGTGTGTATGAATGTGAAATTATATAAAATTCACAAATTGTTCACACACTACTTGAATTTTTCAATTCAGAAAGCAACATAATTGACTTTTCATATTACTTAACATTTTGTGATTTTGTGCTGTCTTTAAATTAAGTAACTCATAACTCATACTGCTGAGCAGCTACAGTAAAACACACCACACCACAGTTCCAGTGGCACTTGGGGAAGTTCAGGTGTTGCATTATGTGAGATTCTTTTAAGAAGGGCTTTGCTTCCAAACATATTGTTTGATATAGCTAATATATACCAGATATAACAGGGATTGATTTATGCCCGCACTATTCAATACTACCCAAATGAGCCTTGTTCTTCTCAAGGTTTCTTCCTGTTTTCATTTCAGGGAGTTCTTCCTTGGCACCACTGCCCCAGGCTTCCTCATCAGGGACAAACTCACTCACTCACTCATCGTCTATACCGCTTTATCCTGTATACAGGGTTGCAGGCGGCCTGGAGCCTATCCCAGGAGACTTAGGGCATAAGGCGGGGTACACCCTGGACAGAGTGCCAATCCATCGCAGGGCACACACACACATACACACACACACTGAGTTCTGCACCTACAAAAAAATAATAGTTAAAAATAAATAAACAAACACAAGTTTATTATATGGATGTGAATGACACTAATAATTATAGATTTGTGAATCTAAAGAATGTTTTGAGCTTGTATTTTTGTTGCATTATATCGTTTTGACAAAGTCTGCACTTGTTTTATTCTTCGCTTGTGCTAAGAATAAAGTATTGGCACCCATGGCTTTATTTGGGAGTTATTTCCGCCACTACTTAAGTCTAAGGCACATATTGTGTTTTGTAAGCAATAGGAGTCCGATGATATAGTGGTCCACCATGGGTTCATATTTCAACCCAAAATAAAAGGCCTTTTATTTCTAACCCAAAAGATATGAGATAGCAAGAACATAATGAGTGCATTTTAGAAAAGAACATCCACATTTTCCCCTGGATGTATGATCGTTCTTTCTTTTTTTCTTAAGTGTCATTTGCTACATCACTTGGATCACATTATAAGCACACCCAGCACCCCAGCACGTTTTTCACACTCTTTCATACAGAGTTATTACGCCCTAACCTCGGCTCCCACGGCAGCCATTTACACCTCCATACAATAAAGTCCAGCCGCACTGCACTCGCCTCTCTACTGTTCTATATACTCATGCATCTGCAGCAGCAGAGTTTCCCACTGAGCCACCATGGCAAGAAGAACATGGGCACACACACACTCACAGTGGCATTCCCAAATTACACTATGTGCAATTTGGGAACGCCACTAAGTCTAATCTGCAGGTCTTTGGACTGTGGGAGGAAACCCACCAAGGACGGGGAGAACATGCAAACTCCATGCACACAGAGGCGGGAATCGAATCTGGCCATGAACTCACAAATAAAAACGCACTGAATTGAATTCGATTGTTAGGAAATTTAAGTTGATTTTGAAACTTGACAGCTAAAAACACATTTCTACCATGTAACATTTCTGTATATTTCTAAAGACGTCGACTCTTCTTCCATTCTCATTACTGTATAAGTACAAGTATTTAATAATTGTATGGAATGATAATTTTATACAATCAATTGTTTTCCTTTTATGAAAGGTGCCAATAATTCTGGAGGTCACTAACTAATGTGATCGTGTACTGTAGAAGCCAAAATAAATCTTCCACCTCCTTCAATAAAAAGCACCCATAGATGGTAGAGGCAAATAAGATATAATAATAAGTTCAATTCAATGTTAAATTTTCCCATTTTTTACACTATGTATAAATGTGATAAAAGTAAGTGTACCCACCAAAATAACTCAGACGCCTCTACCAGTGTGTGTCTGTGTCAGAAACGGAGGGAGAAAGAGAAAGGCACCACAGGCTTAGCTGAGCTGATTCGTCTACATAGCAATATTAGCAGCTCCTGCAGAGCTCCACGCCATTAGATGTCACATTAATCACATTATCATCACATTTATTCATCTTTTCTATCCAAACTCTAAACGCATGTCACTGTTTCAGGCTCAAGCTGAATCCAATGCTCCTCAGTGGGGTTTTCTCAGCATGTCGAAATTATGGATTTTATTATCTCTGAAAGTCAATTTGGAATTGATGTATTTGGCCAGTGAATCCTAAATGATTTTCTCCCCCCCTACTGTAGAAAATACCACATTGACACTGACATTGTAGTATACATGGCACTGTTATAAATGTAAAAAAAAAACCTCTTAACATGACTCCTGGGAAGAGAAACAGGACACTACCAATATCCCTACCACATAAAGTTAAAGATGGATTAACACAAAGCAAGCAGGGGAAAGAAGAGCTAGACTTAGTCTAGATATTATTGTCAGATCCTAATAAACAGACCATACTGTACATCAATAACAGTGCTGGGCTCCAGACCAATGGTGGTGTCACTTTTCTAGCTAACATACTACACAAATAATATTTTTTATTACAGTAGTTATACATGAATTTCTTTGAGTTTGCTATACATGCTGTATCTGCATTATTGTATTTGCGATTACTCTGGCAATATGCAAAGCAGTAAACCAAGAATAAAACACATTAAACTTTAAACTGGTATATATATATATATATATATATATATATATATATATAAAAACAGTGAAAAA
>JAQMYJ010000001.1:13782521-13809442 GCA_030014305.1 Clarias laeviceps | reverse complement strand
CGACCAACAGTAGCCCAATTTCCACCGGCACCCTGTAGGTCAACAGCACCAGTGGCGGTCGTGGCCCGGGTGTATCCGGTATGGGAATTATATTTGTGATTCGCATCATTGATTTGGCAAATGTTTTATGTCGAATGCCCTTCCTTACACAACCCTCTGCATTTATCCAGACTTGGGACTGGCACAAGAAGACACTAGATTGCGCCCCCCCGTGGTTGCATTTGTATCACTATATGACTCTCTCTTCATTATTCTACCTGATATAATGAACCACTAACATTACTAAAAACCCACCAGGTATTAGAAAAGGCATACACATACAGTATGCACACACTTTTACCCATGGACCCTAGAGCACTGAGGACAGCTACTTCTCCAAAACTCATCTATATTTTTAGGATACTGTCAGCGAAAGTAAGGGAGATTAGAGGACTAGTGCGAAGAGAGCACAAGGGAGAGAAATTGGTAATAGTAATTGAGGAAGCCCTTGAAAAATAGAAATTGAAAATGAAATGGCTGGAAAATATTAAGGCTGATTTCCCAGGGCTGCTGGATGTTTTCGCACTGTCATTAACACATCCCAAAGTTCCAGCTTCATGGTCCTACTTGAGAAATTAAAGGCGACTCTTGTGAAGGACTATTTTCCAGGAAAATCACCTGAGAACATGAAAAGAAAAATGAATAGTTTGCGATTTTTCAATCAGGCTAACAGATTTTTGGATAACTCTCAAAATAACTTGACAAAAAAACACAGTACAATTTGAGGATTGTAGCTAAATTTAGTATGATATGCAACTGCCGTAGTTTACTACCATACTTGGACTGAGAAGATCTTCAATAAAACATATATTTCCTGTTGCTTCAAACTGCCTACATAAGAGTAACTAAGGACAGCTCATCTCCCAAAGCCAGTCAAATGCTGTGTCGTCTACTTGTAGATGGTAGAAAGTGAAGCCCAGTGAGACAAAAATCATCCGCTGCTTCAGGTCTTCTACCCTCAAGCAGTGCACTTCATTAACAAGCTGGAGACAGGGGCTGTCTTAACACTAACAGGCCTGGCTGTCACACTCACTGACTTGAGCCAGCTGTCATTACAAAAAAATCTTTCACAAACAAGCCATTGCTAGCAGCTATGACTGTAGCCTTACTACTTACATATCCACAGCAATTCTTCAGCACTAATGGGTTTGCAGAGCAGTTGTCCTGGTGTCTTTGTTGGCAATGATGGTGATCTTTACTTTTTATGGAGATTGTCTGTACACACTCTTATTGCCATAAAATACTGTCTAATTAACAGAAGACGTGTAAGCTAAATATTATCAGTGAGAAACAGTACTGTGGATAAATACACAAAAACTAATTAAGTGTGTCATTGTCATTTTCTTTGCATAAGAAAATGTGATGGGAATGCATATTGTAGTGCTACTGCTAATCTTAATGTGATCTGTGATAGGATAATATTATTTATTTATTTCTTCATTCATCATCAGGAACTGTTACACATGTACTGCATGTCTACAAGAATTTTGGCACAATTGGGAGGTGGGAGGAAACTGGAGAACCTACTAAAAAGGAAATCAAAACAGACATGAGATTGATGGTTGAAACTCCTGCTTCACAACCATGTCACCCATGTTTAATTGAGATTGAAATATATTTAAATACTAGATATTATATTGTAGGTTCCTCTTGTAACACCAAAACAGGTCTGTCCCCCCTGGGCACCGGGATGTTAGCAGCAGATCCTTTAAGTGATATAAGTTGCAAGGCGTGGCCTCCATGGATAAATCTTGTTTGTCCAGCCCATCCCATGGATGCTTCATCGGATTTGGATCTGGGAAATTTGGAGGCCGGGGAACAGCCTTAAACTCTGTCAACCCTTGAACTTTGCCTGTTATGACCCATAGGTGGCAGGCTGTGATGCACTAGGTGTTCTGATGCCTTTCTATCATAGCCAGAACTGACTTTGACATTGGGTTGGGTTTAGGATTGGACCAGACGGGCTAGCCTTTGCTCCCTGAGACATACTGTAGATGAGCCTTGGGTGCCCCTGATCTTGTCACCAATTTACTGGTTTATAATTGACAATCAGGTTTTAATGTAATTGCTGATCAGTCCATATTTTCATTGCATAGTGGCTTGCAAAAGTCTGCCAAGTCCAGGTCAAAATGTGTTGCTTGCAAGAGCTCAATGAGGGAAAGTTGACATACATTTACAACTCTTACAGTTTAAAAATAACAAGAAAAGGAAAAGGGCCATGAGCAAAAAGTTTAGGCACATATTACTTAGTAACGGTCTTTTTAGCACACATAAAAGTATATATCCAACTTAGAATCTCTGAATAATTATTTGGGGGATTTTTGCCAATTCTTCCTTGCAATAGGCTTTTAGTTTGGGTAAATGGCTTGCACGCACTGCTCTTATGAGGTCTATCCACAGTTTTCTGATTAAGTTTAGGTGGGGGATTGTGAGGGCCATGACAAAATCTTCAGCTTGCACATTTTGAGGTTGTCCATTGTGGATTTTCAGGCGAGTTTAAGATCATTATCCTGCTGTAAAAGCCATCTTCTTTTCATCTGTGGACGGTGTGATGTTTGCTTCAAGAAATTGCTTGTTTTTTTAATTGAATCCATTCTTCCCCATTAGTGAAATGTTCCTTGTGTCATTTACATTTACGGCATTTGGCAGATGCCCTTATCCAGAGTGACTTACATTTTTCTCCTTAGCAGCTGAGGGTTAAGGGCCTTGCTCAAGGGCCCAACAGTGGCAGCTTGGTGGTGCTGGAGCTTGAACCTATAACCTCCTGGTCAGTTGTGCAATTTAAAAGTATTAATAAAAAAATAATCATATAATTTAAAAGTGTGCTACTTCTAAAAAAAAAAAAAAAAAGAAATACGCAATACACATTTTTCAATTAATAATAATTGTCACTCAAATGTTTCCAAGCAGAGTTTACTTACACTGTAATCAAACTGAAAGATTGAACACCAAGAGGAATTCTCTGTTATTCCACTAAGAAAAAAATAGAACAATAAAGTCAGGGCCATAAACTTAGCTGCTACAAACTTGTGCTAAAAATGTGATGCTGTAACCACATCATTTCAAATGAACCCCTTAAGGGAGTTTTTGAAGCAATGGGGTTGAACACTTGCACAATCACATTTTTCATTTATATGTCTCAGACAAATGCCAATAAATGAACACATTTAAGAGGAGTTGTTGATGTGTTATTAGTCTTTGAAATTTATTTCTTTTTTGGGGGGGAAAGTACACATGATATTGGATTAAGTGTAATGTGGACCGTTAACTAAAATTAATTTGCCACCCAGGGGGAAGCAAAGGTTATTCACACTGCTCCTTTAATCAAGCAGTAACTCAGAAGCTTTTTTTTTTTTTTTTTTTTTACAGTTTATCTATACTATAGAGGTGGACCATATACTGTAAATTGACATACTTTTATATTGTCTGTTGCTTGACATTTATTTTATGCTTTAAGATAATTTGGCATTTGAGATCAGATTTATTATTTATTTATCCCACCTGCTAATCAGAACTAATGTTATTCATATTATCATGCAAAGGAGTCAAAGTAGCATCACTAACATACAAGGGGTGTTCAAGTCAAACCACCATTTGTGATGACATTTTTCATGATGGAAAGCATAAAATGATTGACATTCAAAAGAAAGAAGACTTCAAGCACATTACTGGAACTCGTCTGGGTGTTACTGCCACATCCCCCGTATAGTCCTGACCTCGCTCCAAGCCATCTCCACATGTCTGGGCCATTAAAGAGTTCCTGGGAGGCCAGCATTTCAGTTGCGAAGCAGGCAGTCTGATCAAAACTCTGTCGTACTAAGAAAACTTTCTACCTTGAATTCTCTAATTGAGAGAGTGTAGCAAGAGATTTTATGAAGAAATAAAGATTGCTTTTACTCTCATGAGGGTGTTCTCTTATTCTGCACAATCAAAAGTCCCAGTTTGACTTGAACAGCCCTCATAAAAAAGAACAGTTGAAATAGAGATTTCTGGTTTACTTGGTGCTACTGTAGTTCTATACTGTATCTCCATGTCTATATTTGCTCTCAGATATTGCAGAAATGTCCGTCTCTCACTCTGTGAATCTTTTTCACTCTATTAAATATCTATCAGAGCCCTAGGATTCTTCCTTTCCTGCCATCTCTACCTTGCTTACTCTGGCAGTTCTCTCTCTCTCTCTCTCTCATTCTCATGCTTTCATTCTTTAATTCCTCTCCTTGCAGCTGTCTTGGCATCGACCCCTATGCAGAGTGCAAAGGGAAAAAAAGATTGCTGGAGAGGGAGAAGGCAGAAGGAAAAAGAAGAAAAAATTACATGACAGGAAAAAGAAGGGTTGCCAGAATAAAAAGAGAAATGATATTAAGAGATAGGAAGGAGAGCAGAGATGTAGAAAACAGGCAGCACTGTTAAAAACAAGATGAAATCTGATGCGACGTGGCCTTTGGAACAAGAAGTGTGTGTGTGTGTGTGTGTGTGTGTGTGTGAGAGAGAGAGAGAGAGAGAGAGAGAGAGAGAAAGAAAGACGGAACGAGACGGAGAGAGTGAGAAAGAGAGAGAGGGGAGATGGGAAAGGGGAAAATGGGGTAGGCAAACAAAATGGAGGTGGATGCAAAAGAAAGCAAGGAAGTAATGAGCAACAAACAGGAAAAAAAAGGCTTCAGTGTGTGAGAGGTAGAGATGAAGATGGCGCCATGGTAACGGGCAGCTTTGATTTAAATCGCAGCGCAGAGTGAATGCTGCTGCTGATGCTGAGTCAATACGTCCAGCAGAATAATTACCAGTCGACGCTTTCAATCACAGCGAAGTGGGTGCTGCTGGAAGGAGTTCACCAGCTTTATAAATCATCACCAATCACAGAAGAGATGGAGAGAAATATGGAGAATAAGAGAACCAAAGTGGGAAAGACATGATGAACCGACCGGAGGGATAACCAAATATGACATGCATAGCAGAGAGGGAGAATGGCTCAAGGGAAAGAGTGCTGCTGTTTTCATAATGGTTCCCTATTCACTACTGCCTTCGCTGGAAACTCAGGAGCTTCACAGAACACTATTATAGGAAATAGAAGGTGTGATTAAAGGAAGCAATTTTGTATACTAAATTACACAGGCTTGTTCCTCCCAGTAATCACATTCTCTTAGATAAACCTGCACAAAGTTGGCTAACTTTATTTCAGAGCAATGTTGCATGCTCAGAGCTTGTTAATTCTTTATAAATGCAGCTCTGACATTGGGTTTGGCCGCAAGGCAAATCACAGGTTTGTTTATATTAACATGCTAGTTCTCATACATTAGCATTTTTATAGTAATTGCTTGCGCATAGCCCTGTCTCTATATAGAAATACATGTGCAATTGTTGATATGGTGGTATTTTCAGAGGAGACTTTGTTTAGCAACCTTGGAAGAAGTCCAGAGTTAAAGCTGCAGCCTTATAACAGGAAATAGCATTTTTTTTTTAGACAACGTTAAGACAATAGAAGTGCCTGAAAAAAAAAAAAACACAACCGACCATGATGTTTTAGAAAAAATAATCAACTCCTGAATTGTAACTTTTACATTTTGTTCTTTACATGTGGAATTAAAGGACCATGAAATAACCAAATGAATAATAAACCAACTGATTTGTCATATCACATCAGCTGTTAAGTGAACAAGTTAGTTATGCGCTATGGCCAATAGAGTGCAGTAGGGGGATCAGATTAAAAATTTTGGCAAAAATCAGTTAATAAATAACTTTTATAAATAGGTTTTCCTGACCCTTTGACAGAAATGAGAAGCTTTTAACCCTAAATAATGTTTTCAAGCACTTTAATTAACACTATCCATTAGAGATGGGGGAGGGTGATGGTTCAGCAACACATCACAATTATTTTATTCAGTAATTCATAGATCGATTTTTGTAAAATAAATGTAATGTAATGTACACATTTGCATTTGAAGTGGTAAAACATTGCAGTTCCTCTTTCATCCTACAGGTGGTGTGCTCTAAACTATTCACTATTCACTATTGTGTTTCAAATCGGGTTAGTCCTGGAGGTCGTGGGTAAATCCTATCGCTCCTGTCCATGTTGACTATTCCAATTGTTATAGATTTTGTTTTGGGTTTTTTGTTATATAAAAACCAAACTGATGGAAAAGTTATTTTTATAGGTGGGAGGGAAACCCACCCTGGTGCCAAAATATCTTTGCAACTGGTTATGATGCAATAATAAACCTGATATCAAAATGAAGCTTACTAAAATTAACTCAAATCACCCAAAATGTGACTTAATACCTTTCTTCATGTTATGAGTGACATATGAAACTATAGGGATAAACTTACCAAAGTCACTCATTTCTCACTCATCGCCTATACCGCTTTATCCTGTATTTAGGGTCGCTGGGACCAGGAGCCTATCCCAGGAGGCTTACGGCACGAGGCATGGTATACACTGGACAGGGTGCCAATCCATCGCAGGGCACACACACATACACTCACACACCCATTCACACACTACGGGCAATTTGGGAACGCCAATTAGCCTAACCTGCATATCTTTGGACTGTGGAGAAAACCGGAGTACCCGGATGAAACCCACCAAGCATGGGGAGAACATGCAAACTCCATGCACACAGAGACGGGAATCAAGCCTGGCTGGGAATTAAACCCAGACCCTGGAGGTGCACGGCGACAGTGCTAACCTTACCAAAGTCAATCACACATAATTACATTGATACCACTCACTCATCTGAGCTGTAGGCCTCAGATCAAATGTGCAAGCAAAAACAAACCACACATTGAGAGTACTCCTTGAACGCTAGGATACATCTTTTAAACATAATTTGTACCAGTCGTGTACTGAATATACTCTCCTTAAAAATGACAGACCCAGAGAACGAAGTAGTACGCAGGGAATATGGTGTATTTTCGGACACAGCCTGAGATGTAGGACTTGTTGAAATGTTGTGCAGGAAAATGAGTTTAGATTCCCGGTGTGACTCTCGTTCTCTTTCTTCTGAATTGTCAAATCAGCCTACAGCTCTGACACCTAACGCCAACGTGGGACGACAAGCGTGTGCAGAAATTGCTCAAACAGGATCCTAAAGACTAACAAGACAAGCGAAGGCAGAGCACAAAGAGCTCAACTGATAATAAAACTGGGCAGCCATGAGAATTTCTGCCAGTCTTGGAGAGGTTGGTCTCTATAAGGGCAGATGGGTTGAGTGGTGGCAATTATTATTGCAACTAAAGAGGATAAACACCCACTCCTCCATATTTAACACCACCTGCCATCTTCCTAACCTGACCCCAATTTGACAAGGCGCTCTCAGAGAGACGAAAGAGCTCTAAAGAGCCCACTGAGAGGTCCTCCAGGATAGAGGATACGTGCTCCAAACAATCCCGACGTGAATGAGGCGACACGACTGATGCCAAGAGAGCCGCTGATTAGACCACAAATGCACTTTATGGTCAACAAGTCACGAAGGACCGAACATTCAATATCATTTAAACTGGTTCTTCTTTATCTAGGGACTTCGGGCGTGGGCCGAGAATGAGGCTGCTTAGCATGTGCTTATGGAAAGCAGCAGCCATATGGATTCAAATAGGCACACATGTGCAGGCTGTAGTTTTGGAAAACAGCCAGGTCAGAAAAAAAAAGCCTGTTGCTCTGACAGGAATGTAACTGACATATATCTGTGTTGAGGCAGTATTTTGGGTGCAAATGTAATTCTTCTGGCTGGGACTGTGCTGACTGGATTCCAATCACTGCTGGCCTACCTGTGGTTTACACAGGGCTCAGTGACCTCAGTATTTCAATCTAGCACTCATGCCTCTCGCTAAATTTAGTGTAGAGAAGATGGAGAGGAGGTGGGGAAGTCAGGGATGGGTGGATGTTGAGGCAGAACAACCAGGAAAGGGAAAAACTATTTTTAAAAAATGGTTGACAAATATAGGTGAGATAATTATATGAGCGAGAGATAGATAGCAAGAGAGAGAGAGATTGTCCTGCTCCACTAGCTCTAACAAACCTCATAAACAATTACAGGAAACAGCTAATTATTTTGATGGCCTTGTTCATCCCACTGGAAACAATCACAAAGCAGAAGATGCTTGTTAAAATGAATGCGTCTAATAAACTTATTAGATTCTCAACACAGAAGCCGATGTGCGACAAATGATGGAACACTAAAAAACAGTTAACTTTGTTTGAAATAAATACCATGTGTCTAAAAATAAAGCCGCTCGTATTATTGGAATAACAAGTCTTCGGCTGATGAACATATGCGGCGGGTAATGGCAAAACCATCAATTGTCGTGCGACCTAAACGAATCCAGTGACTCATGGCTTTAATATATCGTTTAAAACGTCACCATAGTTAATCAACCTGCTACTGCGACGGTGTTGTTTAGGATGTAGCCATTGTTTCCAGGACACTAATAAAGTCATCACTTGTCTCCGATATTGAATGAGCCCATCTCAGCACAAAGATGTCACTGAGTGCTCGATTGCTTCCTTTCAGGTGTCCTAATTGATTGATTGAAAGGGAGGAGTAATGAGACTAATTGGTCAACTCAAGTTTCCTGGTCGATCCGTAACATTTGTCAACAATTAATCAACTGCAAATGTGTGACCAGTGCAAATTAGTCTGGTCTAATTCATCATTTCACATGAATCAAACACACACACACACACACACAATGCATTTGATTTTTATTCACAGACCTGGTTGTGTAATATTCATTAATCATGAAATAGGCCTGGGCCTGCGAATCAGAGTATAAGACCTTAATGTACTTTTATAGTATAGGTGTCAATTCGCACATATATAATAATATGCAGTATATGTTTTGATATACTAATTACAGTGTACTGTATGATCATTATGTTCATAATATAGGTTTCAACATGGAGATGAGAGTATGATACGGCATAAGTCGAATATACGCTAATGAGAGTGTATAAGCATAAACAAATATATAAAATAGGCTTGATGATGCTAATGATAATGTTGGAATATAATTTTCATGTCATCTACACAGTGAATAGGAAACACTGTGGTCCCAAATCATGTTATTTATTGCAGTAAATGCCCAATAGAAAGCCATTTGAGATTCAGCCACATAAAAGTAATTACCAGTGTACTGTATAAGATGCCATTCAGGACTTTGTTCTTTATTACATGTAATTTCATTTCATATATAAATTCATCACAATAACAAAGTATGTCTTAAATTGCATAAAATAATAAGGAAACAAGGTTCTGTCAGCCCTAACTATTACTGTCCTGATCCTTATATCTGTGAATAGTTAAGGGAGCAAAATACAAAAGCCCCCCCACCCCTCTCTCGTTCACACACACACACACACACACACACACACACATGGCATATGACTCGAAAACAACCATAATCCAGCCTTGGAGCTGCTAATAAGAGTCTACAACCATAACATAATTAAAATATAGGTTGGGATCTTTTAATTAAAGTATATTCCAATAACATAACTATAATAGAGGCTTCTATATGCTAATAAGAGTCTGTGACTATAATATAATTACAGCATAGGCTTTAGTATGCAAATGAGCATAAGTATACTTGTAAATGCATTAAGAACTACATGAAAATCCCTAACTTTTCCTCCTGAAGCATGCATGTGTTGTTTCTCAGTATGATAACCTCGACTGACCCATCATGCATTGATGTTACCTGTGTCAGGACCAGAACTGGCTCCAGATCAGCCTGTGCTGCAAAATGTTCATGTTATGCTTATATTACCTAAGCTTTTGCCTGGACTCAGTTCATGAGTGATGCTAGCTAACTTGGTGGTGTTCTTTAATAAATAATAAGTGTTATTATGGGTAAATGGCTATGGTATCAGGGGAACAAAATACTTAAAGAAAAGCTGTTATAGGAAAATAATAAATTTTGAGCTGAAAACAGGAAGTGTGTGTTGCCACTACTCTGGGACTGGATCAACACTACTTCATTGCATACTCTCTTGCAGGGATCAATAATTCCTGCAAGGCTACATCTCAACCAAGCTGGGCTAATTTCCCTGCTCTAACACACCTGTTATGCCTGATAATTAACTGCTGAATTGAATCTGGCATCACTGAACTGGGAAATCATCAAACCGGGTTGCACTCTAGCCCTCCAAAATGGTAACTGATGATCCCTGGTGCACTGCATACAGAAAAGGACAGGTTTTCTTTGAAGGAAAAGATATGAAAGGTGTATTGAAATCAGCAAACCAATGAAATATGCTCCTTTCATACATAGAATGTATGATTTCTAAAACCTCTGTTGCTGTTGGGGCAGTGGTAGCTTATCCAGTTAAGGATCTGGGGTTACTGATCAGAAGGTCGAGGGGTTACACCCCAGCAATGCCAGGCTGCGACTGCTGGGCCCTCAAGCACCGCTGACTCTCCCTAATGAGCTGGGATATTGGGATATTAACAGAAAAGGGTTTCACTATGTGACAAATGGATTCTTCTTCTTCTTCATACAAGAAATATCATAACTTGCTGGGAAATAAAAATGGATAACTCAGTAAGCTAGAACAGGCCGATGCTTCAGGGCAAAGGCAAGAGCATCACCACTCACTGGCCAAATTGCCTGTTGGGACTCTAGCGGAGCATGACCCTTTCAAGTGGGAGCTCCCAAGTGAGCACAAGTTCAAATCTGACGCCTGCTACATTGCTGTGCCTTGTGCTCTGTCAGACCAGAGTTAAAAAAAAAAATGCTTTAACTAAAGACTGACGGCAGGTTACTGAAGCCTGCAGGACAGTTGTAAATGGAGCAGCCACATTAACTCTGCCGTTCAGTCACAGTCTATAGTCGATGTATCCGCGTGCAGCAGTCGTGACTCTATGCTGTCTGTGAGCTATTTCGGAGCCCAAGGTCAAGCCTGAGCAGACTATAAACCCAAGGGAGGACTGCCAGTGGCAATGTTTAATGGGCTTGGGATGAAAAAAGAGGACATTGATGACTTTTCTTGATCTTGTAACTACAGAAGGCTCTGAATCCTCTCCGATGATCAATCATAAATGGCCGCTAGTGTCAGAAAGCGGATTACTTCTAAACAGATCTGTGCAAAGACATGGGAGAAGGGGAAAACAACCTTTCTCTCGGTTGTCCTCATATTCCTTAGTCGTATTTTAATACAGTACACATGCCGTTGTTTTCTCATCCTATGTTTTTATTTTTTACTTCTACTTTTCTCTTTTAAGCTTTAGTTACCTTAACAAAACCCCTTCCATAAGCTCTCTCTCTGTGTCTTTCTCTCTCTCTGTCATTCTCTCTCTCTCTCTCTCTCTCTCTGGGACAAGCTCTAGCTCTGGACAAGTCATAGCAAGAGAGAATATATAATCCTCTCCTCCCACCACTGCATTTACCTTCATCCTCTAAGAGCTTTAAGCAATTCTCCACAGCCCAGAATCCTGCAATACGCTGGCTCTATCTAAATTACTCTTATACAATATACTTCATCACCCAGGGAAATTTGCTTCGTTAAATCCCATGTGACTAATGTAGGTACCGCAATTCTGCAAAAAAATTAGCCTTAAATATCCTCGTGCTAGGGTTGTGCGGTGCAGTGCCTCCCATGCCGAACTCGGATTTATTTGAAATGAAGGCACCCAATGTTTCATTCTAATTTCGTGTGATTGCTTAATTTGTGCAATTAAAGAACTACAATATACTGTTTAATTCTCTCACTGTGACCTGCTAAAACAGTGCCGTGAGGTTTGGGAGTAGACTTTTTATTAAATTTTTTTGTCTCAATTCCAAATGTCACAACTTTCGCCATAAATCTTTTCAAATCAAATCAATTTCAAGTTGAATAGAGAGGAATCTGGTAACAGGTACGCAAATAACAATTTGTCCAGTGACACAAATTGAGAGGCATGGCAGGTTAGTATTGGAAATGACATCTCTCCTAAAATGAGATATGATGCAAGTCTGATGACTCTCTCTCTCACCTCGGGCTCAAGATTATGAGTGTGTCAGATTTTAATAAGTGTTGTGCGCTTCTCATACAACAACTGATGATGAGCATTGTTCATTACGAGTATTTTTGGCCTGGGTTGCATGTGTTTTGTCACACGTTAAGATTAAAAAAACAGCTATTTATCGGTGCAGGAATTTGGTGAAAGTGTGTCCTTGAACATTTTCATTTGCGCTAATGGATTCCATGGCCTCATTCACCCCTCTGTATCTCAGTCAAGTAAATGCTGACTTCTTTAGTTGACCAGGAGGTTGTGCTGAGTATTCAGCCACTTACTGTGATGGAATAAAACTACAGAAAAGACGAACGTGTTTACAGAATATTAAAGTTCCACTGTTTCCTGTCACACACTCAGAGAAGTCTGAGTGTGCTGTAGGCTCTAACAGTCATTTGAATATTCTACATCAATAAAATATGACTCGAGGAACTGCAACATACAAAGATGATTTCCTTATAGGGGAATTTAAAATAAGGATTCATATTTAATAGCATTCCTAGATGCTACTGCAGTTCCACAAACAGCAAGCATAATGCAAATGTTTTCTCCTGAGCACTTCGCCTATCACGAGGTAACATTTGGTGGAGGTTTAAGGAGGGGGGTAAGTGCATCATCACACATATTCAAGCTTTGGGAGTGTGTGTTTATATGTGTCTGTGTGTTTAGTTTTAGAGATAAAAAAATAGAGCACATCTGGCCCCTGTATTGCTGGGTTATCTACAGCTTATGATGCATTGTTTTGCCATCCACCTGTGTGCAAAAATCTCTCTCTCTCTTTCTCTTTTTGGCCGGCTTCTTGCGCAAGCTCTACAGTTAAAGAGGGGAATAAGTACCACAGAAACTGTAACGCATCTAATCAGATTTAAAAATCTGTGTATGCATGCATGGAACCATGTGTGCCTATAGCAATGAAGATGTCAATGAAACCAAAGCGAGTTCATGCAAATAATGATCTACTTGACCGATTTTCTTCAAACGTAATATGTCCTAATTTTTCCCTATTTCCTGAGTGGCAGGTGAACGTCTGAAATAAAAATTGCTGCCATTCATTCTGCAGGTGTATAATCATGCTCTTGTCACAGTGCTCATTTTCCATGAGGCGCTCAGCTTCCTGTGACAGCAAAAATGAAGCCAGGATCTTATTACAATTATGACACAGTCGAATGCTTTAAAAGCCTTTGAGTGACTGTGTGTGTTAGGGATGTAATGCATTGGCATTATTTATTTCCATTTCTATTTGGAATAAGTTATCAATATCACGACACTAGTGGGCATGGCCTAAAATGGAAGCTTTTTTTGTTTGTCTGTGTAATATGTCTGGCATTTTTTAATCTCAGTTCATTATTGCTCTCAACTAAAAACATGCATGGGTCTGTTTTTATTCCCATTAAATCAGCTATTAATTTTTGTACCAGCCTGAGACACCCTGACCTGGTAGTTGCTATGTAAAACCTCTACTTAGTAATTCTAAATGTACAAGATCAACAAGTGCTATATGGGCAGTAAGGCACTTTTTTGTCCCTTTTCTGCTTTCTCATTTTTAAGAAATGTTTATTTTAAGAAAGCTTTGCTGATGTGGGTATAACAGAACACCCAACTCATTCGATAATGTGGTCACAAACACTCACTCCATCAGTGACACACGCTCTGATGCACAACATATAAATGATGAGATGCCGACCAGGTCACACAGTCCCTTATGCTGATTGCTGAGTTGTTGAGTGCTGACCAAAGCTATGCTGAATGGTTGATAGGGTTTCCTAAGAGAAAAGGAAAGACGGAGAGAATGTGTGTGTGTGTGTGTGTGTAGGAGTGCATCCATGAGCAGCTCTTTCTGTCTCCTCTCAGCAGTCTAGCCATAAAGGGAGAAAGGGGTGTAAACTGGCCTTATTAAACAATGAGGGAGAACAACAGCAAAGCAGAAGCAACTCTCCAGACATTTCATGCAGCAAGATTGGAGAGTGGGACAGAAACAAGCTGAAACCATAGCTCTTTATGTCCTGCTTAAAGCTTGGAAGCTGTCTAAAGTGCCAACCAGTGTGGTGACTGTGGGCTGCAGTATGAGACAGGAAGGTGACACCATGCTCAGCGACCTTTGTAGTTGCTCTCTAGCTGACACCTCAGTGATGCGAGCAGTAATAATGCCTGCTGAAAGTCATCTCTTGTGTAAGGAATAAAACATGAATATAATCGATGACAGGACAGTTGGTGTGATGTAATTACCACACTGACATTGATTAATTTTCCTGTTACAGTACTTGTATGTTCTTAAATGTGTCATTTCACTTATACAAATTTTTTTTTTCATCAAATACGATTTCATATTAAACAAAGAATTTGTGTTTTATTTAAAATGGCATCAATCAGGGCCCCTGAGTGGTGCCACGGTAAAGTGCTCGCCCTATCATCCGGAAATCGCTGGTTCGATTCCTGGGTGATGCTGTTGCCTCTTAACCGACGCTTTTAATGGGGTGGGATGGTAGGCACTTACTGTAGCACTTTCACATCAATCACGGCTTTACAGCCATTCATGGCGTCTGTGGGCTCATGCAAGCGGAAGGAGTGGATAGCGCTGTCCTCCGAGTATGTTACGCCGCCCCCAATGGTGCATGAGCAAGCAGTTAGAAAAGATGCGGCTGGCTGGCGTCACATGGTTTCGGAAGAAACACACGATAGTCCCTGACTGACTGGTATTAGTAGCCTTAATGTGGGAGCCCCGTAGTAACGGGGAGGAATTGAACAGATCTGAGGAAAAAAAATAATAATAATGGCATCAATCTAGGTCTGATTTTAAGGCCACCGTAAAAATGATTTTTTGTCATGATTTTTTTCTTAGAATTCAGTCTTTAGGAAGAATGGTGGTTTTAAAAATGAGTTTTATGTATGAAAAGGATTGGTTATTTCCATTACTATTATAGTTTACACTGTTATATTTATGACATTACATTAAAGGTGCTATCATGGAATTATGTAATGATATGAAGCCCTGTTCTGTTCTGTTCAAGGCCCACAGAGCACACAATAAAATAAAATAAAATAAAAAATAGAGCAATTCAAACAGAGATAATGCTAGGAAAACATTTTATGAAATTAAAAAAGGAAAAAGAACTAACAGTTATTTTAGTGAAAGTTTATTCTTTTGAAAAATGAAAAAGAAAAAGTTTATCAGATGGGTACTGATAAGCAACTTTTTACTACCAGTGTCAATACTGTAAAATGTGTGCCATTTCCCCTGCTGTTCCAGTTCCTGTTATAGCACCCTTTCAAGGCTCTTTTTGTCCCTTTGTGAACTATCAAAAAATGCGAACTACAAAGCCATCAATCCTAAACTTTCCAGTTAGAAGTCTCGAGTCAGCTATTTATTTTTTTTGATAAAATGCTTTCTACTTTCCAGCAACCTGAAATAAAATATCCACTGTCAAAAAAAAAACTCTGCAGTTTTCTATGTTTTAGATATATTCACATAAACAAATGCAGCAGACTTCAAACATCTAACGAATCAGCAAACTCCTATATCACCAGCATTTAAGCATTCTAATACTACGCAGCATGTGTGCACATGATTTGGAAAGAGAAGACCCAGAGTCTGACTTTGCTCGGTATTTGACTTTTTAAACAGCTTGCTTCAACTAGTTTGTGCCATGATTATTGACTACACCTTTACTACATGCCACTGGGGGAAATATAATAGGATCAGCATGCATTCATCAGTAGGCATGCCCACACAAATTAGATCACACTAAAATTCCTCAATAACCAACAAGCATACGTGTGTTATTCAGAAGCACTTAAAGAGGGGATATGACTCAACTGCAGACATTCTCGAAAATCACTTGCACTTATGATCAGCGATGATATAACAAAAGCCTATATATCACCGTGAAAACTGCCGATAAGCAATCTTATTAGAGAAGAAAGGCACCGTAGCCTTTGAGGGAAAATGATCTTTTGTACAAAGTGTATAGAACTATAGCTGGAAGGAGCCGTAAAATAATCAAGGTGCTAGATGCAGTTTGTCTGTTGCTAATGTGTTTATTGAGCCAGACTCATTTATTCTCAGTGTAATATCTTTGTGTCAGATGGGAAAAAGTAGCTGTTCCAACGGCTATGACGGTGCTTTCCCAGCGAGCTCGTGCAATTTGCACAGGCTGATAATCAGGCACTGGGATTCTTCCTTTTAGCTTTGGAGCATGATCATCTTTGTAGACAGTGGTTGCTGTATCAGCTGACCCTGCGCTATGACACCTAACCAGCTGGGATATGCGACGACAAGAACTTCACTCTGTTGTAATCTCTACAGTATATGTATCAAAAAAAAGCTTTTTTTCTCTCACTTCGGGCTTGGTTTGAAGTATTGCAGTTACTGTATGGTGCAGTGAACAGAAGCAATAGAGGCAGGGTGTGTTTAAAGACGTCTTCAGATTGGACTAGTTATATAAGAGGAGGTGGGGTGATGAACGGTATCTAGAGTACATCTAGGATATATCAGTATTATATCAGTAATCGCATATCCTGTGTGAATTGATAATATATTCCTGTCCAAATAGCAGGTGAGAGACTGTAGATCTATGATTACTCGCCCCTAAAAAAAAGGATCCGTTTTATCACACGGCTGCACCACAAGGCACAGTTGCCAGACATCAGTTGAGGCTGGACTGAGTTGATGAGAGGGTGTGTGTGTGTGTGTGTGAGAGAGAGATTCAGACAGAGAAGTGCTTAAGGAAATGTGGCCTGGTCGATGTTTTAGATGCGTTAGGGAGGAGCTCAAGCTCAGAGTGCGTTCTCAGCTTCCCACAGTGATCAAAAACGGCTCAGTTTAATAGCATTAGAAAAAGTGAGAGAGAGGCAGGAAGGTGAACAGCAATGCCAAAGGGAGTCATGTAAAGGTTGGGGCTAATGAATGTTGTGCTTTAACAGGGACATGGCTGCCTCACTTTGGACCTTTTTAAATCGCAGCACAGGCGAACAATGCTGCTGGCTCTTAATGATGACACGTCGTGGTTAAAAGTAAGCGGAGGGGGGGAATCCTCCATTTCAGGGACTCACTGTCAAAACCAAAGGAGGCAGCACAAAGTAGGAGGAAGAAGAGTGACAGAAAGGGTGGAAGTCTTAGCCAGCTTTTCTCAGGAGGCCTAATTTACAAGACCGCTGATCAATGGGTTAATTAAGTAGAGAGGAGTGTGGCTGTGATGAGGAAGGGGAAGGAGGAGGTGGGTAAGACAGGAAAAAAACGAGCTAGCCTTGCTGGCTGAAAGGAGCTGTCCTTCATCTGCTAAAACTATACAGTCATCTACTGTATGCTCCAAGCATTAACTACTTTTTTAATGGCACATGCACTTGACAAGGTATTATACAAAAGCGGTGTGACTTAGATATGATTCATTATTATGTAAAACGTTTGTGACAATGGTGGTAATGTATTTTTCTGCTGGTATGTAAGAGCAGGCACTTTATAACTCAAGGTTAAGTAAGACTTGAACAAGCTCCCGACAGCTTGGTTCGAGAGAAAGAGTAGTTCTATAAGTTCTTGCTTCAGTCCATCCCTGAAGCTCAGATGCGTAAACAAAGTAAATGAATTCATGCACGGGTGAGGCGTCTCCGCCTGGGTGGCTCCACACTTCCCCAGGCTGGACAAGAGGCATGTTTTCGAGTTAAGAAGTCATCTTTGTCCTTTGAAATGTGTTTATTGCCATCCCCAGGGAGAAAAAAGAAGAGAAGAGGAAGCCATGCTGACTCGATGCTTCACGCTTACCCGATTTTTTTTCTTCTCTCCTTCACATTTTTCAGCTCATTTTAAAAGCAATCCCTTGAGATTTAAAAAATAATACTGTATGCAATACTAGCAGTTCTTTCAAACATCTGCCAGCTTTTGCTACCAAAGGAATCTAACCACTGCTTTAAATCCAGTGTCCTCTATCTAAACCCCCTTCAAAAGATAGTCGGTGCTGAGACTCGCAAGTAGAACAATACCATCTCAGCATTCCATCTCAGCATTGTTGAACTTAACATACATGCAAATATATATGAATATAGAAATGATGACATGATTATTGTTGGCTATGCTTGATGGTTTACTTTTTGCTTGCTGATGATCTTTCACTCTTGAACTATTTATACCTATTTGCATGAGTTTATGGTATAGTCACTCAAAACACCAAACTGTATGTTAAATGGTAGAGATGTAACTTTTTTAACTTGTCTTTCAGCTGCTCCAGTCGAGGTTTCGCCAAAGCAGGTCCTTCCTGGCGCAACCCTTCCATTTTATCCAGGTTTGGGACTGGCTCTGTATCCAGTGGCTGAAGTTTGGGCTTTGGGTAGGAATCGAACCCAGGCCTACCGCATCTGTTATCTAAATATGTTAATCAATCTAATAAAATACTACTATAAACTAATTGAAACTATTGAAGTGAAATTTAATATAACATTGATGGTGTGAGCAGCCATGCTGATGTAATGTCATATGTTCAAATGTCTCGTCTAGACATTCCAAGTAGGAATTCCCAGTTGAGAGGCATTGCTTTTGGTTTATCCCAGTTGAAGGTTGGAAATTCTGAGCTTTAATCAAAAGCAGCACTATTTCCAGAAAAGAATAAGTAAATGTAATCATGTGGTCTGTAAAAATAAATTCGAAAGTGTGTAATCCTGAGTAGATGCCTGAATTGAACTACCGAGGTACCAATCAATCTTACCAGATTGATAACACAGGAAATCAAATACAGTTCAACTGAAAATGATTAAAAAGAAACAACAGGTTGAAATGGCCCCTTTTACCTGATTAAACCAGATCTATTCTTCATTTCCTTCTCCTGCAGTAGACCACTAATAGTACTGTACCTCATTAGCTGTCAGATTTATATTCCTTAACTCAGCGTGTAGCTAGTTGGCAGTTTGATCCTGACTGGTTAATCCTGTTTCTTAGCTGTTACTTGTGGTTAGCTCTCTGGAGGTATGGAGAAATGCTTAAGTATGGAGAAATCGTAATATGATGTCAGTGACCTTTCATTAAAATCATTAAAGGGCAATTACTGTGTAAAACAATGTTATTTGACATATGTATAAATACCTGGGTGTGTGTTATGTTAACCACTTACAATTAAAGATTTAGCATAGCCTTTTGATTAGAGCTGGAGTAAAGTTCGCCGTACAAATTACACCATTGAAAGAGGAGAAATTATGGCATTTTTAATAGTTTATACATCCACTTTATGTGCCCACAAGGCCTATAATAAACAAAATAAAGGCTATCACTGATCTATGTTCCCGGATATTTAAAAAATAAATTACCAACATCCGTTTTAAGCAAAAACCGGATAAGACCATTTCATCACAAAACCAAGGTATAGTTTCTCCCTTCCAGGTCTCTATCTCACTGATGTGCTTTTAACCACATTTCTGAGCTGCAGAATTACAGAACAGTGTCACTGTTTACAGTCACTAACATTAACTGTTGTACTTGGAACTAACCTGATAACATTCAGTGATGAACAACAACTCTAGCCAGCATTGGAAAACCTATTTTTAGCCAAGGACTGCAAATCTCCTTAGAACCGTCTCATTCAATATCCTCCAATTCATATATGCTTTTATTGAAGCTGTATCCCTGCAATACAAGCACCATTTTATGCACTAGGATATAAAGATTCATCGACTCCAATTGGTGTTCTGATCTCATAGCTGGTGCAGTGGTTCAAAACTGCATTTATTTAAGAATAAACCATGAGTCAATTATGAGGAAATCAATACTTTCTGCATGTGTTCAAATCTGATACTATAAAAACATAATTTATTTACTATTAAATGTTATTGAGTCTCTACTGTATGAAACGCATCTCTGAAAATCATGACCAGGTAATTTTTCCCAAATTGCTTTACAGTATTTTTCTTAATCTTTCCAACTAGGGTTAGGCCCTGTTAACCCTAACCCTAACAGAAAATGAGAAAAGAGACCAAGTGTTCATGAAAGTCCATGTTTCATTTTTCTTGAGATCTCAGGATAAAACCCCACCTCGTGCCCTTAGTCTCCTAGGCTCCAGTCCCCCCGCGATTCCATATACAGGATTATAGACAATGAGTGAGAGAGTGAGTGATCTGCAGTCAACTGCACTGTATAATGTATACAGCATTAATTATTCTGTTACCCTGAAAATAAGTGTATTTATAATGCATTGTACATATAATGTCAATGACACATTTTCATTGATGTTTATGTGTGGAGATCTGTGAGGACTGATCTGATGTAAGGTTTTCCCCCTGTTGGCAAACAGCTGAAAAAAAGATAAAAAAAAAAGATTTTATTTAGAAAAAAAAATAAAAAATTCACATACAGTATATGGGTATGGTGAAGAGATGTGATTATAAACAGCTTGCATAGGTTTAGACTTTATCATTGCTAACCCCATGAGTTCACATTCTGAGTATTTGTACAAATCATTTATCCTGTCTCACTTCTATCTTGTCATATAGAAAAATATCATCAATGAAACTTTTATTAGCACTGTTCTTTATTTCTCTTTTCTCATCCATATTCATTTAAGTGTATGCCTGTCAGCAGTCACAATCAGAACCAACCTAATGGCAGGTTATTAGGTTTCACGCACAGGGGCAAAGACTGCCGTTTAACAAATGAGTCAGTGAAGTACAATAGCATTGAGAAATGAGTTCTCTGGACTACTAGCACACAAATAAGCCCAAACATCTCAGTATCTCCAAACATTCACTCTGTCTACTCAGTCTGGCTTTTATCAACTGCATAGTAAAAGAGGCTAGAGTCATGAAGATATATGGACAGGTCCCTGTGACCATCAACATCTCCATTATATCACAATTATATGTACAATCTTAGTGCAGACATTTTTTTATTATAAGGCATATGACAGAAACTATAAAGTCCCAGGAAAGGAAATTGTCCAGTTTTTGATATATTATGTATCACGTTTGAACTATAACCATACAGTATTTTTTTTTTTTTTTTCACGAGTAACACACTCGAAGGACAGCGCCGCCCTCCGCTTACGTGAGCTCACAGACGCCCCTGATTGGCTTGTAGTATTAATGTGGGAGCACAAAGTACCTCTCATCCCTCACCTCAGAGAGAGCTCGGCCAATCAGCTCTCTCCAAACCTCTGGCTGAGAGAGGTTACAGCATCACCCGGGGATCGAACCAGCGATCTCTGGATGATAGGGCGAGCACTTTACCACTGCGCCACTCGGAGGCAACCATACAAAATTTTATATCAAATGTCACAGCGTGCATTAGTTATGGCATGCGCCCCAATGTTTTGTCACTGCTCGCTCACTCCGTAGGCTCACTAAGTAGGCGAAGCAGGCACGGCTAGGGAAAAATCATTGTTAATGGATCTCAGGTTTTTTCCAGTACTATAAAAACAAGGCGGGGAATGTACAGTAGCTCAAGGTAGGCGGTAAGTAGGTTTACAGACCAGAGTCAGACAAGAGTGGCATGCGAGCAGGATGATGTAATGTGCCCCAGGGACTTCTAAGGCCAAAGAACTGAGTGCATCTCCATGTTGAGGAAAAGACCGCGCGAGCTCCTGCGGCACTCGCAATCTCGCGTAGAGTCGGCCTTCGGGACCCTGCCGCGAACAGGAAAAAAGGCCGCTACGCTCCATGTTAAGGCCCTCGTACCCAGCTGGGAAAGTCGCCCAGCCACCGGACGTCATGAGGCTACTCCCAAGGAGAGCTGGGACGGGCCGGTGTGCAAGACAGCGGGAAGAATTGTCCAGGAGTATGCAGGAGCCGCTGCCCACGCAGCCCACTTGGCCACTCTGCCCACCATTGCTCACTAGCCTCGTGCCCTCATGCTAGCTGGAGACTGCTTCCAGAACCGCACGTGCACACCTTCACTATTCTCCTTCCTTGCTTTCCCTTCCTCCCTCCATAAACACTCTCCTTTCCCATTTTCAAATAAAATTACCCTTTTTTTGTAAGACCTTGCCTTGTGTACTGTATGTGTGTCTGTGGTGCCGCTCATGCATTAAACCTGTTATACACTATAACAACAGAATTGTATCGCTTTGAGTTGTTGATATTTCATACATCACGTACTCAATTTTCAAGCAGCACTGTCAAACTAAACTGGACAAGAAAATGACATCATTTTTTATAGTTGCTGATTGTTTGCTTTCCAAGCATTCTTTCAGAGTTTTGCAGTTGTACAAGTCTTGTCTAAGTCACTCTGGCACAAGGTTGATGCTTCCCGTGCTGATTGTAACAGCAGTAATGACAATCATCACTACTGCTGTGAAGAAATGGGAGGCACAAACAAGTGACACTTCATATTTGGCCTGTCTTCATTAGCATCATAGCGCTCGCCATCTCATCTCTCCCTCTAACAGGTGTGTCCTCATTTGATGAAACACTACATCACATGAGTGCTAACTCCGACTGTTTATAAGAGAGCGAATGGAAGCGAATGCTAATTAAGCATCAGAAAATACAGGTTAAATTCCTCGTCTGAAGAACAGGTCTCTCAGTTCTGTGCCAAGGCAGGTGAGGGTTGACTGCAGTGCCTGATCTGGAGAAAAGTGGCCTTGCGGCGCCAGAGGGCCTCGCCAATCAGCTCGCCAGTGCCAGGAGTGTGCTGATGCTCAGCCGATTCCCGCTGTTCCTGCTGTGCCCATTAGCCACCGTAACCTACATATCCAGTCAGCCAAGAAAGCAAGAAGCACTCTAGAGGCACCCTGAGTTGCTCTCTTCTCTTGTCTTACTATTATTACAGGTTTCCACAAAAATACACCTTAGAACGGATAAATACACTTTAACTTCAATAATCGTTTTCTCGCCACTCTTTACTTCTTAAATAAAAGCTGTCCTAATGCCCATGAGGCAGTTAGTTATAAGCGTGTGAGTGTGTACATGCGTTTATGAGTGCAAAAATGAGGCACAGAGATAAAACGTTCAACACTTCATTAGTTTCCATCCCAGCCAGTCTGTGACAAGCACCTGTGACCTTCCCTGCCCATTATGCAGCTGATAGCATTGGCCATCTCCTCACTGATAGCTGCTATTAAACATTAACATTCAGACAAGGACGTAGACAAAGACAGCCACCCACATCCCCCTTGTACAGCACCATCGACGCACTGCAGTCCAGGCCAACAGATTACTGACACGGCAAAAGGAAGTGCACATATTGTAGAGTAGAGGGGATAAGCATGGAAGACAGACGACAAAAGGAAAGGGGGAAAAAAATGAAAGGTGATTGTGGTGGTAATAGATTAAAAAGTCAAAACCATCACATAAACTACATACATGTTCTGTAATGACACAAAATTTTCTTGGAACTGGTCATTTTTACAAATGAGCTGACAATTTATAACCAGCTTAGAAGCATTGGTGTCTGAGTTTTTATATATAACACAGGCTAACAGGTGGAAAGGGTTTAGTAAATTAACAAACACTTTACCCTTAAACTCCTGGATATACTGATATTATGGACTAACTAAAGGCATGCCTTAAAAAAAAAATTGCATGCCTTTTTACAATACCAGTTAAAAGTTTGGACACAGATTTGGACACAAATTGTTATTTTTAAACATGAGGGTCAGCTGTTCTGGAATAGTTCTTGCAAGAACAATATTGTCAGATGCATTTGAAAAACCCATCAATCACCATAATGAAACTAGGTCTCATGAAGACCATCCCAGTAAAGCAAAACAAAAACTTATCTCTACTGCAGAGGAGAGGTTCATTTAGAGTTACCAGCCTCAGAAATCACCAATTAACAACACCCCAGATTAGAGGCGTTGTGAAGGGTTTACAGATCATAGTTGACACATCTCAATATCAACTGTTCGAAAGCAGATTACTGCATGTTTTGGATGCCTTAAGCAATGTTTTACAATGTAGAAAGAAATAAAAACCAGGAAAGACCATGGAATTAGAATTTGTGTCTAAACTTTTGACTGAAATCATATATTTGTGTAAGCTATATAAAAAGGCACTAATCCTGCTCATTACGCTAGCCATATTTACTCAAGGCTCCATAAATAGGGAACACTAACTGGAGGCTGACTGCTAAGAAGGAGTGGTCTGACTGTCATGCATTCATGATGTGGACAAGTTACAACATAAGAGTCAGGGTGATATAATTGGTAGCTAATAATTAATAAAGTGAGTTTTAAAGAAGCACCTCAGAGACTGCTGTAAGATAAGATTCCTATTTTTTTATGTTGCTTGGTCACAGGTCGAATGTCTTGATGTACACTAACTGTCAAAAGATGGACACACCTTCTAATTCCATGGTCTTTTCCAGATTTTTAATTCTTTCTACATTGTTAAACAACGCTGAAAGCATCCAAAATATGCAATAATCTCCTTGAATAGTTGATACTGAGAAGTGTCTGATACTGTACTTATGCTCTATAAAACCTTCATAACGCCTCTAATCTGAGATGCTCTTAATTGGTGATTTTTGAGGCTGGTACTGTATCTCTAAATGAACTTCTCCTCTGCAGCAGGTAAGTTTTGGTCTTGCTTTCCTCAGATGGTCTTCATGAGAGCTTAATCATGGTGATTGATGGGTTTTGTAAATGCACTTGACAATACTGTTCTTGCAAGAACTGTTCCAGAACAGTTGACCTTCATGTCTTAAAAATAACAAATGATTGCTGCTGTTGTTATTTACTGTAATTACCTGATTCCACATCTTCCATATTGTACTAGAATGTAGAAAAATAAATCCAAACTTGTGTCCAAACATTTGACTGGTACTGTATGGACAGTATGTATTGTGCACATTGTGGAGATGCCATGTATCTTTTTTCACCAAAGTTTCAACGTTAAACATACACTGCATTTTATTGGCTTTAGACATGTATTATTCACAATTATGATCTAATCTAATCTAATTTGATCTGATCTAATCTAATCTAATCTAATCTACTAATCTACTCTGATCTGATCTGATCTAATCTAATCTAATCTAATACAGCGGTGCCTATAAAGTATAATTAAGTATCTAATTTTGTTTGGTACAATTATGTTTCTGTGTGGTTCTTGTAGTGGTTAGCACTGTCGCCTTGTACCTCCAGGGTCCGGGTTCGATTCCCAGCCAGGCTCGATTCCCGTCTCTTTGTGCATGGAGTTTGCATGTTCTCCCTGTGCTTGGTGGGTTTCCTCCAGGTACTCCGGTTTCCTCCCACAGTCCAAAGATATGCAGATTAGGCTAATTGGTGTTCCCAAATTGTGCGTAGTGTGTGAATGGGTGTGCGAGTGTGTGTATGTGTGAATTGGCATCCTGTCCAGGGTTTACCCTGCCTCGTGCCCTTAGTCTCCTTTGATAGGCTCCAGGTCCCCGCGACCCTTAATACAGGATAAAGCGGTATAGAAGATGAGTGAGAGTGAGTTGTTCTTATGGTCTCATGTCTTATGGTTCAAGATATAAAAGATGTGTCTGTGAGGGTATCACTGCACACACAAGTACTGTAACCTTAATTTAGTACCCTTTAGTACTGTACCTCGGTGTGATTATAGATTCTATATCCCAAGTGAACTACAACAGTATATTCGTAGTACAATCTGCATCCTAATATTAATATTTCAATTGTTTGTCATGGATGAGTATCCCTTCATTACAGTATTTAGACACAAACAGAGAGATTTGCTAATATCAGCACTTGGCTTTGGTGCTGTCCAGGAATATTGCATCTAAAGCTAAAACATTCTGCAGTGCTCAAGGTACAGCATAATTTTTTCCCCTTTTACTACAAACACCATAACAACACTAAGTCATTATAACTTACACTTATATATTACACTTACAGTATATATATATACGTATACCTATACACTCAATGGCCACTTCATTAGTTACACCTTGCTAGTACTAGGTGGGACCCCATTTTGCTTCAGAACTGCATTAATTCCTTATTTCATAGATTCAACATAGTGTTGGAAACATGCCTTGGAGAGTCGGGTCCATATTGACATGATAGCATAACACAGTTGCTGCAGATTTTCTTGGCTATACAGTACATCCATGATGCGAATCTCCCATTCCCATTTCTCTTTTTCAAACCATTCTCTGTAAACCCTAGAAATGATTGTTCATGAAAATCCCAGCAGAACAGCAGTTTCAAAAATACTCAGTCCAGACTGTCTTTACTCAGCGTTGGGTATGTTCCAAAATCTTTTAAATTAGCAGTTATTAAACCGATAATTAAGAAGTCTGATCTCGACCCCTGTCAGCTGTCCAATTACTGGCCGATATCAAACCTCCCCTTTATTTAGGCCTCATCACAGCACAGAGACAGCACTCGTTAAAATAGTAAATGAGCTCCTATTGGCCTCTGACCAGGGTTGTGTCACTATGCTTGTGTTACTCGACCTCAGTGCAGCTTTTGACACCATTAATCATAGTATTGTGATTCACAGAAACTTGGTAGGAATTAAGGGAAGAGCCCTCTCCTGGCTCAGATCCTATTTGACTGATCGTTATCAGTATGTAGATTTAAATGGTGATTATTCTGAATGTTCTCTAGTGGAGTTTGGTGTTCCACAGGGTTCGGTTTTAGGGCCACTGCTTTTTTCCCCTGTACATGCTTCCTTTGGGCAACATAATCCGTAAGCATGGTATTAGTTTTCATTGGTATGCTGACGACACACTGTTATACGTCTCAGCAAAACCAGATGAGAAAAACCAGCTTGCTAAAGTTGAGCAATGCATAAAGGTTATAAGAGACTGGATGCTAATTAACTTCCTTCTGCTTAATCCTGATAAGACAGAAGGTCTAGTCATAGGACCGCATGCAGCTTGAAGCAAGATTTTAGATCGCACTGTAACTTTAGATGGCCTTTCTGCCTTTCAAGTGCAACAGTGAAAGACCTCGGTGTGATTATAGATTCTAGTCTTTCATTTGAAGCTCATGTAGACAATATCAC
>JAQMYJ010000001.1:13752341-13765723 GCA_030014305.1 Clarias laeviceps | reverse complement strand
AGCGTTTTCACGCAGCATCTCGTTCCCGCCTTTTCAGGGAACAGGGTTACAGCAAAGTAACCCGAGACGATTTTTGTTTTAACTCATTTTCACTGACGATAGTTTTGCTTCATCTGCTCATTAAAATTGTTAACAGTGACATTTGCTTTGACTTGAGAGAGGCCTTGAGTAATTTGCAGGGCCATACACAACTTACAAAGTGCATGAATAGGGCCGTCTGGCATTGTCTGCTCTCAACCATATACTGTAACATGATATGTATAAAATACTCAAAGCATTGTGTCAAGTACAGTATATGAGGGGTGTTCATGTCAAATTTGGACTGGGTGATGGATTAAGGTAAAAAAAAAAAAAGGTAATAAAAAACAAACATATGATTTCAGAGTATGAAAATGATAGTAATCACAGTAAAAGATTTGAAAGGATAATGTGTCGCCAACTTGTGGAAGAGCCACATCTGTCTGTGGGAACTGTATTTTTCACAAACACCACTTGCACGTTACTGGAACTCAGTACAGTACAGTCCTGACCTCTCTCCAAGCCAATTCCACATGTTTGGGCCATTAAAGTTTTTCCTGGGACACACAGCATGCAGTCTGATCATGGATCTGGCATGTTGAGAACTTCCTTGATAGTATCCAAGCCCTAGTGAAACACTGGGATAGGTATATTAGTGTAGCAGGGGATTATATAGAGAAATAAAGACAAATTTTTACTCTCATAACTGTGGTTGTTATACTGCAGCATCAAGTCCTGGTTTGACTTGAATGCCCTCATGTAATTCATAGTCTATTCAACACTCCTGAAGTTCTGCAGGAAGATATCTGCTGTGGAAGGAACCAGACTAAATCTCACTTTATTCTTCACTGAAATGCTTCAAGGGTATCACGATCTGCTAACAGGTTGTGCTGCAGTTTCACACCTTCCAGGTCTGTGGTCTGATCCTGATTTTGAACTACTGTCTTTTGCTTTCACGTGGGTTTCCTCTAGGTCTCCCAGATTCCACCCACTTTTCAGTAACATGCCAGTAGCTATACACACACACAAATATATATAAAGTATATATATATATACAGCTCTGGAAAAAAAAATATATAGAGACCACTACTTATGTTTTTCTTTTCTTACAGGTGTACTGTATGTATTGATAAGATGAACAGTTTGTTTCATTTTTTGTGAACTGACAATATTTCTCCTAAATTAAAAAATATAATTATTGTTATTTAGTGTGTATATTTAAAGAAAATGACATTGCAACACATCAAAATCCCAAAGACCCAAGATCATGCAGTATTTGCAGAGCTTTAATAACTTAAATAAAACAAAATGCAAATAATTTGTGAACAAATTATGTTAATGCTTTGGCTAAATAAACTAAGAAATCAGTATTTGTTATAATAACTCCACCAAATGAAATTTGCAATTACATCTTTTGTGTATTTTGGCATGCTCTCCCCCAGTTTTGTTGGATAACTTTATACCCCTCTTTTTGTGAAAAAAAAAAAAAAAAAAAAGCAAACAGCTCAGCTTTGTTTGATGGTTTCCATCTTCCTTTGGATGACAATCCAGAAGTTGTCTGGGGTAAATTGTTGTCTGGCTGGAGAATTTCTTTAAATTAAATTAGGAAAAGACAAATCTTTTTTGCCATAATCTCCTTGCTTTTCAATGCACTTTTTCCATCTGTCAAAAAGCTTTTATATTCCCTTATTAAAAAATGTTTTAGGCCAAGCTGCGAGGTATGAATGCACCATTGTCTTCACTTCTTCTTCAGAATCTTTATCCTCAAGATGAAGGGCTGCCTTCAGGGAACCAAACAGGTGAAAGTCAGATGGTGCAAGATTAGGACTATACTGTAGGAGGGATGCTTTAACACCTCAAGTTTCTGCAAAGTGTCAATAGTGTAGGCAGAAGTGTGTGGACATGCATCGTCATTAAGAAACAGCTTTACCTCAATGCTCTTCTTTCAAACTTAAAAAAAATGACTCCTTACAGAAATGTTTGCCAGAATATCTGCTATTAAGTGCATGTGAATGAACTGTTACTATAGAAACAATAGGTATTAGAATGAGTTAAACAGTTTAAAGCCTTGCAGGAGGAACTTTGCAATTACAGAGAATTCAACATTTCTGTAATCTAAAACAATTCAATAACTTTAATAAGGACAACAATATGCTCTCACCTAATTTGCAAACAGAGATAAGAAATAATGTTTGTTTTAGATCACAGTAGCTCTGGAGCCTATGCTGGAAATACTGCATACATGGTACAGGAAGAACATATGATTGAAAATCAACACAATACTGAGACTCTGAGGCTCCCCAGTGCTATACAATATGGGGTACAGACTCTAGTATTCAAGGCGAGTATCATTCAGACAGACTAGATATCATCTATCATCTATCTGCTGCTGAGGATGGCTCTATGTGGTCTGCTTGGGGATGCGTGTGGTGACTGAGGACTATGAAGATAGTTTTGGCTGATGTGGGAAGTTTTTTTCTGTGATGGGTTGTGACTGCAGTTGCTCAATAGCTGCAGAAATGAAATGACCAGTTTTGCACCTGAGTCTCCATCAGCGAATATGGACTTTATATCAACTCAAACACCCTGTCTGTTATATAATTGAACTTTCAACCTTAAAGCACACAGATTTAGCATGGATTGATTTATGCTTGCATTATCTGATATCACCCAAATGAGGATGAGTTCCTTTTTGAGTCTGGATAATCTCAATGTTTCTTCGTATTGTTATTTCGGGGAGTCTTTTTCTTGCCACCGTCGCCTGTGGCTTTCCCCTACATTTTTTTCAATTTCTATTCATAATTGTTTATTTCTATAAACCTGCTTTGCGACAATGCCCATTGTTAAAAGCACTATACAAATAAATTGAACTGAATTCACACCACTCATTGTGTTGTTATGGTATCCAGTAAATTGAAATATCTAAAGTATTATGTTATGGAATATTTTTTTCCTCATACCTGTATACGGCAAAGCAGTGGAGCAGAGAAAAATGTGTTCAGTGAGGTTCATTCATGGCAACTCAGAACTGTTAATAACATCCTGCTACAGCACAGGGCTGCAGGACAGAGCTCCACTGTAGCAAAATAGGAAATTTAGGCAACTCAAGCACATTCAAAAGCACCTCAGGACTTCTTCCTGGGATGTCTGACAGAGCAAGCAAATGTTTTCGCTCTCACTTAAATCTTAATTAAGAAGCAGTGACCTCTGTGTCAATCTGCTGCCAGTTGAGTGAACGGGCATCTGTGTACGGCTACCACCTGGCACTGGCAGAGGAACACAGGCAGTCGCCGGGGGCAACAAAGACTGCCATCGCTCTACTTCTTTCTCTCTCCCTCTCTCTCTCACACTCACTCTCTCTCTCTCTCTCTTCTCTCACGCTCTTGCTGTCTCTCGTCTGTGTGATCAGAGACAGATTGCTAAGTCTGGTACTAATGGGATGTAGCGTGTGTGCACGCGTGTGCGTTCACAGTCTCACACTCCCTTGGCATCTGCTGTTAACTGATGTCATCTGAGCTCTGGGCTCTGGTACGGAGTAGATCGACTCAGCTGGAGAAGCTTAAGTTGACAGGCAGTAATTGTGCCCACCTACCCTCAGTGGAAAGTAAGACTATAGAGAGGAGATGTGTAGTACTATGGAAGGAAAGCAAAAGAGAACCTGGGAATCGATTTAAATGTAAAAAAAAGAAAACAAAAAATACAGGAAGTGAAAGTTTAAAAGTAAAATGGTCTGGTGTCACATTCAGGGTGTATTGCCAGCTCTCACACCTGACATGAGCGAGGCGTTGAGATAAAAGATATAACATAACGTTATTTACAGATATTTCTCCTCTAATTTGGCCACCTGTCAGTTGTACATTCACAGCATTTGGCAGACACCCTTTATCCAGAGCAACTTACATTTTATCAGCAGTTGAAGGTTAAGGGGTAACATTGTAAATTGGCAACAGCAGCAATTTGGGGTGCTGGGTATGAACCCAGGACCATCCGATCAATAGTCCAACAGCTTAACCACTGAGCTAACCCACTCCTGTCCATCACCTTCCACCAGCCAACTCTCATACAAAAGCTACCAACAAGGACAGGCAATGGCAAACAAGTTCTTCCTCTGAAACATGTACGCTCATACATGTGATTTAAACATGTTGAACAGATGTTCATTATGAGTAAGAATCCTGAGATGAGTACAGGATAGACTTTATTATAATAGTAGGAGTTCTTATAGTAGGACCAAAAATCCCTGTTCCTAACACACCCACGGCAGGTAATGAAGTTGCCTGGATTGCAGTTTAAATGAAGAATTGAGACAGCTAGAATGAGAAGTGTTACTCTACGGATATTTCTCATACTGTTCTTCTGTACGTTCCATACATAATGATTATGAATAGGGCTGAATGTTCTGTTTGTGTGTGCGTGTGTGTGTGCGTGTGTTGTGTCCGACTGAGAATGAAACCCTGTAGTTGATGTTTTATTCATGACAGGAGACTCATAAAGATCTCTACGAGAGAAAAATGTAGATATTTCATTCTTTTCTTGAAGGGACTTGTTCTCAGCCTGTAATGATGCATTGAAGGACATGTTGCTCCCTCACACACGTGCAGCTTGAATGGAGGCCAGTTTGATATACAATTATACTAAAACCAGTTGCGCCGGTTAGCTCTGTCACCCTCGTCCCCCTTTTCTGTTTTATTTCCCTCTGTAGCTTTTGTAGGTTCTATCATTTGTCTTCCCTCTTATGCAATACCGCGCCATTCACTCTTCACCTCACGTCTCCTCATGAGTCACGTAAGCCAACGTGTAAAAGGTGACATGCACATTAATTCACTCTAACACAAACACGTTTCTCAATAAAAGACTCTGCAATTTCACAGATTATCAAATCGACTCATCTGCATTTCAACCATGTAGCACTGACTCTAGTAGTTATCTTCATTTATTCATATTTATTTGTTAGCTTCATTGTTATTTAGCTTGTAATTCTGTTGTGTTTGTTTTCCTGCCACACATTATAGTCGGTGAGAACTGATTATACAGGCATATTAGGGAGAAATGAAGAATGACAAATTGTGCATTAGGCTTAGGAAAATTAAAAACAAGTTTAACCATGGACCATAAAATAAATCAGGTGGATATGTGTGGGGTTAAATAAGAATGTTGCTCAAGAACTTAGCCTCAATCTTCAGTTAACAAGAATGGTAAGTGGAGTGGACAGTGTGGGTTCTGTAATTTAAATAGAAATGCAAGTCATTTACATATACTGTATGAAATAACACATATTACAGTTTTACATAGCTTAACAGAGGCATGGGGCAATGGCAGGTCGGTGGTTAAGGTGTTTTACTGCTTATCAGGAGGTCCCCGGTTCGAGCCCTGATGCCACTGGGCTACCACTGTTGGACTTTTGAGTAGGGTCGATGACCACCAAGTGCTCAGATACAATCGGGTGTCGAGCTGGCAATTGCTAAAAAAAAACAAGAGTCAATACTGGCCACGATAGAAAGGCACCAAAACACCCAGTGCACCACAGCCCACCATGCATGGGGTCCAGCATGGTGGACAAGGTCAAGACTGCTTTGCACCCATGGCATGTGCCTGACCAAAAAACCCAATCCCCACAGCCAACAGCAGCATGGTGGACAAGGTCAAGACTGCTTGCCTGGACTCCAAACTCCAGAGATCCCAAAATCGATTTTGCACCCATGGCATGTGCCGGACCAAAAAGCACAATCCCCACAGGCCACAGCAGTCGAAGGAACCACCGCTAACATTCCAGTGCGAGACACCATACCCTCAGAGGCCTTGTTGTGTCATGTCCAAATGGGCCAGAACTGCCCAGGCGGCACAAGGTGTATATTTGATTGGTAAAGTAAAATCTGTTTGTTTCACTAATGCAAAGACCTTTTTTTTTATTTATTTATTTATTTTTACATGACTTTGCCAGAAATATATGCTGCATGCAATGTCATATATGTTTTTTCATTAATCTTTTTTAACTACTTTATCCAGGTCAGGGTTACTGTAGATCTAAAGTTTATCCCCAGAACACCCATGAAAAATTAAGTGTAGAGAGCATATTTTGGGGAGGTGGAGGGAAACTGAAGACCCGTGTACAGTATACAAGGAGTAAAGATGGAAAATGTAAATAAAAGCTGCACTGTGACATGGTGCTGTCAAATAGTATGAAATAATACATAAACTGTGAGCAACCAAAGAAGTATGGCTCTTACATCATCCATATCACAACCCTTTGATAAATGGATGGATGGATGGATGGACAGATGAATGGATGAATAGAGGGTTGAATTGGTGAATAGATGGCTGAATAGAGAACAAACAGGCAACTGTAACAGATTAGAATTTTTAAAAAAAAATCAGTGATTGATTGTGACAGTCCTACCAGTGACAGGAAATTGTAGGCAGTATAATTTCCTGCAAGTCATCATTTTTCCTCAAGCCAGTACAAACCTGTTGGCCAGCTTTCCCATTCAACCCTTTTTGTTCATTCTACTGTCTGTAATAGTCAATATATCATAATGTAGTGTCTTCCTCACAGGTGTCCTTTTTGTTTTATTTGCCCATTGATCGAACTTGAGGTATTAATATTTTTGAATGCTGGAAGCATCCTGAATACTAAGCAATCGAAGCGCGCCTGCCAGAAGATTTGTCTTTGCACATCTCTGAACCATGAGAAAGGTTGAAGCATATTAAAGTCCTGACTGTGGAATGTTGTTATTTTAGAAGACATCAACTTGTTGTCTTTAAGCAACTACTATTCATTGATTTAATTTGCATTTAATGATATGTGTAATAAATCAAGTTTTCTAATAAATTTGACCTTTAAATGATGAGTAATCACTCTGATCATAAACATTATTCTCATCAGTCTCTCTAGACTTATCACTGGAGGTAAATGTCAAATATGGGATTTGACCAACAGGACAAACAGGACCCTCATCACTGCATCCCGACTTGACTGATTACTGTTTGTTCTTATGTAAGTTTTGAAATAATAGTCAAATCAATGAGATGAATGTTTCCTTTAAATTAGCATTTAAATCTATATGTATACCATACGTTTGGGGCAATGTAGCATTATGTAAACAGCTATAAAGAGGATTGTGCAAAAGGCTATGTGCAGTAATGAGCTGCACAAAGTCAATATTTGCTGTTACAGCACTTTTTAAAATGCATCAAGGAGCCTTAGGTACGCTTTGTGAAATTTTATAAGGAAATTGTCTAATCTAATGAGTTGGAGAATTCCACACTTAATTACAGTTCTTTGTCATAATGACTTTGTTATATTAATTTACTTTTTGTTAAAAAGTAATGTTTGGAAAATATTCTTTCAATGACTTAATTCAGTCTTAAATTAAATATCTTATGTTATCGATTAATTTACTTCCATAAAATAGAGGTGTCCATGTATATTATTGGTAGAAAATAACTTGTCCAAAACCTAGAAATCTGTCGTAATGTCAAATAAAATATATATAATACAGTATATGCTATAGCTGAATTGTGCATCACTCCTCTATCTGGGTGTTGTTTAACAACTGGATATACAGTATAGGCTGAACTAGTAGTGAACCATACTAGTACATTGTGTAAGCATTCGGTTATTGTCTGTACTGTAGCTTCCCTGTTGCTATGCACAGCTTGGGACACAGAAAGGTTCATGAAATGTCTGATCAATGGTGTCCAATGGTTGTTACTTTCTATTAAAGAAAGAAGTAAAATAAGGATCTTCAACTTCAGTCCTGTAGGGCAAGTGTCCAGCACAATTTGTAATTTACCAACAGCTAAACACACACACTGAGCCTAATAATTAGCAGATTAGTTGAATCAGCTGTGTTTGAGCAAAAGAACTGTGCTGGATACTGTCCCTCCAGCACTGGAGCTAAAGAACCCTAAAGTAAAGTCTGGATAACAAGCTGTGCTTAGTAACAGGTGACCTACTGTCCCACCAAAACAAATGCCCCTATATGATGGGTGTAACTAATAAACTGTCATCCAAACAGTTATGAGTGTATTTAAAAAAAAAATAAAAAAAAACTCTGAGTCTTATCTACACTTGAGCTACTAACCATATCTTCATGAAGAGAGTCTAACAGCCCCTGAGGCCTAATCCTCTTACAATTAACCTTGCTAATAGGAGTCATGAGCAAGAGCCAAGAGCAATGATTCACTTTTTTTATAATAATATTTAGAAAATTATTTTAACACCTTGCTCAAGAGGTAGCAGTTGAACTTGAAGTTCACCTCTTAGTATCTTTGCACCACCACCACCACCACCACCATATTTGATTACTACAGAAAGAAATCCATGCTCATTGATCTCCATGTTATGATAGTTTAAGAAAGCTCTATTGGGAAGTCATTACTCACAAGAATAGCACTGGGAAAAGCAGAGAATCTTGGCTTATTAGATGAAATCGATGACCTCTAAGAAACACGATCAAAGATAAAAAGAAATAAGAGCGAGAAAGAGAGGAAGAGAGAAAAAAAAAGACGTGACTGTCTGAGAGCAGTTCCTTGAGACAGCACGGAACATCACCTAGCAACCACCCAAATATTCCCTGAACCCCAGAAAGAGCTGCTTAGTGATAACGCGTCATAGCTGCAGAGACCCTGTGCAGCAGACTGCAAAAACACAGAGCGACAAGATCTTTCTTTCTGACCCCTGTTTCCTGAAACATGATTCCCAGAACCAGTATTTTTTTTTTCATTAACTAAATGACAATACTTTACACCTTATCACGTCTAAATGGATTATTTGCCCAAAATCACAGCCATGGCAACAACCTCTCTTTACACAGAAGATTATGTAAAAAACAGCATTCAGAGTTGCCGAATGGAGCTGACAGAGCTGTGCATGGCTTAAAAAAACAAAACAAAAAAACGTCAGCTAAACTATGTCAATTTGCATTGATCGCCTTTGAAGAGGAGCTACAGATGAGCTTAATGAACCATCACAATAGTGCTCCTTCCTCTAGGTCTATGTCTTTATTTTTTATTTTTACAGCTAAAAAGAGGGATTAGGACCTCACTACTGAAGCTCAAAGGTCATGGATGAAAAATTTCAACTAACTATAAATTTCCTGGTTAGAAAAAAATAAAACATGCATGCACTATTACTGTAGATTACATAGTCATCAGTTTTGATCACGGTCTGAAAACTTAATGTTTGAAAATGATTCTTATGCGCTCAACTATTTGAGTTGTGCCATCAGATAAAAAATCCTTTGATGGGATAACCAGTATATTCAGGTCATCAGCTGACTTAATTTTATTGCCACATAACATTGCTGAGCCTATACCTGACCAACTGAAGCAACCCCAGATCACAACACTGGATCCTACGGCTTGTACAATGGGCACTATGCATGATGAACAGTGACATTCTTTTTAGCCAGGTAGTATATCGACATGTCTATTTTTACTGTGTTTTATCTACTGTAAGAGATCATCACAAACTACATTATATCACATTTTTTGCACACCATGTATCTTTACTATGATCTACCATCCCACAAGCTGTTTCCCTGTAAATTCTTTCCTTATCAACCTCAAAACAGTTAAAAGTCATATAGATGTTAAGTAAAATTAGAAGGTTAAGCACATGTAGATTGCAAATAAGGTGCTACTGTCAAGTTTCATCCATCAGCTACTTATCATTATTTCATATCATAAGAGCTGCGTGATCTGCAAATGTGCAAACTCAGCTCTTAAGTCAGATTTCCTCTCGTAGTCTCCTGCATATCTTATTTGATAGTTGCCTCCTGCTCTGCAGGAAACGTCTGCATAATTAGAGCACAGACGTCCCGGTTGCCAGATCAGCTAGTGCTCGTTCCCTGATGTTTTATTGAAGCTCAATGATTCAGGAGGCACCCAAGGTCAAATAACGTAGAAGGACATCCTGTATAACATTGTAAACAGTCTTACTTTGTAACATCAAATTAGTTTGTTGTTGTTACACAAATGATGAATAGGTTTCCTTAGACAACAGCACTATTGAATTCTCTAATCTGATTGGTCAGAAGGTGTTGATTTTCTATTAACGGTTCTTAAGTAACAGTTCACTTGTACACCAAAGCAAACTAAAAATGTATGTGATTATTGGTAGAGTGAATTGCTGTTGTTCGAAGATATCTACTCAGCTTTTTTTTTTTTAAGTCTCCAGTGTCAGCAATTTGAGTTGAGAACATGCTGCATTTTATTTTGTCTTAATAAGAGTAAAAAATAGATTTTTTATTCCTTGAAAAATTATGAACATTGTCAAATTTTGCCAAAAGAAATTTAAAACACATTTGACATACTTTTAATAGAAAAATCATAAACGCTGATATGCAAATGTAGTGTATTACTGTATACCACTTCCTTGTCAATCATTTCCTATCAAAGTATGCCAAAACATTTTTCCCTACATAAAGTACTGTGCAAAGAACATGCACACACTATTAGCCACTTGAGGCACTCCCTCTTTTCTTCAAATTTTACTTCCAAAGAGCCAGACTTTCTTGTGTTTCAAATGTAGGCTTGATTTTTTGGAATTTTTCGGCTCTCATTTTCTGTCCAGCCAGACAAACCTTTCAAACTTTTTCATTCTTTAGAATAATATATTGTCTTTGTATAGTAAAAATTTGAAAAGGTAAACATTGTATAAATATCAGTTTATGTATAACCTACTAAAATAAATATAATCCTCATTGGCAAAAAGCAAGTACTTCACCGCTAGAGAATGACCACAAAGGACAGAAAAACCAGCTTTCACATAAACTGCAATTTTATGAGTAAGAAAATGGCTTTCTGAAATTTACAAGGTCTTAATTTGGATCTTGGTTCATTTTGATGTTAAGTGGCTCTTTTAATTGTTTACTAATGTCACAGAAAGAGTGTAGGTTAAAAATGGTTATTTGTCCAAAAGCATAGGAAAAAACAGATGCTCTGTAATAAAAAAGGAATGCTTATTACTTTGGCAGAGTGAATCATTTGTACTTTTATGAGAGAATCTCTCATAACTGTCTAGTCTTGTTCAGCATTGCCTGACACACATATAAAGAATGAATTTGAAAATGCAGATTGGTTATATTGGAACATTGTGTCATGTCATAAAGTTCTAAAGATATTCAAAGACCCACTGTCATATTTGGCTTCTGTGCATGGACTTTGCAAGAAGCAATTAAAAAGAGAGGTGCAGCATGTTACCGATAAACGGCAGCCAAGTTCAGCTTAATGCTGTATGGCAGACATGCTTATTATTCTCACACTAGCTCAGATTCTCACATATCAGCACTCAGGAGAGATAGAGGCTGGTAGCCTGCATGTGAGCATACAGGGTATGTGTGTATCACTGTTTGAATGCATAATGATAATGAAGAAAAAGAACCTGAATTCCATGCATCAAGTAATAGCCTGATTTTTAATTGGATGGTAATTATACGGTAATAGTCATAAACTCAGATATAAATCTTCCCGTTTTATGTGTGAATTTTTCAAAGTACTGTGGATTTACAGTGTCACCCTAGATATACTGTTTTAAGTCTATAAATAAGGCAGGTGGGTTTATGGTGGTAGAAAAACAGTGCCCCCCACTGGAGTCTCCAACATCTTTCCAACAGCTATAGACTGAACTGCTGAGATTTAAAATTAAATTCACAAGAAAGGGCTGACATAACAACCAAGCAGTGAGGTATCGAATGCAGAAAGAGCTTGCTTATTTAAGAATTTTTGGGTCGAGGCTATGTCCATACAGTTGAGTCACTGGCAATCTTTAAACAATTACCAAATACCTATCTGTTTCTTCAATATCTGGGTCAACCCACCCAACCAAAAAAATAATAATAATAATTCGCAATCACAACAGTGTTTGACTGATGGTCCTTCGTTAGTAACCTAGTAACCCAGTGTAAGGATCTATCTAATGATGGAAACTTCAAAGCTTTTTTGTAAGTCGCTCTGGATAGGAGCATCTGCCAAATGCCTAAATGTGTAAATGTTTACAGAATATCTAATTTGTGCCTAATGTTACCACATGATGAGATTACTTAATTGCCTTCATGAGACAGGAAGAAACCATAGGCATGGGAAGAACATGCTGAGAAACCAAACAGAGAAAGTAAGCTGAACAACCTGGAACTGTGAGATGTGCAACACTGCCCACCACACCAACATCCTACCCAAGCATGTGGATACTGTGGGTAATAAAATTACACTTTAATTTTGCAATGGTGCATACAGACATACTGAAGTCTGCGGTGTGGCTAAATGGATATAACTTATCATATTAAGATAATTATCAACCCAAATAATGGAGGCCATGTATCAAATATGATATCCAATGAAAGATTACCTTATGGGTTCAAGTTACACAATTTATATACTTAATTTGTGAGTATTCATTGGCTATACTCTTATAAAAATATACCTACAACATATCATGTCATTACCAAGGATGAATTTAAATTGTGGTAAGCATCTCAGAAATGGGACTTGAGTTCAGAGTTGGGGCGCAATGTACAGGTAAGTGGTAGGCTTATATCAAGATAATACCATGCTATTATATGAACTGACAGCAGAGTTGTACACTATACACAATATTTCTGTCTCCATTTTAAAGTTAGCCTCTGACAAGCCAAGACTCCAGGATAATAATATTTGTGTGTGTGTGTGTGTGTGTGTGTGTGTGTGTGTGTGTGTGTGTGTGTGTGTGTGTGTGTGTGTGTGTGTGTGAAATGGCAGATTATTAATAATTCATAAAACCATATTCATATCATTTAGATGGCACATGAATTATGCGGTTCTGAGCTTGATGAAATGCTTTGATATTTTATACAATGAATTTGGGTCATGCAGGTTGCAGCGAGCATTAGAAGTAATTTGGAATCTCTTATTTTATCTCCGGTTTTATTAGGCAGGGGAAAGGCTAAGTAATTTATTCACGGAATTCACATTTTATCATCGGACATGCACCTTTATTTTTTTGTAAATGTTTAGTTTTAGCCCACCTACAATAGTTCTGTTCTTTTAGAGACTCAGATCATCAGTGATTGTTCAAAACTAAAAATAGAACAGAAAGTAAACATCAGAATTGAGAGTGAAATGGTGGAAAACAATTGATGTACACAACAATTTTAAAATAATTCATTAAAGGCCCAAAGTAATTAATATCCTTTATATTTTTGGAAAACAGAAAGAAAGAAAGAAAGAAAGAAAGAAAGAAAGAAAAAAACAAGCAGAGCACACTATATGATACTACTACTACCAATAATTATACTTATAACAGTAAAAAAAAAAAAAAAAAAAAAAATATATATATATATATATATATATATATATATATATATATATTGTTCAACCTTGTGGGG
>JAQMYJ010000001.1:13691601-13711689 GCA_030014305.1 Clarias laeviceps | reverse complement strand
GCGCCGGGGAGGAATTGGACACCACTAATATTGGGGAGAAAAATTGGAACCCCCCCCCCAAAAAAAAATTATAAAAAAAAAAAAAGGTCAGGAAGGGAAAAGAGAGAGTGGATTTTGGGCATTATGTTTATCTGGTAGTGCTTCTTAAATTAGAATTTAAATTCAATCACAATGTATTTGTCATGTGTGGTACAGTATATGTAATTTATATAGAAGTCCTGATCCATCATTTTCTTTATATATTTTATTTATACCTGTGTTTCTCTTCTTCGAATCATTGTTTCTTCATTTATGCCATCCAACCATTCTACCTAATTTCATTCATCTTTCATCCTTGTCCCTTAGTTCCTCTCCTTTTCTCTATTGCCTTTCACATGCTCTGTCCTGCTCTGTTGCCTGCTCCCATTTATCTCCATTAGAAATGCATGAGCATTAATAGATTCTAAGGAGAAGGTTCTTACTACTCTGTGATTCTCATGTTTCCCAGAATATATGGGGGTTTCCTGACATTCACTACTAGTCATGAGACATGACACAGTAAAGCTATGAAACATATCCCAGTACTTCACAAGGTGATATTGAGACAAATATAACCTATAACAAAATATTTTAGTAAAATATTACATTTTAATGCCATGATTTTGTAATGAAATCTACTGCAATATCAGTTTTTTTTAAGAAAAAGTAGATCAAGATTGAAAATACAATGTAATTTTATGTTTGTTTATTTATTTATTAAATTTTTTTATCTTTTTGGTGTCTAAATTATTGAATAAATTAGTGTCACTACCGTTCGTGCTGTCTGACTGTCACGGAAACACCAGGCTCCACCCTCAATCTCCGTTCCCAATCACCCGAGTTCTAATCACATGCACACCTGATCCTAATCAACAGCACACCTCAAATACATTGCACTTCCCCACAGCGTCTGACTTCATCAATGGAATACAGACTCCGCTACGCACCTCGTCAACCTCTGCTCGTCTCCGTGAATTGTCTCGTCTTGTTCCCAGCTCCACCGTCTCATCTACAGTCCAGCGTCTGCTCCTCGTTCTGTGTCTCCCCTGTTTGTCATCTCGTCCACCAGCTCCAACCTCACAGCTAAGCCAACCCAGTTTCTCATTCTATTGCTCCATTTATCAAAACTGTTAATAAAACACATCTTCGTATTTTCGCTCGAGCTTGTCTGTTGAGTCTGTCATTCCGCTACAGAAAGTCAGACCAGACAATGAATCCGGCGGGTTCAGATCCAGTACTCGAGCTGGTGGAACGACTCCGCAATCTCTTCACCACCACAGCACCACTTCCGGTAACAAACTCTTCTTCTCCTACTCCTTCCGCACACGCCAGTACCATGGCAAAGTCAGCGCCCTACGGTGGCGAACCGAAGAACTGCAACGGATTTATGCTCCAGTGCTCTCTTACCTTTGAAATGCAGCCTCTCAGATTCCCTACTGACAGATCTAAGATCGCCTATATAATTTCCCTCCTTAAGGACAAAGCACTGCAATGGGTCGAGGCCATCTGGCAGCAAGATGGCAGTGTAGTGCACAGCTACCAAGATTTTGTCGATTACTTCCGAGAAGTATTTACTCAAGCGGCTGATGCGTCCACCACTGGAGAGAAGCTGTTCAAGTTTAGTCAAGGTAACACCAACATTAATGACTATGTTTTGACTTTCAGGACCTTGGCAGCCTCCAGTGGGTGGAACGAGGCTGGATTATTGACAAAATTTCGTCAAGGACTCGACCCGCATCTGAGGTTGCAACTCGCGGCCCAGGTCGACTCGGTTGGATTAAAAAAGTTAATGCTTACAGGAATTCGAGTCGCGGCTGTTTAAGTGAGTGCACCGCGGAAACATCTGTACTTCGAGGATCCCCCACAGTTCTCCGGTCTCTCGAGGCAAGGACCTCTCTAGAACCCATGCAGGTAGACCAACAGTCGTTCTCCAGGCTCACTCAAACTGAGAGACAACGCCGGCTGACCCAAGGGTTGTGCCTTTATTGCGCAGAGAGGGGACATGTCCGTCTAACATGTCCTCGACGTCCTCCTCGTCCCCTGGTGAGCAATCTTTCTTTTCTATGTAGACCGATGACCCCATTAACCACAAATGTCATCATTGATACTGCTGATGGTTCTGTTACAGTAAAGGCACTCCTGGATTCTGGGTCAGCTGGTAACTTCATCTCCGCCTCCGTATGTCAGCGGCTCAGGATACCCCTGAAACTTCATTCCACACAATTCAAAATCTGCTGTGTCACCGGTGCCCCTCCTCGGGGGGGTTTGGTCCGTCACTCCACCTCCCTCATACATATGCGGGTAGGCTGGCTCCACTCTGAACACATCAAGTTCCTGGTTCTGGAGCGGTCCACCTCCGACATCATACTTGGATGTCCGTGGCTCGCTGAGCATCAGCCCGTGATCTCCTGGGACAGTGGAGACATCTTAAAGTGGGGCGCCGATTGCCTCGAACAATGCATTCAGGTAAAACCAGTCCTCTTGGTAAACACCCCATCCGTAGAGCACTCGGGGAACGAGCAGTCAGCTACCATTCCTGAGATCTACTCCTCCTTCCAAGACGTGTTCTGCCCTCAGCGAGCCACGCAGCTGCCACCTCATCGGCCTTGGGACTGCGCTATCAATCTTCACCCCGGTGAACCAGTGGCCAAAAGAAAGATATATTCTCGCTCCATTCCTGAGCAAAGAGCCATGGAAGAGTACATCGAGGAGGCCCTTCACCTAGGGCATATTCGACCATCTACCTCCCCTGTTGCTTCCAGCTTCTTCTTTATGGTCAAAAAGGACGGTGGCCTCCGTCCCTGCATTGACTATCGTGCCCTAAACAAGATCACAGTTAAGTTTAGCTACCCCCTTCCTCTCATCCCGGCTGCCCTAGAGCAACTTCAAGGAGCACACATTTTCACAAAGCTGGATCTCAGGAGCACCTACAATCTCATCCGGATTAAAGAGGGGGATGAGTGGAAAACAGCTTTCATTACCCCTCCTGGCCACTATGAATATCTTGTTATGCCATTCGGCCTGGTCAATGCCCCCTCCGTATTCCAGGGCTATATGAATGAGGTGCTTCGTCCGTTCCTTAACCGATTTGTTTTGGTCTATATTGGAGATATTCTTATTTTCTCTAGGAGCGAATCGGAACACCACATTCATGTAGCCAAGGTTCTCCAGAGACTCCCACACCATCATTTGTTCCTAAAGGCCGAGAAATGTGCATTCCACCAGCCCTCGGTGCACTTCTTAGGATACCATATCAGTAAAGAGGGCATCAAAATGGACAAGACTAAAGTAGAAGCCATTCGAACCTGGCCCATCCCTACCAGCATCAAACACCTCCAGCGTTCCGCTAACTTTTACAGTAGGTTCATCCGCGACTACAGTTCCCTAGTCTCTCCCCTCACGGACCTCCTGAAAGGTAAACCCCACACCTTTTCCTGGAATCCAGACGCTTCTCAAGCCATGCACTCTCTCCAACAGGCATTCACTTCAGCCCCCATCCTCATGCTCCCGGATCCCAATAAACCCTTCTTGGTCGAGGTGGATGCATCCCAATCTGGGGTTGGAGGTATTCTTTCTCAGCAGCAGGGGACTCCCCCTCAGTACCATCCAGGTGCATTCATTTCCCGGAAAATGACCCCTGCTGAATGAAACTATGACATCGGAAACAGAGAACTCCTAGTGATCAAACTTGCTCTACAGGAATGGAGACATTGGTTGGAAGGGGCTCGACATCCATTCATAGTTCTAACCGATCACCGCAATCTGGAGTATCTGCGAGAAGCCAAACACCTCACTCCACGACAAGCCAGATGGGCACTGTTTTTCACCAGGTTCCATTTCACCATTTCTTACAGACCCGGGACAAAGAACATCAAAGCGGAAGCTCTCTCCCGTCTCCACGACATGGAGGAATCTCAAGAAACTCCTGAGAACATTCTCCCTTCTACTTTGTTCATCTCGCCGATTGAGTGGGAGCAGGAGGAAGCGATTCAGCAAAACACGAACACCGAACCACCTCCTCCAGAATGCCCTGCGAATCGTGTCTTCATCACCACATCTCAGCGAGACGCTCTCCTCCACCAGGTACACCACTCACTGGGCACTGGTCACCCTGGGGCCAATCAAACCCTCTCACTACTGGAAGAACGCTTCTGGTGGGCACATATGGCCGAACAGGTCAGAAGGTACGTGAGAGGATGCCGGGACTGCGCCGCTACTAAATTATCTAGACATCTGCCGGCAGGAAAACTCTTACCCCTTCCAGTTCCCCGGCGTCCCTGGTCACACCTAGGAGTGGATTTTGTCAACGATCTCCCCTGCTCCGAGTGTCACACATGCATCCTAGTAATAGTGGACCGGTTTTCCAAGTCATGCTATCTAGTTCCCTTACGAGGACTCCCCTCAACCAAAGAAACAGCCAAGATTCTGTTTAACCAGGTTTTTAGGGTTTTTGGGATACCCGAGGACATTGTCTCTGATCGAGGACCTCAATTCATCTCCAAGTTCTGGAAGGCCTTCTTCCAACTTCTAAAGTAACGGACAAACTAAACGTAAAATCCAGGACATAGGCAGATACCTCTGTACCTTCTGCCACGACCTCCAGCACTCCTAGAACCAGTTCATCGCCTGGGCCGAGTATGCACAGAACTCTCTCTGTCAACCCACCACAAGACTCACCCCCTTCCAGTGTGTACTTGGTTATCAACCACCTCTCTTCCCTTGGAATGGTACACCATCTGAAATACCAGCTGTGAATTACTGGTTCCAGGAGAGTGAGAGGGTTTGGGACTCAGCTCATCGACAGCTACAGCGTGCAGTTTGGAGGCAACGCATCGTCGCCGATGTGAGGAGAGCAGATACTCCAACCTTCCATCCGGGACAACGAGTGTGGCTCTCCACACGCGACATCCGTCTTTGACTGCCGTGCAAGAAGCTGAGTCCCAGATTCATTGGCCCCTTCACCATCATTTCACAGATCAACCCCGTCACCTATAAGCTAAGTCTACCATGCACATACATGATTCACCCTACCTTTCACATATCACTCCTAAAACCCTATCACTCACCCGATTTCCCTGTTTCCACAGAGCCTGGTCCCGAAGACGAACCTCCCACGGCGCTAGACATGGAGGAGGGAACAATCTACGCCGTCCAGGAAATCCTGACTTCCCGTCGTCGAGGTGGTCGGCTCGAATACCTTGTGGACTGGGAGGGGTATGGTCCTGAGGAAAGGAGTTGGGTCCCTCGCCAAGACATCCTCGACCCAAACCTCCTCAGGGACTTTCACCAGCAACATCCACAAATGCCTGCTCCCAGAGGAAGAGGTCTTCCACCCCGGCGGCGTGTCATGAGGCCCTCAGGAGCGGTCTGTGAAGGGGGGGGGGGTTCTGTCACGGAAACACCAGGTTCCACCCTCAATCTCCGTTCCCAATCACCTGAGTTCTAATCACATGCACACCTGATCCTCATCAACAGCACACCTCAAATACACAGCACTTCCCCACAGCATCTGATTTCATCAATGGAATACAGACTCCGCTACGCACCTCGTCAACCTCTGCTCGTCTCCGTGAATCGTCTCGTCTTGTTCCCAGCTCCACCGTCTCATCTACAGTCCAGCGTCTGCTCCTCGTTCTGTGTCTCCCCTGTTTGTCATCTCGTCCACCAGCTCCAACCTCACAGCTAAGCCAACCCGGTTTCTCATTCTATTGCTCCATTTATCAAAACTGTTAATAAAACGCCTGTTCGGATTTTCGCTCGATCTTGTCTGTTGAGTCTGTCATTCCGCTACAGAAAGTCAGACCAGACAATGAACCCGGCGGGCTCAGATCCAGTACTCGAGCTGGTGGAACGACTCCGCCATCTCTTCACCACCACAGCACCACTTCCGGTCATCACTTTCGCTCGATCTTATCTGTCATTCCGTTACACTGACCTTAGAAATGCTTTAGCATGTTACATTTTCCAACTGAATTGTACAGGTCAGGATAATAACTGTTATTTCATTTTGTATGTTTCCTCATCCCATCAAAATTATTCTCTGGTTATACCATATTTAGTTCAAGAAGTAAATGGACACCCACAGTTTTATGATACAATTTATGCACTATTATGATGCCTACTATTTGTTTTCTCCTTTTCCAACTAGAATATACCAATCCTTTAACATGTGTAAAAGTTTAACTTCCAAAAAACAGAAATATATGCTTTTAAAGAACCTGGATTGTTCTTTATTCTGAGGGTGGACTGTTCCAGAGACAAACAGGAACCATGAAATATCCCAATCTACCATGCAGAATTATAGCTCAGTTTAAAGGAAAGGCTAAAACATTAACAGTCACAACTTGATCGACATGTGCCTTCTGAAAGAAATCTTTGTGCTGTTCAAAAATCTTCTGAGAACAACCACGTCATTCTATGTCTAGGTGAATGTTGCTCTTAAATGCACTAGTCATCATAGTATAAATATTGTATTATTAGCTAAACTTTAGTCTCTCAAAAATGTTATACATTTTAATGCACACATTTTATCATTAAACTATGGGTGTCTGTTTACTTTCTGCATGATTGTTTATATACAGTTAGACAGTTTACAGTAACTACAGTCCCTTCCAGATGGCTACACTATGGGTCTGCTCTGACAATGTTGAGCAGTAGTGGACCATATTATTTTGCCTTGTTTTTAAGGGCCAATGGAAATAAGGCCTTCCTTCTGATCAGCTTAGATTTTTTTAGACTCTTAAGTAAGCAAGCCTCAACTTTGTGCTCTATTTGTGCTTTATGCTACTACCTATATTGCAGTGGCCTATTGTGCAAGAAGTGGTACTTTTTATATTAAATAATAAACAGAAATCTCACCACACACCTTGGAGAAGTAAATTTTGTATAGCAATATCCAAAAGAATGAACTCACCATTCTATCCATCATCTAAAACTACCACTATCACCATCCTCTAAAACATTTCATTCTCATTCACCACAGGCTTGTTTAATTCCATTAAATGATACCTGCAGTTCCCTTTTTGTTGTTACAGTTTCACAGTTTCATAGAAGCATAAAAAGTAGTCATTGTGATCTACAAAAAAGATTAAAAAAACAACACTATTTATACAAATGTTAATTAGATTTTGTTTAAACATAAAGTTTAAAAGTTATGACAAGATTTGAAGGTATGAGTGCAGACTAAATAAATCTATTTATTTCTTCAAGGCAATTTATTTTTCCCAAGCTAAGATACACATGTTTGTCAGAATTGTGGCTTAATTAGATGTGAGTTTACCTGCTTTTGCAACCTTACTTACAGTTTATATCCAAGTAATACTTTCATTTTATTTAATATTTAGTTTGAAAATGTATGTGTAGTGATGAAAAAAAAAAATTATTCACTTACCCATAATGCCATACTAGCAAAAGCCTGGTTATCAGGTCAAAGGTTGTGTAATTTCAAATAACTTATAGCTGAAGTGTGAAAATTGTGATGTGATGGATTATTATAAGTGCTAAATGTAATTAAAACTTATTGATTGCGTTCATAAGCTCTGCCGCCCCAAGACTGGAATGTATTGCAGTGTTGTTTGCTTTCTTACTCTTTGTGCAGTTTCCTTTAATTCTTCTCTGGCTGGTGATACAGTAGTTTACTGTTTTATACAAAGCTTTATCAGCACATATATCGTCTAACTGTCGTTCATTGTCAAGGGCCTCCACTGACTTGGGAAACTCCACATTATCCAATTTTCAAGAAACCCAGTTCCAAAGTAAGCCATAGATAATCAAATAGTTTGAAATATTGTGACTAGTAAGGTTCTTGAGCATCATAGGACAGCACACTTGTTACCCTGCATAATGATGGAGGATAAAAGTGGTTGTTGAATAGGGGCTATTTCAGCACCCCTAGATTTACCAGAGGATCCTTGATTTTAATGGGCACTAAAGGTGAAAGTGTCCGGCTTGGCCGCAGTAGAGACAGGACTCTTACTGCAGTCAGAGTTGATGCCCCTCTGTAGACATCTGGGATCTGCCAATATGCATTGGCTCTGCTGAGGAGGAGGGATGATTGGGGTAGTGAAGGAGGTTTAATACGTGATGTAGCTCGGGGAAGAACCCTGGGATCAATTGCCCTGCCAGATCCATAAACCCACTAAGGTCACTGGGGAGTTCTTGGGAGACTAAACTGACAGACTAAACTTGTTCTGACAGACTAAACTTGGCAGAATAATTCACCTTTAAGCAACAAAAGAGCAGACAGTGAAGGACTGAGTCTTTGTGCAGCACATGACTTCCTGAGTGAAACGGGGAATCCCCTATGATGTAGCAATGACCTAGTCAATGATGTGGGCAGAGTTCTGTGGACCCAGAAGTGGGGAGCGAGGGGAATTTGGCAGAGCAGTAAAGATTATCTTTGCTCAATGATAGATAGATAGATAGATAGATAGATAGATAGATCTACCTACTGTGTCTATCTATCTATCTATCTATCTAAAGCTATAACTTGACCCCAACACAAGTCTATGATCCACAACTTAACCATTCACCATGACACATTTTGCAGTTTGTCTTAATCTGTTTAATCTGCATCACAAGATCTTCATACTACAAGCCACTAGAACCATTTATTTTGTAATTCGTTTATGTCATCTGTGTAATGGATCTAGCCACATAAATATTATATTTTATAAAAAGGCATACCATTGTTGACCTAAATTTTATCGCTATACCATTTTAAGATTGTTTCATTGCTCAACCTTATTATGGACTCTTTTAAACTTCAAGAGTGTCAAGAATCCAATTGTTCATGTATCCAGACCTTCTTTCTTTTATCACCCCAGTGCCACACTAACCTGAAATTTCCATGCCCAGTCCTGTGGACAGGAAGATGTTGTAAATCCAGATTACAATTTCAGAGATCGGGTGAGGAGAGAAACCTATACCCCCGACCAAAAACATCTTAACAACTTCAATCAGAAATCTTGATTTCACCAATTCCAATACTGAACTTGACATTCAGGTTCAGCTAGTGGTACTTGTTAAATAATAATATGCAAATTGCAGGAAGTGTCACCAAGCTCTTTACATGCTTTTACTCTTCAAGAAGGGCTATGACTCTTTACAGCCAGAATTTCCTTAAACCATAACAAGTTGTGCCTCTTCATTGACAACTCATCTAGACGCCTCATGGTTATGCTACTCCTTAACAACAACAACTACCTGTTTCTTTCTGCAGTTCACTTGGTGGACTACAGCAGTGTCAAGGCATTGAAGTATAGGTACGGCTGGCCAGTGTTTGCCTGTTTTCTTGTTAGCTACTGTATGTCTTTGAGACAGCAGGGACACCAAGGTGGATGGGTCACAGCAAACTGAGTTTGTTTTAACATCAAATGGAAGCCATTGGCACCAACTACAGCACAAATGGCTGCACAATGTCTTTCAAGTACATATAATTTGGGTGCTGCTTCGTGAAAATTATTTACAATACAATCATTAAATCTTTGGACAAAAAAGTATATACACATGGTCATTTAGATTAATATGTTGTTTTGACTTTTGACTAAACAAAAAGCCAAAAATGTTCCTCTTTACTCAATAGAAATCAATATCATTCAAAGTATTAATGTCCTTGTCACACAAGGACTGTTTGAAGGGATTATTAGACCTTTCCTATACATTTGTATATGTATATACTTTACTACCCATGAACAAAAATTGTGTACAGTAATTGCTCACTGTAAGCACAACACTGAAGATCATTTTAATCACAATATATAACAAAGAGCCACATGGGGGCCCTCTTACCTCATCAGGGTCCTTGGCAGTCACCTGGTGTTCCCTAGTCTCAGCTTGTGGGATTTCACACTTTATTACTCACTAGAGAAATGGATAAATGCTGAGTCTGCTTTCAGAAACTGTCTCCTGCCTTCTGTTACTTTTTCAGCCCTGCTGCTGAGAAAAGACATACAACAAGAAATGAGTAATGGTGTCTGTCCTTATGCACTAACACTTGCCCTGCTAGTTTACTACAGTGCAGTATAAATTCTTTCTGATTGACAGATATCGGTCTCTCTTCCTTCTACTATCTTTCTAATTAATTGAATTTAGTTTTTTAATTACCTTTTCTGTGTCAAGAGGGAATTCAAGGCCCTGACAGAAATTGGTCATGCTGCTGAATCTTTGATACGAAACAGCATGTTCAGAACAAAACAAGAAAGAGAAAGAAAAAGGACAAAAACAGTCCAGGAAGTAGCCTGGTATGGAGCATACTTTAGGAATGTGCTGCTTGATATGCACGTCTGGTGTTTTGTTCTTTGCATGCACTTTAACTTCATCAATGTTTTCTTTTAAGACTCAAAACACTTGCATATGCTACAATTTTAGCTTAAGTTGGACTAATAATTTAGAATTTCTTTTTGTAGTCCAACTATTAAAACAAGCTGTGATTTGTAGTATTTCCTTCCTAAAGTAAGAAATGGGTATTTTTGGTCAGGGTTACAATAGATCTAGATCCTGTCCAAGGAACACTGTGTAGGGAGCTTTAATGAACCCTGGATGAGACAACAGGATAACCACTGGGCAGAATGCACACACATTCACAGATGGGGGCCAACAATTTAGTCACCCAACTACTGTACCTACAGTATCAGCATATTTTGAGTACTGGGAGGGAACCATACAACATGATGGAAACCTGCAGGAATATTAGGGGACCTTAGCTCTGTAAAATGGCAACACTATATGCCTGTACCACTCTTTACCTAAAATGGTAATATTACCTTGTCAGTGGCAAAACAATAAGATTTTGTTCTATTACATTTAGCTTTAATTACAGCACGAACTAGGCAGTTGTAGGCACGTTTACGTAGTTTATGGCTTGTGCATACTGTGTGTGTGCGAGAAGCACCTGCACTGACTGTCAGCCTGCCGTCACAACAACCTACCTTCCCCCCGTCCCTTTCGAGTTTGTACCTGGCAGCAAGTACAGGGCGTGTCATCATGAAAGGGCATCTGCAAACTCTTGTTCGTCCCAGACCTGTGAATGACAGAAAGGAGAAGTCCTGTAATGAGAGAAACCAGATAGTTTTTCAGGAATTGGTGCTTTTTAGCTCTGACCAACCACTGTAGAGGAGCAAGATCAGTGAGCAATGTAAACTGCTGCCCTTCTAGATGATATCTCAGCTCCGCTACTGCCCACTTAATGGCAAGAGCCTCACTCTCTATCATTGCGTAATTTCTTTTAGCAAACGATAGTTTCATACTCACATACAGGACTGGATGCTCTTCTCCCTCTAACTCCTGAGACAGAAACTCCCCAGGCCCAGTGTCTGACTCATCCATGTGGACGAGAAAGGGCAGGACCCAGTACTACCAATGGCCCTGATCAGTGCTGAAGATGATTTTTTTCTTGGCTTCTGGGGTCAAGTCAAGGGTGGAGATGGTCCACCAGATCATCCACAAGCAGAAGCGGGTAGGCATCGAAGGTGGAAATGGCATTTAACCATCAGAAGTCATTATTTATCGACCTAGCAGGCTTGGTCACCATAACTATGGGGCTGGACCAGGCGCTCGTTGACTCCTCTCTGATGCCATGCCACAACAGTCTGTCCACCTCAGCACTTATGGCATCTGGGCGGCATATTAATGTCTAGACTCAAGAGATGCCTGAGCCCTGGTTTAGTGGAGAACACATCCAAGAACTGATCCACAAACTGTCTCAGATTTTGCGGGAGTGACAGTTCCTCTCCTTTCTGGATCAAGTTGCGACTCCTTTCAACAGCAGAAAGAGAAGCAGGAGCTGAGGTGCCGCAGTATGGGTTCAATCCACTGTTTTAGCAAATTAATATGGTATATGGTATAATATGGAGTGTATTTTACGCTTACCCAGCTGTTCCAGTCCGTAGTTTACAGGACTAACCTTTTCCACCACTGTGAAGGATCCTTGCCAGTGGGCCAGGTGCTCTCTTTGCATTTCCCTGGTGATGTAGAGCAGACTGCGTAGATGTAGAGCATCTTAAATGGCGTAAAGCCAATAGAGATGTGCGTCATTTTACGCATCACAAACAGGATGTGCAGAATCATCTGGTCCTAGTTGCGACTGCTCTCATCCACGGCTTCCGGTAGCATGCACCCACCCAGCTGAATAGATGGACCATCTCACGAGTGATGTTCTTTGATGTGGCTTTACATAGGGGGGACAGCCTTGAGGTAGCACATAGCATAGTCTTCAATTACCAGTATGTACTCGTGGCCTTTCACCAATTTGGGCAGTGGCCTGTTGAGATCCATGCCAGGCTTTTGACACTCGGGACAGCACAGACAGGAATTCAAAAAATAATCTTGAATTTTTTTCAATGGTGTTATTTATTCCCAAGTGGCCACCTGACGGCATAGAATAAGCCAGGTACATCACAGTGTCCACTTTTGCCTGTGGGACCACCAGGAGATTGACATCATTACCATGGCATACTGTGTAATAATACAGGAGCTGTGGGCTCACTCTGGCTTCAGCCTCAATTGTTACTGACTGTTCCCAGCAGTGCTTTAGTCGCAGATTTTTTTGCTGTAGTTAAGGGAACCTGCCAATATGCCAGCTTTTTACCCAGGTGGTCTTCACAATGTGCACCACTGGAACCTTTTGCCAATTACCATGAACACCATGAACAGGTTGTGGGCAGCACCACTGAGGGGCGTGCAAGCGTTACAGTGCTCCCTGTATCAAGCAGCGAGAAAAATAGGCATGCTGTGCCTCACCTGACACTAGTGGAATAAGAATGCCACTTCATTCGTCGCATGGCCAGCCCTCCTGCTTGGCCATCTTCTCGAAAGTGCAGACATACGCTTCAATGTCATCATAAGGCATTAGATAAGTGAGCAGGTGCTGAGGATCATGGCAGGGGTCAGGGAGGGGTGTTTTCCATGAATATGAGAGAGCTCTACCACTGTATCCTACAAACCTTGTGAGAACTGCTTAAGGATTGCTGGCTGTCGGATACTTGTTTTCAGCAGATGTCCCAAGTATTCCTCTGGGGACTCTTGTAGGCCTGACACATGGAAGGAACACACGGGAACCAGATGTCACAATCACGAACAGTCATTTTATTAAGCACACTTAAAGCAGCTCAGATAAAGGCACTCTTAGTGAAGTTACACTTGTTAAAAGAAATGTGGTTTTGTAGGGCTTACTGTAGGTGAATGGCACGGGTCCACGGGTTGAAGCTCAGGTGTCTTCTGTGTTGCACTAAATTGTGCCAAACAGGTGAGTCGGCGCTGAGCAGGTGGTGCGAGGCAGGCAAAGACTGCAGATCACGGGGAGAGTGCGAAGCCGGCAGCTTCTTTCTTCGCAGATTAGATTCCAAATAAGTCAAGTCTGGGAGATACAGTAATTGATAAAGTAATTGATAAAGTAAATACACAGATAATCTCTACTCCCTGGGTGGAAGTACCTGGGTGGAAGCAAAGAGCCCCATTTATGGCCCGCGAGCTGTGGGAACATGGCGTCCTCTAATTGTCCTCCAGCTCAGGTAAGTTTTGTTGGCCCACCCTTTTGTTAGGCACACGGCAGTTGTAGGTGCTTACGGCATGTCTGTACTATTTATATCTATACTGTGTATTGTTTTTATAATAACACATAATTGAACACTTACCAAGTTTCAACAGATCTTTCTTAGTTTACGCTATGTGATGGAGTGAGGCCATGGAAGTCTGGGAGAGCCTGTGAGTAGTGCTGCTGCTCCTCTGATGGAACCAGTTGAGGTGGTTTGGGCATCTTGCAAGAACAATCTCCCAGTTGGCTTTGGCATGCCAAAAGGAAAATGATTGAATAATGAATGAATAAATAAAATATCACTGTATGAATGTATTCGGTATTTCCCTCTTTTTTACAGTATTATAATGTTATGTAGACTACATTCATTCAAAGGGCTCCTCTAATAAATTTTACTTGAGCTGCTCAAGGGACATCCCTCAAAATGGCAGAAATTCCACCAAAGAGTAGCTGAGCTGACAAACAGTGTCTGCATGCCACATCAGCTTGTAAACTGCATCAAGCAGCTTTTCCTACACATTTCATTTCCTGCCTCAAAGCACAAGAGTCCAGCTGCAGGCTGAATATGTTGAATATAAATGAAGTGTTGGTAGGTGCTGATACACACTCTGGAATTGAAGTCATGATGGCACACTAGAGTAAACTGATCTACTCACCTCTTTAGTCCACCTTCATTTGTGATTATGTTAAAGCCACTCCATTTCTCAGTGTGTGTGTTTTGCTTGGTTCTAAACACCTACCTGTATATAGAAATGAGTGAGTGGAATACACTCACTCATCTTCTATACCGCTTTATCCTGTATTCAGGGTCGCGGGGAGGCTTAGGGCACGAGGCAGGGTACACCCTGGACAGGATGCCAATCCATCGCAGGGCACACACACATACACACACTCACACACTACAGGCAATTTGGGAACGCCAATTAGCTTGACCTGCATATCTTTGGACTGTGGGAGGAAACCACCAAGCACGGGGAGAACATACAAACTCCATGCACGAGAATCAAGCCTGGCCGGGAATCGAACCCGGACCCTGGAGGTGCAAGGCGACAGTGCTAACCACTAAACCACCATGTCACCTGAGTGTACAGTCTATCAAAAAAAATAAAATTAAGTTGCCATTCATTCGTTCGTTCAAAGGATTTATTCTGTTAGAGGCATGGCTGGTGCACGTGTGTGTGACTCCAGTCCACTGTATGGCATTTATGGTTTAATAGATATAAAAATATTATTAAGTACATTTGTAGTGAGTCATAATAAACTGGGGTTATATCCCCAAGTTTTCTTTCCATAAATTTATGTAGCAGGACTTGACTTGACAGTATTCTCATCATTAACTTGCAGTTGTTTCCACAATTATCCACAGCTCCATTTTTGGCCTCACTATGACTTTGTTTATTTATGCTGTATTACAGAATAGCCATTAGGTCAGATACTGGTATCGATTCAGTTGTTACTGAGGCAGCTTTGTTGGAGGATATACCAAAGGGCGCAGTAATGGGCTCGTTCAAAATATATGGACTGTACAAGAAATAATTACCCTTTGCTTTGTCCTTTAGTAGACCCTATTCCCTAGAACAAATTATAGTTAAGAGCATGCAAAGACAAAAAAAATCCTACATTATCAAACATTTTTGAAAAGCCTGGAGTTTTTTTTGCTTTATTACAGTTTAATCACTGTTTTTGCAAAGACCAAATTTGATACAGATTAGTAATTAGTAAAGATGGACCTTTGTGAAAGCTAATAACTGGTTCCTTTCAGATGGTAATAAAGATATAAATGTGTTTTATTAAAGGCAGGAACACATTGAATATAAACTTGCTAGGTTTAAAGATAAATTATCATAGGCAAGGTGATTTTTTTTTTTCTTTTTAAATTTTTGATTGGGTTGTTCAAGTCAAACCGGGATCTTTGATTGTGCGGAATAACAGAACAGTGATGAAAATAGAAACTAGCTTTATTTCTTTATATAATCCCCTGCTACAATAATGCACTTATTCCAGTGTTTTACTAGGGCTTGGATACCATCAATGTAGAAAGATTTCTCAGTACACTGAAGCCATGATTACATTGCCTTCATGTCTCAAACACTGGCCTCCCAAGAACTTTAATGGCCCAAATATGTGGAAATGGCTTGGAGTAGGATCAGGGCTGTATGGGGGGATGTGGCACTAACTCGCAGTCGAGTTCCTATAATGTACAAGTGGTGCTTGTAAATGATTGTGTGTACAGTTCCCAGAGACAGAAATGTCTCTTCCCGCAAGTTGGCGACAAGTTATCAGTTGATTTTCAAAGACTGCAGAGGGCTCAGAGCGCCCTCACCAGGGTCATCTGTCATGGACATATGGCCTTCTTTAAAACGTTTGCACCATTCTAATGTTTGGCTAAGATTCTCATCCCCTGTACTGTCTTCCATGTCAATCAATTTTATGCCATCATTCATGAAAAATGTAACTAAATGCCCCTTGTAGATGTTCCAATACAAAAAAGCTCTTTCAAACATTTTTTTTATTTCTTAAACATTACATAATAAACATTTTGTAAATCAGTTAATTAGTTAGATTGAATATTTCAAATGTACACATTAACACACAAACAGGAACAAGTGACTATTAAATTATTTTGACTTGCATTTTCTTTTATATACTGTACATATTTATGGCAGAAAGCTCATAGAATCTATTTATTGTATGATCTGTACTCAATATATATATATATTTTTTTGTGTGTGTGTGTGTGTGTGTGTGTGTGTTAGATCTGAATCTGCTCTGCCAAATGCACACTCTGTGCCATAGCAGTCTAAGCCTCCATTTGTCTCAGAGCTGCCTGCTAATAATCCATACTTTCAGTAAAACATGTCGGTTGTTGTGTTGATTTTAATATAAACCATGAGAAATGTGAAATACACATATTTTATAATCCAATCTCTTCCTTAGCTCCCCACAGTGGATATTCTTTTTTTTAAGCTGAATCAGTTTACTCGGCAGCACAGTGGTTAGCACTGTCGCTGCACCTCCAGGGTCTGGGTTTGATTCCCGGCCAGGCTCGATTCCCATCTCTGTGTGCATGGAGTTTGCATGTTCTCCCTGTGCTTGGTGGGTTTCTTCCGGGTACTCTGGTTTCCTCCCACAGTCCAAATATATGCAGGTTAGGCTAATTGGCGTTCCCAAATTGCCCTTAGTGTGTGAATGGGTGTGTGAGTGTGTGTATGTGTGTGTGCCCTGCGATGGATTGGCAACCTGTCCAGGGTGTACCCTGCCTCGTGCCCTAAGTCTCCTGGGATAGGCTCCAGGTCCCTGCGACCCTGAATACAGGATAAAGCGGTATAGACGATTAGTGAGTGAGTGAATCAGTTTACTCTTCAGATTATATACCATCGCATAATAAAAGAGCATCACATGAGAACATAATAAAAGAGATCTCTTATGGATGGTTCTAATTCTGCTTATTTTCAGGATGTCTTAGCTTCTCTACTGAAGTCCTTCTCTATAAAAAGCAGTAGTCAGCTGCCTATTTCCCTTTTTTTGGGAAAGCATTTGATTTTAATCAAATATCTTTACCAATTTTCTCTTTCTTTCTTTCTTTCTTTCTTTCTTTCTTTCTTTCTGAATGAATGAATGAAATTTGGATGTAAATTTAGATCTCTAAAGAGCAAGCCAGAGCTGGCAGTGGCAAGGAAAGCGAGAACATGAGAACGAAACCTTGAGAGGAACCGGATTCAAAATGGAATCTATCCTTTTCTGGATGACAGCTAGGTGATTATAAATTATCAGCACCTAGCATCATGCAGACTACAGCAGGGGGTGAGCGTTTCTCTACAAATCCTGCCAGTTCTGGAACAGTTTTCCAATTAGTGGTTGTGACTCAGACACAGTGTCTTTTAAAGGAGGTTCAGGTTTTGTCTTATATCTTTTCTCATGTTTAATGTGCATTATATAAACTTAAAAAAAATCCCTAGCTTTAGATCCTGCTTCCCGGTCAAGTTTAAGTTTAGGCATGTGGTTCCCAGCATTTATAGAAATGAAAGCAGACATATAATTAATAAGGAAAAATTGTTATAATTAAAAAAAAAATCTTTCCTGGTGAAAATAATAACAGCCATGATTTACCTGCAGGACAAGTAAATCATGGCCATGACCTGGGGTGCCGCACAAATCACTCACTCACTCATCGTCTATACCGCATGTATTCTGTATACAGAATCGTGGGGGGCCTGGCGCCTATCCCAGGAGACTTAGAACACGAGGCGGGGTTCACCATGGATAGGGTGCCAATCCATTAAAGGGCACACAGATACACATACAAATATTCACACATCATTCACACGCTATGGCCTATTTGGGAACCAATTAGCATAATCAGCATGTCTTTGGACTGTGGGAGGAAAATAGAGTACCAAGAGTAAACCCACAAAGCACGGGGAGAACATGCAAAATCCATGCACACAGACCCCGAGCCAGTAATCGAATTCAGACCCTGGAGGTGCAAAAAATGGTACCAACCACTAAGTCGTGCTGCCCATCATGCAGATATTCTGTTAAATAAAGGTAAAGGTGCAAAGCTGCGGTTTCAAATGCATGTGGAAACTGGGGAGTTCTGAGGAAACCTGCATGCACACAGAGGACAGCCAAACACATACAGTTACCTGAGCCAAGGATCCAACTAGAGGCCCTGGAGCTTATATTTGAAATTTGAATAAATATTTTTTTTTTTCAGTGCTGGGAAATATTTTAAAATTATTGCTCATGGTAATCATATACGTACACTACAGATGCACTCTATAGAAAAAAATATTGAAATAGTCTCTCTCTCTTTCTCTCTCTCTTGCTAGCTCTCTCTCTTGCTTCCTGGATATTTGTATTTACCCTGGGACCAGGGAATAGGATGAATAATTTTACAGTGCCTCTGTATTTATTATTGCACTTAGTTTAATAGGACTGTGTTTCCAAGCCAGCACAGGGTTAGTGAGTGTCTATGTATGCCAGACAACCTGAGATCAGAGATGATGGGCTACCTCTTACCAACACCCCCCAATCCCCCTCCCCACCCCAATGTCTCTCCTTCAGTCTGCCTTTTCTCCCTTCATTTGCTTTCTCTATAAGCAAGTGGGCATGTTACTCCCCCTCCCATTGTGTAGAAGAATTGATTCTAAGAATGGAAAGTCATTGAGAAGAAATGAAAATGCACCATGAGCATGCAGGCACACACCTAGACCCTTACACACATTTACTATTTTATGGATGTTCATTTTTAAAACACATGCACACTTTCATGCAGGAATATGAAAGAAAGGAAAAAAAAACTTATCGGGGGAAAAAAACATAATTTGTAATGGACCGACCAATTTCTGTGTAGTGTTAACATACAGTTGTTACTGATGACTCAAATTCACTGACATTGAACCAGAGAGAAAGACAGAGAGAGAGAGAGAGAGAGAGAGAGGGGAATGAATCAAGAAGTACTCTGTGTATTTATTGTTAAGCATACTTAGAATAATCCTCTGCCACTGCATTTATTCTCTCATCTCACTTACTCATCTTCTATATTGCTTTATCTTATATTCAGGGTTGCAGGGACCTGGAGCCTATCCCAGGAGACTTAGGGCATGAGGCAGGGTACAGCCTGGACAGGGTGCCAATCCATCGCAGGGCACACACACACATACACTCACACACTCATTCACACACTACGGGCAATTTGGGAACGCCTATTAGTCTAACCTGCATATCTTTGGACTGTGGGAGGAAACCGGAGTACCCGGAGGAAACCCACGAAGCAAGGGGAGAACTTGCTCCATGCACATGGAGACAGGAATCAAACCCGGACCCTGGAGGTGCAAGGCGACAGTGCTAACCACTACACCACCGTGCCATCTGTATTTATTCTCTGAGTCATAAAAATGACTATCAAGACTGTAGAGATAAAAAAAAAAAATCTTATTTACCCGATTTGGCTGAAATAGCTATCACAGAATTTAAATAAACAATATACAGTACATACAAATGAAAAGAAGATATAGAGATATGAACAGCTGTGATGTACACACAGAGGCAGGACATAAGTCTTTAAAAGTAGCATGGAATTTGTTGATTTATATCCAGTACTGATTGTAATATTTCTGGCCAGGAGTCAGGAGTTCTGGCCAAACCCAGATAATCTGTATTTCAATACACGAGAAAATAGGTGATAGTGATGAAACAGGGTACTGTGAAACCAAGAATTAAATGTACTGTACAGTACTGCATCTTCAGCCACTCATACTTTTCTTCCAGAGAGCCAGACTTTTTTTTTTTGTCCTTTTTTAGTGTAGTCTTGAGGAACAGTATTCCAGGCTTCATGAATGTCTTTTTTTCCTCTCTCTCTTCCATGTTTTTGCCTCTTATTTGCTGTCTAGGATCTCTTGACTACTTGTAGAGGAATGTCTTTTGCTTGTGAAGCCACATAGTGACCCACTAATTATAATATATATATATATATATATACAGTGGGGGAAATAAGTATTTGATCCCCTACAGATTTTCTAAGTTTGCCCACTTAC
>JAQMYJ010000001.1:13654919-13667816 GCA_030014305.1 Clarias laeviceps | reverse complement strand
CGGTTCCGCTTTTAAGCCGGATCACGTGACCCGACTCCGCTTCCGGGTTCTCTCGCGTTGCGATCGCGCATGCTCGCGAGAGCTTAACCCCTGTGGACCAACACTGTCTATTGGGACAATTAAAACCATACCGGGCACATTTCCTTGTGCAGGTGAGCAGCATTAGCTCCTTAATCAATATCCTGCTATTTTAAAATGCCCCTTTATGTGGCCGCGCTACAATGCTACGAGTCAATCATCAGCAAATTTTAAAGACAAGAAGCACTGCCAGATTTTGGAATTTCACCAAATCCCTGATTGTCTTCCTGTAAGGTCATGAGTTTTGTCATGGGTTTCTTAAATCATAAGTTCTCAAACATTTTGCTGCCAGGAATGTTTTTTGAAAAATCTACTTTTCTTTAAAGATTAAGCCAACTACTTAACCCTTAGTATCATTATTAAAACATATACACTAAAGTTGGAAAAATACTTGCTGTAACCCATGCATTTGTGTAGTCAATCTGCAACATGGTGAGAATATTTGTTCACACAATAGCCTCTAAACTGCGTGTTACTAGAGGATTCCAGTAGGGGACAACCAGAGAATTCATTCATTCATTTTCTATACCGCTTATCCTGTACAGGGTTCTGAAAGCCTGGAGCATATCCCAGGGGATTTGGGGCTTAAGGTGAGGTACACACTCTCTCAAACACTACTGGCAATTTGGAAATGCCAATTAGCCTACTCCTTATATCTTTAGACTGTGAGAGGAAATCACAGTACCTGAAGAAAACCCACCAAACATGGGGAAAACACATCAAACTATCTACCCTCTTCCACCCTCTTTACCGTCGTATGTGAAGAAGCATTGTGTAAGCATTGTTACAAGCAAGAATATTTATAAGTATATAAGCAGTTGTATATATTCAAGTTGCCTTTTTTATTGGCAAACTTGCTTCTGAGCTATTGACAAGGTTTCGCTACAGAGAGATGTGATGCCCTCCTCTAAAAACCCTGCTTATGCTACAAACAACCCTACTGTAGGTCTGAACATTACTGAATTATGTCTTTTCCCACTGCTATTGGTGTATATCTCCCAGTTAAAGAAATGTCTTGTTTGAAGCAGTGTGACTTTCTCATTTTCCCCGCCTGCATGTTAATACCTCAGCCTGAAGTGTTCTTATTGGAGAGGATTTGAATCTTCCAGGGTGTCTGTTCTATTTGTTATGTCTTATGTTCTTAATAAGATACAGTAGAAGGCACCCTCTGCATACACACACTTACATAAATACACTCTAAGCCAAAATTTGCCCTCTTAGTATCAATGAGTTTGTTCACACGCTTATGGAAATCTAAAAAAAAAAAAGGTGTGATCCAATTTGACAGGACAAGTTTTTAATTTCATTTTTTTTAAACCAAACATTTGTGACATCTATCCACAAATCTTTATTCAAAACATATCCATACTAGCAGATAGCTACTTTTGAATACCATGCAAAACTCACCAAAGTCTATTATAGGTAAGCAAATATAACTACAGTCCCATTAGCATAACTCTTTCCATACATGGAATGTGTCTCCATCACTTTTATAAATAGGTGATACTTCAGTAGTATTCTGTTAATTCCTCAAAATATCATATTTAATAAAATGTCTTGTACGATGAATCTTTTGCATTCAGACATGTATAAAGTAACACAGCAGGAGTGAGTTTTTGGCAGTCTACTGTACCTTACATGTAAATCCAGATGTTTTATGTCACACACATATAACTGTATACATAATTCATAGAAAAAATCATATTGTTAAATATGTAAATAGAAAGTGTATTTTATATGACTGCAGGATTGCACTCATTGGTTTACTTAGTTTTTCTCATAATTTACTGAAGACACAGTATAAAGGAAAACAATAGAAAAACAATGAAAACAATAAAATACTCCGAAAGTGTCCATAAGGTGTTTGTCTTAGGTGTAGCCAGGGCACATTTCAGCTGTTCAAACCTAGGATCTTTTTCACAAGATATGCATCAGAAAAATCACTGCATCACTGAATATGCATCAGAAAACAAAAGACAGTTTTGTTTTTCTTTGATCTTATTTTAATCCGATTTTTATTGTTTTGCCTAGCATGTACATTTTAAGCATACATTTGTTACTGAAATTAACATTCAAAAATAAGTCAGATTCGCCCTGCTTTGTGAACAGTCTAGTTACCTTTTTCATTTAGTTCGTTAGTGATTGTGACATTGTGTTTAATGGTGTATGAACAAACCAGGGTATGGTTGTTTCCTGCATTATACACATCCGGTATCTTTCATCACTGTTTTTGGTTTCATCTTTTTTTTGCTTTGATGTAAATTTTCCAAGAAGTGCTTGGCTGCTTCCACAGATGTTAAGCGTCTCTCTCTGTCTCCGATTGGACCCAAATCATAACTCAGTAGACCATAGTCCTGACACACCATTTCATCAACACTGTATTTACCTTGTGAGGCACCATTAAGACATTTACTTTATTTCCCATTTCCGTGTGTGTGTGTGTGTGTGTGTGTGTGTGTGTGTGTGAGAGAGAGAGAGAGAGACAGTAATGAAAATAGTGTGGTGCATCTTCACTGAGTTATATGGTTATTAAACACTCCCTGGAGGCTGGTTTGTGGTATCAATCCTTGTTCTCTAGTGATTCATTCAGACTCGTTGCCAGTTAACAAGCTCAGCCTGACACCCACTCTAATGTACTAGTAACAGATTCAGGCTTGCTGAGTGTGTGGAGGCTGTAATTTACACAGCCCTGAGTGGAACTATATCAATGTATTTCTCTCTCAGCTCTAAAAAGTCTAGACACTTGAGCTACTGTCACTTCCTCGAGTCTACAGATTTTTTTTTTATTGCTTGCTTTATTTAAGCATTTGAGTTTCTTATTGTAATTCCAAAATCTTGTGGTGTTATATTGCCATCCTGTACTTTTCCCCACTCATTCCTGTCTGTCACTCCCCTTGATCTCCATCCCTCCAGTGCCCTTTCCATCTCTGCTGCTATTCCACGCTTTCTCAACTTCCAGTGGATCAGCACTTTCTCTCTGCATTGGCAGATACACTCTAATTCCCATAGATCTGTTAAGATTAAGCATTATGCTAATTACTTCCTCCAAAGCTTCGCTCACACTCCGCTCTGCTCTTTCACTCTCTGTCATTCTCGCGGCCCCCCCCCCCCCCCCACCACCACCAACTCTGCCTTTCTTCCTGCACAAGATTAGTGTTATCACTATTTGCTGGGATGTAGTAGGCTTCATGTTATAAAATAAATTTGAGTCTTTATGAAATTAATGTTATGCCCTGTTATTATTAATCAATTGTGTTTGACATAAAATAAATAATGTCATAATAATAATAAGTTAATTATTTGCATTAAAAATGTTCATCGGAATTATTGCAAAAAGTGAAAAATACAGTTTTCCACATATAAATCTATATTTATAGTACTGCATAAAGAAAATATACTATGTATAAATTAGACTTAATGATAATTAGTGGAGAGCTGTAATTGTTCAACCATAACTCTTTATTGTACTTCCTTTCATTATAAAATTAGATTAGCAATGGAATAACATTTATTCAGGAAGATACTATTTCCATATACACCATTTGGATTCGTACTTGTAGGGCTGTACCCTCATGTTACACACACCAAAGAAAATGACATAACAGGGTATATCATGGGTCTGGGCAAGTAAACTGCACATTTTTTTAAAAATATTGATTTCCCAGCACACATAGGCAGCTCTCCAAAACTCAGTGTGTCCACCACAAAGTAATGGTTGTCTTTAAACATCAACAGTTCTTCATAATCTTTGCACTGTATGTTATAGTGTATAGACCATCTATTTAAGGTTCAGATTTGTTATGGGTTACAACAACTACAAAACTAAGACACATTATGTACTGTACTGTACTGTACTGTACAGTGTGTGTGTGTGTGTGTGTGTGTGGTATAACTATATTTGCACTTGCAGTCTAAAACTGTGACAAAGCCTCCATGCTGTAATGTAAAGTAGCACATAGTGTCTGTCTTTCCTTCCAATAAAATGAAATAAATAAGTGATGCACTTAGTTTTAAATGGATTTATGGGTTTTACGGCTCTCAGACTTTGACCAATGATACGACTATGATTTTATTATCGTACCAGTAATGTCTTTTACATACAATATTTATTACTTAATTTACTGTCACCAATTTATTGTGATATAGTGATTATATTTGTAATACTCTTGATTTATTTTGTATTAATATTATGTATGATACTGTACTTTACATTAAATAATGCTGCCATGAGCTGCTACATTGTTAAAAGCTATGTTTAAAATGTGCTAAAAACCAAAGATATATTTTTTAAATATGTACATGTGGTAGGGTCTTGTTCATTTGTTATGTAATAATCAATGTTGTTCCTATAAAAGCATTTTGCAAATGGTTTTATTCTATTTATTCCCCAGCTAACATGATATTGATGATCGGTTTTAATTATTTAAGGTTGGGGAATGTCTGTGAAGCTGCTGTTGATTACAGTACATGGTATAACTGATATTAAAAGTGGTGCAGGAATGACACAGACACAGAATGTCAATGTAGATGTAGGGAGGGATGGTGTAGGTTCACTGGTTTGGTGAAGGATCTTGAGAAGAGGGGGTGGAGGCAGTGTGAAGCCAATGTGGCAGTGTGACAAAGGATCTGCTTTAGCATTGGTGGGCTCTGATTGTGAATAGCTGGTTGGCCAAGGTGGCAGCAGTCCAAGTCTTGGTGGGCAGCTTGGGAGCAGAGACAGCTCAGGTGTTTTACTGTCTGTGGAGTATATTTAAACACAAATCATCTATAATATTCTGCCAGTCATGAACCTCTGGAATGAGGCAGGAGCCCAGCTAGGCCAAATGGGAGCACTCAGTATTGCCAGTGGCCTTCGGCAATGCTAAACCCTGCTATTTTCTTTGGACGTTGGGGCAGACGGAGGTTTCTTGGAGGCTGTTTTTTGACATTGTGGGCAGTGTTTACAGAAATCTTCTATGCTGTCTTGTGAGCACCACAGTGCTGACCAAAGCGGTGACAGTGTGCTACTGCACATGCATAATTAAGTTCACTTTACTGCAGGGAACCACCAGTAGGTCACAGTCCTTACCTTGGCAGCAGAGTAGTTTAGGAACTAGGATGTGGGTCTCTGCCTGCTACTACCTTGAGCCTCTCCCTCTATTTAATCCACCTGGCTACAGTAGTCATCCTGTTTCTGTTAGTGGTCAAAATTTTCCTCTTGGAGCACTTCTTTAGACAGGGAACACAGTGGATTAAAGGGACGATTTAGTTCACCTTATACTGTACCTTGCCGTCAGTGCAAGTGCAGAACTGGAGGAGCTCTGTGGTGACAGCCTGCAGCCCTTTGTTAGCCTCTGAGTAGTGGAATGCCTCTGGAGGTTGGCCTCCAGAACGTGCTGCAGTTACTGCTATCTTGTAGGCTTGACCGCTGCCCCTGTGTCTCATGCCCAGAACTGCCACCTTTGCAGACACAGAACACCAATGTAGGCAGTAAGTGATCTTTTTTAAGAAGTTGCAGGAAAAGGCGTAAGGGAGTGAAGAAGGGAAGCTGCAGGTTTGCTGGTTCGGTGAAGGATGAGGAGGTGGAAGCAACATGAAGTTGATGCAGCAGTTCAACAAATGGTCTGGCAGCAGGCTGTGGTTGTGGAGGGCTGGTTGGCCAAGGCGGTGACGGTCCAAACCAAATGGCGGTGAAGTCTAGCCAGGCAACTTGGGAGCAGAGATGGTTCAGGTGTATCATTCCTGCTGTATAGAGAACACAGAATGAATGAATTGCATAGCACACTACTCAGATGATGGTTGGTTCAGCATTATTTTATATGTGGGCATTAAGTTAAATATGGTGTCTGGCTGTCCAAAGTTCATGAGGGGGCGCTGTCCTTGCAGGACTGCTTTCCTGCCTGAGCGATGAGCATTGTTATGTTTGGGTGTGCTGGCTGTAGGCCGACAATCCCAATAACATTCAATGTTGATAAATAATACAGTAACAAGAAGACATGACATATAAATCGGCATATTTAATTTCCAGAAAATAATTTACTTACTTACTTACATCTCTTTAACTTTTTTGTCAGCTTCAGTATTGTTTACCAAAGAGATGACATACTGTAATTTTTTTTTTAGCTAGTCCCATAGTGAGCCCAATTTGTTCTATCCTATGTTGACTACTGTATGTATTGTATGTATGTATGTATGTATGTAAGTATACTGTATATGTATGTATGTATGCATATTTATACAGACACCTCAGAAGACCATTTAGACCCGCCAAAGTGCAAGGGTGTTTGTTTTTGCGTGGGTGAGTAGGTGCATTAGCTAGGAGCAGCAATAGTGACTGGTACATGTACAAGTATCTCCTTAGTCATGGCGAGTCAGTCTCTCAGCAGGAATTTGGAGCTGTATGATACACACTCTGAAGGCTTTCTGATTAAAATGAAGCAGGTCTTTTCTGCCTTTGCCCTCGCACTGTTACTCACATTATTCCGTCCTTCACTTCCCCTGCATTGCTGAAATCTCCCCGCTGGCATGCAGGCTTCATTCATTCTGAGATGTTTGAGTGGTTTTAAGTTTTTACACACACACACACACACACACACACTTCTGTTACAAACGAAAGCCACTGCATAATATATGTCTTAAGATTGATGATGTATTAAGTCTCAGTCTCCAGTGTGTGGGTGGTCACATCACATTCTTATGTAAATACATTAAACATAAAAGATTATGGGGCTCACAGAAATTGCAACAAATGTGCCATTAGGATATTACAACACATAATAAAAATATTCACACTATTACATGATAAGCAAAAGATGATATGCAAAAAGTCTACTTCCACAGTGAGTTAAAGACAGAACAAGTGAGAGAGACAAAGGGAGGTTTCACTGGATTGTGACAAGCTTGGCAACAGAAGGAGACGAGAGAGGGTAAATTTAATAAAATAAAGCACACCCACCCACCCATCTACACACCCAACCACACATGCACACACACACACGCACGCACACACACACACACACATGCACACATGCATACACACAGAGTCTAAGCTGCGGCTGAGTATAATCTCTTTAGATGGACAGTATGACCTGGTCACACAATGTTGCAGCTTTACAATAAAAAATGCAGCTCATGTACTGTAAGCACTTATGTCAATATTGTGTCATACAGAGTGCCCTTTACAGTAAGACCTAACAGTCTGCTTAGTCAGATCGTTTCTAGCAGCAAGTTCCTTTGGCAAAAATTGTCCATGACAAGTGTGCATTAAAAAATGTGCCATCATAATGACCAAAAATTAGGCTCAATGGAAGCTTAGTGAACGCCTGTCTTATTTGCAAATAATTGCCAATGTAAAATATAGTGACATCAATCTTCTTGTATTTACTTCAATATTTAAAAGACTATATTACTTTTGTATTTTCCTTTTCTTATGTTTGCTGGGAAGCATAAGCAAAAAATGTTTTATTAAAGAAATATATCAAGTTATAAGTTTGGGGAAAAGAATTACAGCATATTTAACACAGCCTTTATGTCATTCAGTTTGTCTTTATTGATTGTGAACATTGACTGTCAAGTTTATGTAAAAAGGCAAAATAAAAAAAAGTCAAGTCAAAATTTATACAGGCTTCTGTGTCATTTAATGCCCCTGGATTATTTAGGTCAAATGTTCATCCATTCATTTTCAATAACCTCTTTATCTTTATCATGTGTTTGTGGGGTTGGAATAGGTTTTTCATCTATATTTATAAGCTGAAATGATTATATAGCTAATAACTAATTTTCTACATCCTAATTTGACAGTATACACAAATTAAGCTTATTCCATGTTGCACATTTACATGGCAAACCAATGGTTACTGGATGCTGTGTGACTTGAATAGATATCGTATAAATTTATTCATTTATTTCATATGAATTATTTCACTGGGGTGAAGGTCAGGACTGTGGTGGGCAATTCATACATGATGGTGACCCCTTATTCTCCCAGAGCCACTCTCATAATTTGGGCATTGCCAGCCTGGAACAGAGTGGTGCCATCAGTGAAGAAAAAAATAATTGATTTTTATGTATATTAAGATAGTCAGCTGACTTAATTTTATTACCACATAAATCTGGACTCATCAGACCACATGACCCTTTTCCATTGCTGTAAATTCAAATCTTTATGCTCCCTAACAAATTTAAGCCTTTTCCCTGATTAGTCTCACTAACAAGTGATTTTCCTATGGCCACACAGTTGTTTAGTCCCAGTCCTGTGAGCTCCCATCACATTGTGTGTGTGTGTGTGTGCATGTGTGTGTGTGTGTGTCTGTGTGTGTGTGTGTGTGGAAATGCCCTTAGTTTCACAATTAAACATAGCTATGATTTCCACTGTCGATTTTTATGATGTGACCTCACCAAGCATTCAATTGACCTCTGATCACAGTCAATCATGAAAGAAATGCAATCAACTGCATTTCTTTCATTAACTTGCGTTTCAGCACTATTCTTACAGGTTTTGACAGTTCTTAACTGAATTGCAATAGTTTTACTAATGCCGTTAGTTGTTTTCTTTGCTTGATGCAGGCTAATAATTTAACTCTTCTGAAGCATAGTATTATATTTTCCATGACTACGGCATATGTCTTTCGACATCGTTGTTCTAGAAATGAGTAGCTATTTACTGCAACAGTTACGCTTTAAAGAATTGTTGCCATTATGAACATATACTGTATATTAATCACCGCAGTCATAATCTAAAAGCTCTCAAGCATTTACTTATTTCAATCAGGCCATACATTTGTTTTAAAATATACTCAGTTTTGTATTCGGTGGTGTGTCACTTGCATGCATGTCTTTCTGCTGTGTCAGGTCATGATGTCTTATTATAAAGTCTTAATGTCCAGGTTGTAATAAAAAATAAAAAAAACTTCTAGATCTCCAGAGACAAAGCTGTGAATGCACAGCCTCAGCTATGGGAATAATTCACCAAATCTCTCTCACTGCAAGCAAGAGAATGTGTCGGCCAGCTATGAGGAGTGTGTAGCACTAGTGTTTCTGTCAGTCCCGGCAGCCTTATGTCTAAATGTCATCATGCTGGCTTGAGGCACAGAAGGCGACTGCAAAAGAAACCCTAATGTCATGATTCATGCGTCAGCTGCATTAGAGCCAATTTCAGACCCACAATTGCCAAAGGAGCTTGGTCGAGCTTATCACATATATGTTTATCACATGTTAGGTGAAAATAAAATATAAATGTAAAATATATGAAAAAGTAGGAGAGGCAAAGGAATAAAAACATGAATGGCTAACATTGTTGCAGGTAACTGGAGCTGTCTAGAGACAAAAGCTCATGTTTCTACAGTGGGACATAAACCTAATAATGCAACACTGATAGGGAAAGTTGAAGACATTAACTTCCTCTGCCCCCCACACCAATATTTACAGCTCCATTGCATTTTCCCTCATGGTTTCCCTTTATTAGCATCTGATAGCTAGAAATGTAATTAATACATTCAAGCAGAAATATGTCTTGTAAAAGAATTTTAACCATTGGACCTCTTCTGTGTGGTGTACAAGGATAAATAGAGAATGTAGTTAAATTTTATATCCTCGTATGAAGACATTTGATTTTCACAAAGATACTCGTATATCCAAAGTCGGTAAAACCTATTTATTATGTATTTATTTAAGTAAGAAACTTATTATATTTACTTAATTTATTTAAATAAGAAACTGTTCCACTATACCTACAAAAAAGAGAAACAAACCAGAAGCAGTAATGCCAGCACTTTCATCATGGTCTGCAAATTCTGGCTATTTTCACACCAAACTTGCTCATCTATGTCTTTAGGGATCTTGCTTCATGCACTGGTTTGCATTCATTTTGGAACCGGAAGGGGCCATCCCCAACTGTTCCCACATAGTTCCCACATCCCACAATTGTCCAAAATGTCTTGGTATACTGAAGCATTAAGAGTTCCTTTCACTGAAACTAAGGGGCCTAGCCCAACTTTTGGAAACAACCCCACATCATAATGCCCCCTCCATCAAACTTTCCATTTGGCACAATGTAGTCTGACAAGTACTGTTCTCCTGGCAACCACCAAACTCAGACTTTTCCACTGGCTTGCTAGACAGAGAAGCATGGTTCATTACTCCAAAGAACACATCCCCACTGCTCTACCAGTGATTGTTCCCAGTCACTTCCACTTTGTTATAATGCCACTAACAGATGACTGTGGAATATTTAGTAACATGGAAATGTCATGACTGGACTTCTTGCATGGGCATCCTTTCACACAACTACGCTGGAATTTCCTTTCACAAATGTTTGATCCGCATGAGAAGTGATCTGCATGTCTAGGCGTTTGATTCTATACACCTGTAACCAAACGCTTGGAACACCTGAATCCAATGTTCCCTTTCAAAAGCTACACTCGATGCTGCGTGAAAACGCTATGGGAACATCTTTTTGTGCTGCCGGTTGTGAAGCATGTGTGTATCAAACACGCCAAATTTTTGTGTTATATAACCTCGGTCAGGTGACGTCATCTGATGAAGTGCACCTGCAGGTTATAAATAGGAGTGAACCGGAAACATCCTCAGATCTTTTTGTCTTCAGGACTGCTTTGTGTTTGCGTGAGTGTGTGAACAAGCAAATTAAGAAAGTGTTTACTCACCGTTATGATGGAGTTTCAAGCGAAATGCGTGCCTTCGTGTGATAAATCTCTTTCGGAGGGCGATCTCCATACTTTCTGTTTCGAGTGTTTGGGGGAAAATCATGCTCTCCTCTGGCTTCAGGGAGAGTGCGAGTACTGTGATCTCCTCCCGATTAAATTGCTTCTCGCGCGGCACGCCTTCTTTATAGAGAGGCCGCGGCGCATTCCTGGGGCTCTCGTGCAGATCTGGCAGATGCACATGAGGGAAATTTCTCTGTCCACTTCTCAAGCGCGCCCCGGTGCTTCTTGTGAATGGGCAGGACAGACATCCTCGCTTCTGCGGAAATAGAAATAGCCACCTCAGAACACTCCTCTAGTGACGACAGAGCGTATGAGGAGTTACTCGAAGTAGTAACGCGTGCGGTCGAGAGGCTGCATATCGACTGGCCGCGGCAGCGAGCTTCCCCCAAGCGCTCAAAATTAAACGACAGGTTTCTGTTGGGTGGCCGGGGGTGGAGCCTCTCCCCCTCTTTAGCGACCTCTACGACGAGTTAACTCATTCATGGAGTAAGCCATATTCATCCCGTGTTTTCGTGCCATCGACTTCGATTTATTTTCGAATATCGTTGATGTGGAAGCGCGGGTTTATACGATGATGCCCTAGATAGAAGAGACGCTCGCGGGCTATCTCTCTCCTGGGACATCATCCTCCGTGAAAAAGCCAACACTTCCCTACAAGCCGTTTAGACTCTCATCTTCCCTGGTGGGAAAAGCTTTTTAGGTAGTGGGTCAAGCTGGTGCTGCACTGCACACCTTGGCAGTTTTGCAGGCTTACCAGACTAACCTGCTGAAAGACTTGAGCACTGGCGGGGCTTTTGATGATAGGGCGTTCCTAGAACTACGCCGAGCCACAGACCTGTCTCTTCATGCAACCAAGTAGATGGCCCGTGCTATTGTTTGTTCTATGGCTGCGATGGTGTCCGTGGAGAGGCACCTGTGGCTAAATCTCACGGGCATCAAGGATGAGGATCGTGCATTCTTCCTTGATGCCCCCATCTCGCCTTCCGGCCTGTTTGGCGACGCTGTTAACTCTGTCGCCACTAGGTTTCGGGAGGCGAAATTATATGAACAGGCCTTCGGGAATGTTGAAGGCCTGTTCATGTTCCCCTACCAGACAGAGAGTCTGGCTACTACAGTCAGTATTTCTTGGTTCCCAAGAAAAACGGGGGGCTGCGTCCAATTTTAGATCTTCGGGGGCTGAACCGCTATCTGAAAAAGTACAGGTTCGAAATGTTGACTGTCAAAGTGATTGTTTCTCAAATCCAACCAAAGGATTGGTTTGTGACAATCGATCTGAAGGATGCATATTTTCATATAGAAATATTGCCACAACACAGGAGGTTCCTGAGGTTCACTTTCGGGGGCGGAGCTTACCGGTATCAGGTCCTTCCATTTGGTCTAGCTCTACACAAAATGCATGGATGCAATTCTGGCTCCTTTACGACTCCAGGGCATCCGTATTTTGAATTACATAGATGACTGGCTGGTTCTGGCTCAGTCTCAGGAGTTAGCGCTTCGACATCGGGATGTCGTCCTAGCTTATCTCCGTTCCTTAGGATTGAGACTCAATGCCACGAAAAGCGTGCTCTTTCCTGTTCAGAGGACAACATATTTGGGTGTCACATGGGATTTGATCACAATGCGGGCACAACTGTCTCCCGCTTGTATCGAATTCATTCTCAACACCTTGAAGGAAATCAAGCTAGACCAGAAAGTGACTGTTCATCACTTTCAGAGATCTTTAGATCTCATGGCAGCTGCGTCCACGGTGATAGCTTTGGGCCTTCTGCACATGAGAGCATTTCAGTTGTGGCTAAGAGCCAGGAGATTTCACTCAACGGCCAATCCCCAGAGGCAAATAGGGGTTATGCGCCAGGGGCTTCGTACCCTTTCTATGTGGTTCAGACCCTGGTTTCTGACTTTGGGTCCCACTCTAGGTCCGTCTTGTCATTGCAAGATGCTAACGACAGATGCTTCCCTCACGGGCTGGGGTGCAGCCTTAGATGGCCGTCCAGCCCAAGGGAGCTGGAGAGGTCATCTTCACGCGTGGCACATCAATTGCTTCGAAATGATGGCTCTATTTCTGGCCCTGAAGCACTTCCTCCAGCAGTTGAGAGGCTACCATGTCCTAGTGCGGGTG
>JAQMYJ010000001.1:13643330-13654819 GCA_030014305.1 Clarias laeviceps | reverse complement strand
TTCCCATAGCGTTTTCACGCAGCATCTCATTCCCGCTTTTTCAGGGAACAGGGTTACAGCAAAGTAACCCGAGACGATTTGGATGGGTGAGTAAATACATATGGCAATACAGTTAAACTTTGGATTGCGAGCATTATTCATTCCAGAAGCTTGTTTATAATCAAAAGCACTCATATACCAAGCAAGCTTCCTCATAGGAAGTAATGGAAACTCTGATTATTTGTTTAACAACCCAAAAACATTCATATAAAAATTATTCATACAAAATATAAAGTAAAAAATAAAACAAATTAACCTGCACTTTACCTTTGAAAAGAATCGTGGCTGGTGGCAATCCAAACTTTCACTGTATAGTGTATATCTGTTTGTTTATATTGGTTGAGACATGTATTAAAGGGAAGACATTACATGTATGGCTGTTGTTTTAAGAGATATGTATTTCACCTTGTGAAGGCTTTTGCCTGATGTATATCAAATTGAGAACCTCTCAACCAGCTCAAACCTAAATAAATGAACATAACCTAAGTAGAAGCAATTTCCTTGTAGTTTCTGATAGCCTAAAGGACAGAAAGAAAACCAAAGTTGAATTATGCTTATTCTTTCTAACAGACTTTTAAAACATTCAGATTATCAGACAGAATCTTCAAAAACTTCAAAGTCTCCAAAACTAGAAATGTAACTCACAAATTTCCCATTCACTTCTACAGTTATTCATAGCAACCCATTATGAGTTGGGAATATGGGAGGATTTACTGTTCTGATCTGATGGGATGTGCAGATTTAAAGAGAGCTTGGCTGTAATGCAAGCATTCATGTACAGTATATATGTGTTTGTATATTTAGCCTATTAAGTCATCTATTTCCTTGGTTGCTTACAGGCATGTTCTTCACTTTAATGCAATGGATCATTTCCAGATATCTAAGATTTTAGGTTTAACGCATAACCAGACAACATTATACAAGGCAAACAAGTCAAAGCCAGAAAAAAATACAGAACTAGAAAAACGTACCGATCTAGTAAATAGCTTAGAATTGAAGACTAAATTAACAACATTGGAATAAACCTTCACTTATCTGCAGCAACTGCTTTGCCCTGGTCATCATTTCAATTTAGTTCATCTTGTCAGTCCATTGTGTATGGACATCTATATACATACTTAAATCTATGGAAAAATTGATAACTTGATGCTTTGAGACACGTCCAAAAAGACTTCAGTGGAGAATAAAATAATTGGCGGCTTTGATATGTACATTTATAATTTTTTGTCCAACACAAGACAAATCTTTATTCTCTTCTTTAAAAGATAAGGTCACATAAATCTACATATAATTATATTAAAGTGAAAAACTATACACATTCATGTATTTTACTTTCTGTAATACTATTATTGCCTATTATTACTTTGCAGGAAATACAACTATGTTCCAGGCTCTCAGCAGCTCATCATCATAATAAGTCATCCTGATTCATACAGTAGCAATTTGTATATTTTTACAGTTTTCAATTTGGGTAGACATGCAGTTATTTCATGAATATATTTGAATTCAATGCTGAAGCTTTATTAATTGCGTATGAGTCAGTTTGTCAGTATTAGCAGAGTGTAGAGCACAGGAGCCACACACACAGTCTCATTCTCTGTCCCTTTAAACCAACATCAGGCAAGCTTAATTTTTTAACGCTCCAGTCCACACCACACGGCAGCCAGAGAGAGAGAGAGAGAGAGAGAGAAAGAGAAATTGAAAAGGAAAGGATAGAAGAGGGGGAGGGAAGAAGAGGAAGTCAGGAACGAGAAAGGGAGAAGCAGTGACCATGAGTGATCAAGGAAAAAAAGGAGGGATATGAATGACAGAGGGAGGGGAAAACAGGAGAGTGGAGAGAAAATGGGAGGGCTCTGAGAAAGAGGGATGGAGCGAGAGAAGCATGCTTTCAGTGTTGGCTCGTTAATACAGGCAAGACGGGAAGAGACAGGAGAGAGTACACACACACACATACATACACATACACATACAGTCACATACTGTCAGAGTTGCCATATAATCAGGAACCACGAAGATAACTGGACCAGAACTGACACAATTGGATCTTTGGAACAAGGTTTCTTTCTCAGGACTTCAGCAGGACCGATGCTTGGAGATGACTGACATGTAAAGCCGTTCACAAAGTAAGGGACAGACATTTACATCCATCTTCTACACACTTCCTTCTTTCCACTCATCCCTCATCCATTCCTTTTCCCTAGTGTCACAGTGTGGGTGAAGGACACAGGACTGTCTGCTCCTCTGTGCTCACTGCACACCATCCTTCCTCTCTCCCTCTCTCTCTATCTCTCATTCATTCTCCGCTCTTTCCCTCGTTCCTGAATGTCACCTCTGCATGGGGGAGCCTGTGGAATTTACAAACCGTTTCCCAAAGGCCAGACATGGAGCGAACGCTGAGGGGGCTGAAAGAGGACAGAATCAGTCTTCCGTTCAATTCCTTTCATTCTCATTTCTCTTCTCGGCATCCCTTACTCTGGACGTGAGCTTCTGCCATTGATTGGACATGGTTTTGATTTCTTACATTTTAATATATCTTGAAAAATAATTTAATTGCTTTTGAAATTGTGTCCATTTTTTAATCAAATTCCACTGTGGATTGCCGTGTTTGTAGGTTTTTTTCCCCGGAACCTTTTTATACATTGCAATTTTCGTTTTTGGATCTGGCTAGTGCAACGATCACCGCTGTGAGATACTGATAACATCTGGAGTCGATGTAAGCTGAAGTATCTACCTGAGCTTTCCCTGTGTGTGTGTGTGTGAAGCTGGGATTACCAGACAGGTCAATCTGCACAGGACAGCAGACAGAAGGCACGTACAGGACGGTGCTAGACAGAAGCATGCTTTGTCAGTGCTTAGCTCTTTCAACAGCAACATGACTCTGATAATAACTCACTGTCACACTAGAGGTCCGACATTGCCATATTAGAGCGACTTCTGAAACACGACACCAGCAACTCACCCAAGAACTTTGGCATCAATAACAGCATACACACTCAAAAGACTTTTCTTTAATTAGTTTTTTTGGGCCGTGTTCTGTTGCCCGTCTCTGTCCATCATCCTGGGTGGTTGGGAAGCTTGGCGGCTCAGTGACGCCCTCCGTGCCCCTCGGGTGAGCTGGGCACAGCAAGATGGCCGCCCTCGCCAGCTCTCTGATCCGACAGCGCAGGGAAGTGAAGGATCATCAGGCCAACCGGCAGATCTCCAACAAGCGCAAACCCTGCCCCAAGAGCAACAAGTCTTTGTGTCAAAAACAGATCCTCATCCTCATCTCCAAAGTGCGACTATGCGGCAGTCGAGGGAGAAAACTGGAAAAGAGACCAGGTGAGTCAAAAAAGGCTTCAGATTCTTTACTAGTCCTCATTTCACTACGCTTTTGGGGTTGTGTGGTTAAAAGAGACCTAAAGTGTCAGGATAAAGGTTTGAAAAACTTATTGCTTATAATTCAATTACCTATCTTGAAGCATATATTGTATGCAGTAGCTACAGTGAAACAAACAGGAAGTGTGTATAGATATGAGGATGTAGAACATTCATCTGAAACTGCCAACTTGTCTAGGGGAAAAAAGTACACACTGAAATGTCCAAATTCACACCAAAACATGTGAGTGATTTGAGTAAATTTATACACTTCCAACCAAATGATCATGACTATCAGAATGTGTGTATACGTGATGCTCTGCCATAAAATATCAAGCTGAGGATCAACCATGGACCTGACTAGGGGTTATTGAAGAAGAAGGATCTAACTATCCTTTAACCTACTACTTTCCATGTCTACTTTCCAAGACCAAGTCTAAGTTTTCCATAGAATCACATGAATTCTCTGTGTCGTCCTTCTGTCTACTGGCAGGAAGAGATAGTCGTTTGCTGTGATCAGATAGTCTGATATTTTTTGTGTCTGATTTATTAGCTGTGTGACAGAGTGCCTTTGAGTTCTTCTGCTGTTTTACGGTCAGTGAATGAACTTGACGTGCGCATCCATCAATCACATGTGTGTTAAAATGTCACTGCTGCTTTTATGACTTTTCAAGTCTCAAGCCCTGCGATGTCCCATGTCTTCTCACCTGTAAGCCATATGCAAAAACAATTACTTGTGTGTGGATACTGTATACAGTATATATTTGAAAGCACATGTGTGTGTGTGTGTGTTCTGTGCTGGATGCTAGCATGTCATCTGCTTGTTCAATAAAGCACATTGATTCTGACCTTTATTCTGTTACAATAAATCAATCAGAGTACTGATGAGTTCATGGTCAGAAACACAGTAAAGAACAGAGAGGGAAGGCCCTCCCGAGCTTTACAGCATCACTGGAGAAGTGATGTGGAACGGAAGTGTTTTAGTCAGAGCTTCTCCTCTTCCTCCTGAGACAACATGATGCATTGTTTACTGTCACCACGTCAGAGTGAACTTACACAGTGCTTGGGAAAAAAAATACACAGTACTTGGAAAAAGTGCTATATTAGATTTGTTTTAGACCAACTATTAGATTATCTGTCAAGCATGTATAACCAACTTAGCAAAATTTACATGTACATTAAGATGAGAAATATTAAAAATAAAACTGTTCATTGCACAAAGTAAAGAATATTAGACAAGAGACGAGAGTATATAAAAGGGCTTTGCCCTTGATTCAAAAGTATTTCATTAGTAACTGCCTGTGCCAGTAGAGGGCACTACTGAGATTAATGACAACTAAGTCTGAGAAAGAATGCAAGCTTACTTTGATCTTGTAGCAAATTCTTCAGTCAAGAATATGAGACATGTCATTAACTAATTACAGATTTCTTTTTAGCATATCTGAGAGGCAATATTCTCGTCTCTGTGGCCTTTTTCTGCGAATGTAAGAAAAATAAATTATCTGCAACACCAAACTTCAACTTGTCAGGACCAGGACACGTCTCTACTTTCTGTCAGTCATAACAAGCCTGTTAATATAAAAAGCTTCATTGATTGCACTTCCAGGGTTACTGTTTTAGACATGCTTTTATGGTACAGTATAGATTTAAAACAGTTGTTCACTTTCCTAAATAATTTCTTGTTATGTCCTACAACAAGCATTAACTAAACATCTCCTTACGGAAAACTATATCATTGTTTATATTTCTTTTCATCCATGTGAAGCATCTCTTAAAATGCGCCATTGCTACTATTATAGAAAAGTATTTAACAATTTCTGACCAATCAGAAGCAATTATTTCCCAGTGCTGTGGTATGAGTTACTTTAACAATCATTGACTATTCATTTGTATTATTGATCCAATAAGTAATGTTGACATTGTAATCAATAGTTATATTAATAAATAAACACTTTAATTAGCTAATTAACTTTTATGATCAAAACATGAATTAATGCCATAGTTACGTTCTTACGGGTTATATTTTTTTATCATTAATAAGGTATTAGTCACCAAACATATTTATGAAAACATTATTTTAAATCCTTTAAAATAATAATAATAATAATAATAATACAGTAAATGAACATTAGCTAACACAAATTTGTATTATTTCCTTTTAAAAATGAATAATTTATTCTATTACATTTACATTTACGTTTAGGCATTTGGCAGACGCTCTTATCCAGAGCGATAAGAGCGTCTGCCAAAGGTGCTTCAAAGTTTACATCACTGGATAGATGCTTACACTGGGTTAACTAGGTTAATAACTAAGTGCCATTAGTCAAACACAACTGGGAAGAGTGTTTTTTTTTTGGGGGGGGGATTAGTCCAAGTACTGGAGAAACTGATACTTCTTGAGCTGTCGTTTAAAGATCATCAAAGTCTCTGCTGTACGGACCTTACTTATTCCTTACTTATTAATTGATAAGTAAGGAATAAAGCACTATAGAGTGCTTTAAGAGGAAAATATTTAAATATAATATGGTATACTGTTGGACTGTATGTTGTGCTTTATGTTGGAGTGTATACTGGGGTATACATTGGGGCGCATATTGGACCATGTATGGTGGCATGCACTGTATATCGAAGAGTATGTTGGAGTGTAAGTGTGTATGTTGGGTTGAATGTAGTAGTGTATGTCGGAGTGTATTTTGTTGGGTGGTGGTGATTAAGAAGTGATGTACAGTAACACCCACAATGCACAAGTCGGTTTCTATTTTCACACACACACACACACACACACACACACACACACACACACACACACACACACACACACACACACACACACACACACAGACACACACACACACACACACACACATACAGTAGACTTTTCTAGGTTCTCTGGGGGTATATTAATGGTAGTCATGTGGCAAGTTCATCATGGTAATTTTAAGAGGAAATCTTTGTCTTTATTTCCCTGCAGAGTGTCAAGTACAGAGAGGTAATTCCCAACTAAAATACCGCAGCATGGTGACTGGACACAGACTTCCTTCTCCTCTGATTAGTGTGCATATCAGCGTACCCCTCCACAGTGCTGCAGTTATTGTTTTATTATGAGGATGATTGAAAGAGGTCTTGCATCAGATAGAGAGAGAGAGAGAGAGACCTTTGTACATTATTTCACAATAAACTACTTAGAAAATGCCCAACTCTCTCTCTCTCTCTCTCTCTCTCTCTCTCTCTCTCTCTGCAACTGGGTAATCAAGAAAAATGGGATCACAAAAATGTAATCCCTCATTCTAGCTGACTTTCAGTCCTGTCAGAGAAGTTAAAGTTTTTTTTAATCCTTGATTGCAAACTAATGATAGATTTGGAGATCTCTCTCTCTCTCTCTCTCTCTCTCTCTCTCTCTCCCTCTCTCAGTGGGGAGGAGGTAGGTCACTGTGACTGCTGAGTGATTTTATTGACTGACTTTCTGATCTTTCACTGCACACAAATTTATCTTCACCTGCAGGACACAAGTTCGAGTGCTGCTGCTCAGCATGGAAGAAGTGCTGTCACGAACGAGCAGTGTGTATTGATGTGTGTCAGTGTCATTGTGTGTGTGTGTTGGGCGTGTTGGGTCCTGTGCCGTTTTTTATTATGGGTGCTTTGGTGGTCCAAATTAGGGTCTGGTGTAGAGTAGATACACCAAAGTAAAAAGTCAAAGTAGAGCAAAGTAAAAATATCCAAAAAAATACAAAATAGAAAAAATGGTTAAATAAAGTAAAAGTATTATGAGAAAATGTAGGCTTTTAAGATACTGGACTACTGCGTTCCCACAATGTTTTCACACACACACACACACACACACACACACACACACACACACACACACACACATACTGTACACACACAAGAAAGGTGATGACATTTCAGTGACATTTAAGCTTTTGCAGGATTAAAATACAATGGAACACTGGAGTCACGGCTTTGCAATGCATCCAAAAGGCAACCCGAATCCTGTTTACATCACATAACATTATGGGCTCTATCTGTCTACACTCTTAAAATAAAGAAATAAACTTCACCTCTTCCTATTGCTGGGGTTGTACTCTCAAGGATACTGTATATCTTGTATACATTAACTGTGGTTTTACTTTTAAAGCTTTGCTGTATATCCCAATTAATTACTAATTGATCCCAAAGGTAACTATGTAAGTTTTTCATTTTAAATCTACACTATATATACACATATACACTTACCGGCAACTTACCGGCAACTGCTTGGTAATGCACATTGAGGCAACTCAATGCATGTAGCCATGGTCAAGGTGATCTGCTGAAGTTCAAATAGAGCATCAGAATGGGTAAGAAGTGACTTTGAATGTCATGTGGTTGTTGGTGCCAGACAGGCTGGTCTGCATACTGTATTTCTGAAACTGCTGATCTACTGGGATTTTCATTTACAATCATCTTTAGAGTTTACAATGGTCCGAACAAGGGACAATATCCAGTGAGAGGCAATTATCTGGGTAGAAATGCATTGTTGATGCCAGAGGTTGGAGGACAATGTCCAGATTGGTTCAAGCTTATATAAAGGCAACAGAAACTCAAATAATATTTAGCTAAAACCGAGGTATGCCGAAGAACATCTCTGAATGCACAACACATCGATCCTTGAAGCAGATGGGCTACAGTAGCAGAAGACCACACTAGGTGACATTTCTGTCAGCTAGGACCAGGAAACTGAGGTTACAATTTGTCTTACCAAAACTAGAAGATTGGAAAACCAGTACGTAGTGTAATGAGTCTCAATTTCTGTTGCTGGTGGTGGTGGTGTAAGGTGAGGGGGATATTTTCTTGGCTCATGTTGGGCCCTTTAGTACCAGTTGATCATCACTTAAATGCCACAGCCTTCATGAGTACTGTTGCTGATGATATTCATTCCTTTATGACCACAGGATAACGTGCCATGTCACAAAGCTAAAATCATCTCAAACTGTTTTTTTGAACATGACAATGAGTTTACTGTACTCAAGTGGACTGCACAGTCACCAAATCTCAATCCAATAGAGCATCATTCAGACGAGATGAAACGGGAGATTAGCATCATGGATGTGCAGCAGAAAAAATCTGCAGCAATTGCTGTATGTCAATATGGACCAAAATATCTAAGGAATGTATCCAGCTATTTGTTGATTCTAAACCACAAAGAATTAAGACAATTCTGAGGACAAAAGGGCTTCAAAGCCAATCCTAGCAAGGTGCACTTACTGAAGTGGCTGGAAGGTGTTTGAAAGATCAGGGCACAACTACAGACTCAAGAAAGCCAGTGCTAAGTTACAGTTTGTGTTGTTTTCTGAGCTCTGAATTCTCACCCCAGTACTTATACAGTATACTGGCAATTACTGCAAGTGGAAAGGAAGGATGTTTAAAACTTTGAATGTTAACGAGTGAGAGTTTTTATTTAACTAGAAAAAGTACTGTACAGTAGTCTGAACAATCAATAAAAAACATTCTAAATTGTTTTTCAAATTTATTCAGGCATGAAACGTTTTCAGTGCCTCTACTGAAATGTGCTAAAATGAGATGAAATCCCCATATCCACACATCTGTTTTGCATGAATCTATTAATTTTACCAACTATCGATCAAACAAACACATGCTGTAGTTGTGTTATTGTGTTTTAGCTGTGGTTTTAAGGTTTTTACTCATGCTCAACTTTAAACATACATTGATTTTTTTCACCCATGCTGCCAAAAGTCCATCACTGTTGAAGTGTTAATCTCAGTCTCTAAGGCAAGTGCAGGTCAGCAAAGTAGAAACCTGATTAAACCAACTACTTGAAAAACACTGTGGCAGAGCCGCTAAATATATGGGGGAAAAAACTTGCCAATAGTTCAGTGACTATAATTAACCAGGTTGACTTCTGTGGCTCACTGCAGCCAAAAACATGCTTTTTTGGGCAAATCTATTTCCATAGACATTCATAGATTATTATATTTTTATTTTATTTACCCTTTCAGGGCTAAGTAGTGTAGTGTCAGGAAAGTATACATATATGATTGTTGATATCTAATCTGTTCAGAGCCCTGATCTTAGTCAAAGGTGGGATTGTAAAGCACTGATGTGCAACAAAGCTTAATCGGTCCTAATGATCTCATTCAAAGCCATGAAGCAATCATTCATTCTTAAGCTTTAAAAAGTTGCGGTTTAGTCATCCTAGCTGATTTTCTGAATGTTAGCAACTTAATCAACGGCATTTATGTAGCTATACATTTTTGTTTACAAATCCTCCAGAGTTGAGGATTAAAGTCCTGCCTTTGCGTCTGTGTCTGTGGATGTGCATGTTCTCTCTGTGGTTGGTGGGTTTCCTCCAAATACTTCAGTTTCCTCCAGACATGCCCAGTGGGCTAACTGGTGTTTCCAAAATGCCCATAGTGTGTGTATGTTTGTGCTTGTGCTCTGCTATGGACTGGCCCCCTGTACCCGTCTTTACAGAGTACCCCACCTTGTGCCCCAAGTACCCTGGGATAGGCTCCAGGCCTCCTGTGACTCTGTACAGGAAAAGCGGTATAGAAACTCTCTTTGAAACAGGGACACTGAAGTGAAAAATGCAAATGTAAACGTTCCAAGGTTGTATTATTTTTGGTAGAGCACGAGCATGAAGATGAAAGTATAATAGCAAATGGACAAATGCTTTTAATGTTTAACATGTGCCAAACTGACTTTGCTTTCACATTAGGAATTTGGCAGCCACTTGTTTTGTTGTTTTGCACAGTAATGTATTTGTGTCCAAAGATACATTATGTACTGTAGTTCAGGTTCTAGGGTCAGGGGTTTTAATCTCACCTTCCGGTCTGTGGTTGTTTAATTTGATGTTCTCCCCCATGCTTGGTTGGTTTTCACCAAGTACTTTGGTTTGCTCTCATAGTTCAAATACTGTACATGCACAGGTGGTTGATTGGCATTTTCAAACTGCCCGTAGTGTATGACTTGGGTGTAGGTGTGTGTTTGTGTCCTGTGATAGGGTGTCCATTACAGGACACAAACACATTCCAATTCTTAGCATTCCAAAAAAAAATAAAAAATCCAAAAAAATTCACCTATGTCTGAGAATTTCACTGCTATTTCCTAAAAACTAAATAATGAAGCTCTATTTAGGGTTGTGTTAGAAATTTAGCAAATCTTAATTTCCACTGCAATAATAATAATAAACAATCATTTAAAATTTTGGAAATAATTATTGTATATGATTGTGATTTTGTACTACATACTGTATACATACAATAGAGATGGATTAAATAAAAAAATCTATAAAGCCCTCCACAGCTGTCATTATTTTTACACCATGCATTAGCAAAACTCCCACATCTGTGTATACATATGGTTGGTTGTTAAACCTGTTTCAATATGTGCTGGTTCTTTAAAAGCTTTCTTAGTTCAATGAACAGTGCAAGCCGTGTGGCAGTAGAAAAAAACGGTAAAATCGGTCAACTCTCCTCCCCTCCAAGGTTTTTCCCTTTTAGCTATGTCCTCCCTTCAGAATGAAACACCCTCATTTGGATCCTCCTCCCAAAGAACCTGCCAGGTACAGTAGATATTTTTGGTGCCGTGTGATACTGCAGCAGTAGCAGAGACACAAGCAAAAGAAATTTTAAAAAATCTGTTTTAGTAACACTTATGATTGGCTGTGGTTATTTTGCCATCTTGTACATTTGAGCCTTGCATTAAATATAATTGCAAATTCTACAAATTACCAGTCCATGCTTGAGCCAGAAAAAAAGAATGAGTGAATGTCTGATTAAAATCTTTAGCTTATGCAGAATTGTTATTCGCTATTGCAGACGCTGAAATAACAGAGCTGCTTGCTAGTACTTACTGACAGTTCTGAATCATCATCCACTGGCATTTGATCAGCAAATAAAATGAGTAAGACCTAGCTAAACTACATTTATTTGACATTATTATTTTTTCAAGGTTCCTTCCTTTTTTACTCATGTACAGTATGTTTTTAGAAATAAAACTACACTCTAAAGAGAGTGATGCTTTCTCTTCTCTCTCTCTCTCTCTCTCTATATATATATATATATATATATATATATATATATATATATATAAAA
>JAQMYJ010000001.1:13605019-13625294 GCA_030014305.1 Clarias laeviceps | reverse complement strand
CCATTCCACAGGTGCATGTTAATTAATTGATTATGGTTAATTGAACATGCATGGAAAACATTGTTTAAACCCTTTACTGAAGTGCTGAGTGGTTTGTGGAAGAAATTCGGTCAGAAACAAAATATGAATGTAGATCACTTAAACACTGAAGCTGCATGTACAGTGAATGCATGCATCATGCATAATGCCTACCGTACAAGCCTCTGGACACAGTGTTATGATCTGGGGTTGCTTCAGTTGGTCAGGCCTAGGCTTAGAATGTGGCAATAAAATCAAGTCAGCTGATGACCTGAATGGACTGAATGACCAGGTTATCACATCTATTGATTTTTTTCCTTGTGAAAGGGTGGTTCTGGAAGTATGAGGAATCATTTTCACAGATGAACTGGCCACCACATGGTGTGCTGTAATCAAAGCTAAACGTGATTCCATCTTTGGAAAAGTACACAAAACCAAATGACAAGAAAATAAAAGCTTGCCTGATGAAATGCTGGCCTGATTCAAGGGAATCTTAGAGTGTATGACTGTTTTCAGCCAGGCAGTGAGTGTATGAAACTTCTAGTGATTGTTGCCAACCAATATTTTCACCAACAAAGCTTTGCTCCCTGTCTATTTGTTATTCCTAAATCAAACAAATTGCACTTATTCCAATATATAATTAACAGATTGACAGCAAAATGAGCTAACTCTTTTTTTTTTTTTTGCAGTTTTGAAATTGAAGCAAATAGTATTGCCAAATTATTATTATTTTTTTTTTGAGTCACAAAAGGATGTGTAAAAGCACAAATGTCAAATTAATGTGTCAAAATTAATGTGTTATACCAGTGTGAATTTTGTGTGTGTATAACTCCATCATGTGTGTGTTTATGATAGGAAGAGAGAGAGAGAGAGAGAGAGAAGGGGTGGTGGTGTTGTAATCATATAGGGTTAAAAGAGGGCATCTATATGTGTCTGCAAGATAACTAGGCCATTGCTGCCTCAGAAGAACTTCCATAAAATTGTGCGAGTGTGAGGTGAACTACAACTCATCATTAACTTGAACCATATTCTTTGTCACGTGTTAAAGCATTGCACAAAATTGTGTCATGTTCAATGAGAACTTCCCTCCATTACTTACACACACACACACACACACACACACACACACACACATGCGCGCGCGCACACACAGACACACACACACACACATTTGATCTAGCTGTCAGGTTGTAGGGAATAGCCGTGTTCGAGCCTTTGTTGAAGTGATCGTTAAAGTAATTAACAGCTGTAAAGGGGCATATTAGAAACCTCAGCAGTGGCATTTCACAGAGAAACGGTTTCTTCCTTGCTCTTATTTTCCATCAGGTTTCTTTTTTCTGTTTTCTCTACCTTTCTCTACCATTTTGTTCTTCATTTACCCAACAGTCATTAAAAAATGATTTAAAAAATATATATATATATATATATGATGCAAATTTCACTTTAGTGCAATGTTGCAATATGTGCCTGTGTAATGCTCATGTGTGTGCATTAACCGCTGGCGTACATCTTTTCTCTTTATAGATTTAGGTATTTAATTGTTACATTATTATTATTCACTTATCATCACTATATTGTTCTCTGCAAACAGAAGCCTGTTCTATTCCTATTTTCACCTTTAACAAAATAAAACATACAGTCATATGGTTATATATTCTTGGTGTGTGTGGTAGAAATTCAATCTATTTCTATTTTACCATCCAAACTGCACTTTATCTCAGAAGGAAGGCTATGAGTGAACTGTTAATTTTTCAAAGTACACTGATTACATAGTTCAGGGTGACATCATCAGCATTAAGGCTACAAAGAGTCTGTACAGAGAGTCTGAGCAGTCCATCATGTTCTTATCACTCCTCAGCACGCAGAGTGACCCTGAAAGCAGTGTGTTCTCTTCACTCTCTTATCTGCCTGAATAAGCACCTATACACAGTACAGCATCTCAGCATATTTTAAACATATATAGTTCACTCACAGTGAAGTAATTTTGTTTTAACATATTATGGCATCATTTGAATCATGACAAATCCCTCATTTGGACATATACTGTAGGTTCTAAATAAGCCAAACTGTTTTTAATGATGCAACACACACACACACCCTTCTTTAGTAAAAAGGATGTCAAGAGCCATTCTATTTTGAAGAATCCATTTTCATGATACATTGTTGGCAGAGTAGTTGCATTTGTGATAAATAACTTTACACACTGATTGAACCAAAATGCCTACTTTGTTTGCTCATTGGAAATCAGCATTTCTTCACTCAGATTACATAGGAAAGAAGAATTCATGCAACCTAATTAGCCTAATGTCAAAGAACAAAAGTGTAATATTCACAAGAATTACATGCAGCATGGTCAATGATGTCATTATTAGTAACATTGCATCAGTTTAGACTGTGAAAGTAGGGTTCAAGTAACATCTCTGAATACTTAACATGACCTGGCATGGCATGTACCAATGGAATTGGTACATGCCATGTACAGTAACTGTTTAAGATGCACATACTGTATACAAAGTCACAGCCTGGATGAAAAAATGAAAAAAATTATACAGTGTGTGATGAATGTTACTGTATCTTGCTTACAGAATATACTCCATATATAATATATCCTAATCAGACTGATAGGGATGTACCCAACAATCTTCTGCTGCTCATTTGCAAAGTAAACTATGACGTATAATTATGTAAAACCGCTAAATCCTGAACAGGGTCTGGATGAATCTCTAGCCATTTCATACGAACACTGGATGCAGGGGAAAAGTATGCACTAGTGATACTCCAGTCCTGGACAGAGCATCATGCACACAAACATTCACACACTTATTCATATTATGTTTTTGAAAGGGGAGTGGAATCTTAAGAACCCAGATAAAAGCTACATACAGTAGAAAAAAGGGGAACATGTTCACATGGACAATAATCTGAATTCAGGATCAACCTGGCGGTGTCCTGGAGGCAGCAAAAAAAACAAAAAAAGTAAATATTGTATAGAGAAAATAATAGATAGGTATATTTTGGACCGTTTCTTTGATATCTGATCAGCCCAATGCAGGGACATTTAAACATAGGGCCAAAAGTATTTGAACACTTTAGCAGCAAACCCATATTTGATTTTTGAACATCCCATTCCAGATTGAATCCCCTTTACTGTGATAATGACCTTGATTCTTCGGGAGGTCTTTCCTCTAGATTTTGGAGGGTGGCTTTTGGGATTTGTGCTCATTCAGCTAGAAGACTAGTGACTGATGTTGGGCGAGTAGACTTGTAGTCAGCATTCCTGTTCATCCTTAAAACGTTCTGTGGGGTAACAGCCAAGACCCTCCAAGGCCAATCAAGTTCTTCCACTCCAAATTTCCCAAAGCATGACTTCATGGAGCTGCTTTATGCACAGGGACATTTTCATACAACATGAAACAGTTTTCAGCCCTTTAGCGCCAATGAAGAGAAATTGTAATGTGTCCTTTAATTTCTGAACCCTAAAAGATCAACTAAGTAAACAATAGCACTAAATTTCATTTGTACCTCAATGAAAATGTTGCCCTTTTGGCAGCTATTTCCTCTTCTTCCACAGTTCCATGATGATAAGATCAACAAAGGCTTACCTGCTTACATTTCCTGTTTGAGTTCATCAAGAAGAAGTCCGAAACCAATAACCCAAAGTAAGAAACTAAGATTTAGCATCTCTGCCTTGTTGTCTTCTTATCTGCTATCAAAAGTCTCCTGCAAATCAGCTTCAACACTGACAGCTAAATATTGCATAGTGTGCACTTTTGTTTGTTCATTTTGTTATTTGCTCCTCAACTTATCACAGTTTGCTTATTAAGCATTAATAAATCAGTTATAAACAAAGTATGTGGCAGCACCTATATAATACATCACTATTGATTTTTTTTGTAAAGCCCCCACCTCAGTTGTGCATTGCAGGAGCGAGTTTGTTTTAGGGGTGTCGTGTGTCGTGTTGGATGAGGAATTGAGGGGGTTTTTCTCTTAGAAGATGATTGATTGTCCAACAAAATATTGATGTTCCAGCACGGGCTCTCCCTCTCTCTCTATCCATTAGTCACAGTCAGATTAGGGCAGAGGGAGCGCCCACTGTAATTTTATGCAGTTTAGCTGCTGACTGCTTATGAATATTAAACAGCACCTGTGTGCTGCTGCTCCTACAAACCACATACAAACACATTCCAGCACATGCTGTGGAGGTTTCGTAGAAACGTGTGTGTGTGTGTGTCTGTGTGTGTGTGTGTGTGTGTGTGTGTGTATTTGAGTGGGTGGGTTTGATTTAGATTGTAACCAGTGCCAAGGACTGCAGTATCATCACTGCTATGATGCAATATAATGAAGGCTTTCATCTACAGTAGGCCGGTTACAATCTGTCACAGGCCTTTTGAGGAAAATATCATTGTATTATTGCCATGATAACTTGCTGTAATTTTCAGAAACGCTTTGCTGTTTATATTTAAAGAGATTTTGAGCTAAAACCTATGATTAAATATACAAAAAGCCAACATAAACCAATTTGTCCAAATAAAATTCTATCAGCTAATTCATTTCAACCAAGGCACAACTTTTGGGAATTTACAAACACAAATATAAACACATATCTATAGAAGTGTTAGCTAGATAAGAGACTAGCGATGCATCTACATATGCAAACATTCATCTCCAGAGCTATAGGCCCATGGTGTTGGTCAAATTCTGATCTGACAAAAATTACATAAGCATGATGTTTATATAAACAATTTGATGGCTAAAGATAAATTCCATTTCCACACTGGAAAATTCTTTTCGCCAGACACGCAACAAAACATTGTGTTCAAAATCGCTAAATTTATGGAGAATTAAGAAGAACACTAACACTCCAATACTCAAAAGATGCATGAGAGCTTTCTGAGCAAGTAACATAAGATACACACAGTGTACAGTATATGTGAAGCTTTTACATTTGCTATGTCTTGTTACATTTTCTACATCTTGTTCTTTAATGGGCTGTTGATGCATTGTAGAATGAATGCTGTTTTTACTGTTTCTTGTGATTTCAAAGCAGGATTATACAGTATATAGCATGAGCTGTAATATATATATATATATATATATATATATATATATATATATATATATATATATACTTTTAGAAGAAAAAAAAGCCATTAATTCATTTTGGTATTTATTTTTGTATAAAATAAATTTGCAGTAAAACTGTCCAAATGTACTGTTTACTTCTTATCCTAAAGTAACTTAATACCTTGGTAGGCACATTAAATAGGGTCAGGCTTTGAACTATGGTTCTGAAGGTCTCAGGTTCAAACCCCATGACCACTCAATTGCCACTTTTGGGCCCTTGAGCAAGGCCCTTAACCCTCAAAAGTCTCTCTGGATAAGGACATTTGCCAAATGCCTCGATGAATAGTCTATGCTTTGAAAAGGTCAGATTTGAACAACTGGAACTGGCAACAATAATGGAGACAATAACCAACAAATTGACAAACAGTTATAGACAAAATATTTATATATTTAAAGAACATTAGCTGCAAATCCTAAAAACTTTAAACTTAAATAACAAAATTCACATCAGGTAAGGAGTCAATTTAACAAATGCAGTATTAAAAATTATATAAATAAAAAAATTTAAGTTTAAACACATAAAATCATGCTACCCAGGTTATTTGGTTTTCTCACACAGTAAATGTCACACTTTGGTCAAGTTTTTGAATAGTTATTTGGGTTAGTAAAATAGATAAAGCTTCATTAATGATCTTAACAATATTATATATTTTCCTGTTTCTAAATTGTAACATCACAGTTAATGAAGAGGCAAGAGTGCTAGTGTGACCATCCATGACACACTTCATCAGTCACAAATTCACAAATAATTAAACAGTCTTTCTAATACTACATATTTATAACAGGATTGAGCTCTGCGTGTGTGTAAACATCTTGGTCCCTAGTGTCAAACTATCATAGTTCTGATGAATGTCACTCCAGAAGTGATTTATTTACTGGTATTCTTTAAAGACGCAATGCTTTCACTCACCCCTCTCTCATTTCATCATTCGCTATATCTTTGCCTCTCGCCAGTCTATCACAGAGTGAGATATGGCCGACTTCCTCAGTGGAAGAGCAGGTATTTGTTAAGCACCGTTGCGCTTGAGCGTTTTATCGACAGCTAGTGTAAAAGTATAGAGTGCATCCTATTTTATTTAGAGTGTGAATCTTCTCTAATAGAAAGGATGTCATCTTTTTTCTCCTCTCTTGCTTTTTCTTTTTCTCCTTCCCTCAGTGTCTTTCAGCGGAGAAGTAATGACTGTGTATCCCCTGCTGATTGGTTGATGTATGGCATTATTCTGAGAGATGCTTAACTCACATAACTCTCCCTACTGGGGTTTGGATAAAAGAAGAAAAAAAAAGATAGAGAAAAGAAAAAAACACTGAAGACAGGGGAGAAATAAAAAAAGACAACTGGTAAAATCCCCATAGGTTAAAGATGTCTGCATTGCTTTTGGGAAACCCCAAGCTTTGGCGGACTAATATTACAACACATTCACACAAACACAGTGGCATGGTTCATCATAGAATCACTTTGTTGCTGGGGAGAATTCTAATAAACTGTGGTAGTGGCTGTTGACGATATTAGATGGCAAGGCTACAAGCTAATATCTATATAAAAGGCATGGCAATGGGACTATTGGGGTTAAGAAACCAGTATACTGTTACATCTCATGAACAAGAGGTCTCAGTGGCATAATAAGAATGACATACTGTAGGGCACTTTGCTGTACACACACACACACACACACACACACACACACAGAAAGAGAGTTAACTCAAACTTTTTTGGGCTTCAGATGTTTAAAAACTATAGCCTCAGTGATCACTACACACTGCATCATTTATATTACATTATTTTTCCATAATCTTAGAATCTCCCTGTATAAACTCCATTTTGGATCCTTTGTGCAGTTCATTTTTTCTCTGTTTCTGCGACATAAAGAAAGCTCCACATTAGCCCATACCTGAACACACCCTCAAAACTCAGATCTTCCTCCTATTATGCTCCAATATGAAACTTTGTTTCTTTTTGCTTCTCTCTCTCTCTATCTCTCTCTTGTTGTCTGTCTCACTGATGATGTCCTTGAGCTAAAATCTAACTGCCAGGCAGCGGCCAATTGTATGGTCGTAAGCTGCCAGTGATAAACACTGCCAAACATAGAACAGGACAAGCTTCTAACATTCTTCCTTAACAACTTTCCTTCCTGATGCTGAGTTTCATAAATCTGGCACACAACATACTATAGTACAAACTTGGTTATGTTTTAGGTGTGGAGTTGCACAATTTGAGCTGTTAAAACGTCAGAAAAAAACATCCTTTTATTCTCATCATGCTCGGCCTGAACACTACAATACATCCATTCCTCTCTCATGATACATTGCTACTGCTTTCCTCTCTTACACACACACACACACACATATATACAAATATACATTTGTCCTTTGTTCTACCCAGAGGAGGATAAACATTTCATAAAGCCACTTTAGACTAATCAGTCCACAAAATGCCTAGGAGACCATAAGTATTGTTGGCTAATAGATCTCTCTCTCTCTCTCTCTCTCTCTCTCTCTCTCTCTTTAGAGCCTCAGCTGAAAGGCATTGTCACACGTCTATACTGCCGGCATGGATTCTACCTCCAGATGTTACCAGATGGCACCATGGACGGCACAAAGGACGAAAACAGCTCCTTTTGTAAGTTGTAAACTCAATTATAATGAAAAGACAGCTCTTGTCTTCATCAGAACACAGTCTTACACATCAGGTTGAATTACATCAGAAACAGCAAATTCATAAATGGAAATGTGTTCACCCATGGGGTTCAGTAATATCTTTTATTAACAATTTAAAATCTCTATTTATTTATTTATTTATTTTTGATAATTGCATAAAGCTTAATGGCTTCTATATTTATGATCATAGCCCACATGGAAGAATGATTGTTTTGTTTTGGGGATTTTTATGATGATTTAGGTACACAGGTACATGTACAACAACAACCACAACAACAACAACAACCACAACAACAAAATTTTCCTGTCACCTAAACATTGGCAGATTACACACTGTAGCCACTAATTGTAGTCAGCATACAAGTCTCTCCCTAGATAAGTAACTTAGCTAATGTTATAGAATTGAACATATGAGGTATTTCCAGTTTACATATATTAACAGAAAATTATATATATACATATATATATATATATACCTATATATGTCATCAGTATATATAGGTGCTCTTTCTGCAGGACCTAAAAGTAAGAACATGGTGTTGACTTAAGCACACCTTCTCTGACAGGTAACTGACAGCAACATCACACAGAAACTCGCCCTATCAAGTGCTCGCCCTATCATCCGGAGATCGCTGGTTCGATTCCCGGGGTGATGCTGTAACTTCTCGCAGCCGGAGGTCTAGAGAGAGCTGATTGGCCGAGCTCTCTCAGAGGGGAGGGATGAGAGGTACTTGGTGCTCCCACATTAATCACTATGATCTACAGCCAATCAGGGGCATCTGTGAGCTCACTCAAGCGGTGGGAGTGGACAGCGCTGGAGTGTGTTACTCCGCCCCCAACGGTGCAGTGAGCACTTCAAAAAGATGCGGTCGGCTGGCGTCACATGGTTCGGAGGAAACATGTGATAGTCTTCGGCTCTCCCAACTGAGTGGTAGTAGTGGCCTTAATGTGGGAGCCCCCTAGTGACGGGGAGGAATTGGATAATTAGGGAGAAAATCAGGGTAGACAGGTTTTAACTTCTGAAAGCTGCCGTTCATAACGTGTGCATGTCATGTACTATGTTAAGTTAGATGGGGGAATTTTGGTTTGTTATATTTTGTGAATCTAAAACTCGATATTTCAAAAGGACAACAGTTTTTCCCCCTTTGATTCAACATGAACATGACTTCGCTATTTACTGTATGTATTTATTTATTGAACTGTAGTACTGTAAAGACCTAAAGGCCCAGACATTTCTTCACTATATTCAAATAGAAGTACATCCTGATACAATTTTAAAATCCTGCATAGTGATTAATGTTTTACCTTTAATCATTTAGACCAGCTATCAGTAAACAGCAACGTGGAAAAGAAGAAAAGAAAATATGACTCATCATTGCTCATGACACTTGACAGCTATTCTGTTGAAAACACGTTTTTTTTTACTTCTATTGCTGCCAACCTGAAGTAATTAACTGTCAACAAATAAAGTAATTGTAATTTAGTTTACATAATTCCATAAGAACATGTGCCATTTTATGATTAACTGCACCTGGCTTGGTAGGTAGTCTATTAAGGTTAGACTACTTAACAAAAGTAAAGTAGGGGTTTAGAGAAAAGGATGAATTTTTATAAAGTAATACTTTTGACATGTGACCCAGGTAGATAGTTTGGTACAATTTGTGTCTATTCTATGCAAATATTTTTGTAGATGCCATTACTTGGATAATATTTCATCAATATTATTGACATAATTCTGATAAGCAATTCAAACATCACCAATTATATGTACGCTGATCTGATAACATGGGATTAGGATGTAAACCCAAATTAAATGTGGCCTACTGAATAAAAAAATAGAGGCAAGTTACTATGTCCGACGTTTCCAAGACATTTCCAGGAGAAAAAAACTTTTTAATATATATCTGCACATATTTTTTTTCTGACTTTTTCTTTGGTTCCACGTATCCATCTAGGAACCTCTGTAGTCCAACTAGGGACCGTAGAGGCCATTGGTGATTACAATTGTATTAATTCCTATTTTACAACCCAGGTGAGACATCTGGTCAACTACATTCCTTAAAATACAATGAACAAAATAGGAAACTTATTTAAATACCTTGACCCTGACCAGACAGTTATTAGGGATGGTGTAAATGTTTTGTTCAGCACTGCATGTTCATGAGGCCTGGACTCGTTCTGTTCATTACAATTTCTCCTCAATATTTCTCTTTATTAGCACCTGACAACTACAAACTTAATCAAAGTTTTCAAACACAAAGAAGTTTGGCAAAACGAATTATACCTAGTGCTCCCCATATGAGGATTGTTTAGGAATATATAGACAGTTGGGAATAAATCTCATATTCTCAAGAAGGTCTCAAGAAGTTATGAATGTGGTCAGTCTTTGTCTTGGGAGGGACTACTCAATTATTTACTCTTATTGCCTAAATATAAAAACCATTCTCACTTTTAACAAACATTTTGTTGTATCTAACATGATCCTATAGTCACAGTAACCACAACTCTAGTCTCAGCCAGATGCTTCATGAAATTTTCTGGCAAACTTCCTTAACATTGAAAAATGAAGTGATTTTTTTTTTTATTGGTAATTGTATGTGTTTTGAATAACTGCTCTCAAAAGATAGTGCTAAAGGTGAATAATGAGGACCTAATGCTCCTAGCGTGATAGTTTAACTGTGGTAGCTCACCCATGCATGCTGTTTATAATGTACTACATCTTATCCAATATTTTAGACATAATAACCGTAAAGGTGCCCTTGCATGTTTAGTTGAAATTGCCTCAGGTAGCTAGTGTAGATAATATGAATTACAGGTGTTTGAAGGGAATTAGCCGTAGTTAGCTTTGCGATAGAGAAATTTTTTTTTTTTTTTTGTCACAGATCATCTGCCAGGCTTGAATGCCAAAAATGAAATGTCTCCAGAGGTGTGTGCCCTCTCTTCAGCAGTATCAGACTCCTCATTATGCGCTGCACTGCGGACTATGCTAATGAGCTGAAAAAAATGCTGAATCAGCAGTTAGAAAGGCAAAATAATTAACACACACAGGGCGACTTGTTAATGGAAACAGCATTTCAAATATCTTATGGTTTTATCATTCATTTTGTTTTTGTCAGTGATGTAACAGTCTGTTACTGTGTGGTTGCACAGTTCCAGGGTTGGAATGGAAACAATGCCCCAGTTTCAAGCCCAGCATAAATATTGTGTTGTTTTTAAAAGCCCCATCCTTCAGATGAAGTCTCTGTCTCTCTCTCTCTCTCTCTCATATTTATTCTCCAGAAATACACACATATGAGAAGTATACCAACAAAAAGCCCAACACAACTTTCCAAGCCACCTGTCATAAACAATATGTCATCGCTATGGTTTTCCCACCCCCTCTGTCCTCACATAGCCTGGCTGCCCATCCAATCTAAATAAAGAATCAAGCCACAGAGTTCTGCCAAGCTCAAGGCCATATCTAACCACATATAAATACACACACACAAACCCCCCCACACACACACTCATTACTTCCACAAACTCTTCTAAAAAATCCTGTTGACCGTTCGAGTCTTAAGGACACTAAAGATGAGTGCTCTTTTTTTGTCCCTGCTACAATTTAGATGAAAGGCTGTAGTTGGCCGGCCTGCAGCTCAGTGGCTGTTGTCCAGAGTGATTACACACTGCAGTTTGCTCATCTCAGCCAGTTAAGGACTTGTTTTAATACAGCTGCTCTGTTTTATTGATCCCTACAGCTACTGGTCTCACCTGTATTTGTGGTTTTTCCAACCTTCCCATCATGAATCTCTTCAAGAAGCTGAGTGTAAACTGATCCTGAGAAAAAGCATTCTTATCATAAACTATCTACTGACTAAGTTTATAGAGCAGGGGCATTAAACAGACTGCCCGTGGGTGAGACAGGGAGGATGAAGCCTCTATCCATCCAACTAAATGACTTTAGTACCCTTGTTCTAATTTAAAATCATCTCATTGACATTAATTGTTTAGAAAGATTTGAAAATAGACCTAGACTCTGGGACTGGGAGTTATTTCACATGGGAAGCAAAATAGGAGCAGTAACCTTAAGGCCTTAAACTCCCGACAAGCTACTGACAAAATTTATTAATGATAATTAATTCTTTATTAGCAAGCTAAAAATGTCTTTTCAAAGAAATAATTCCCAGTTTCTAAATAACAGCGGTGAATAATTATGCAATTACAGCAGTTATTTAGGGGATCGTGTGTGTGTGTGTGTGTGTGTGTGTGTGTGTGTATGCATTTGTGACATGCGATGCCGGGTTAGATGTCGGGTTAGATGTTTAATTTTAATGAAACAAACAATTGTTGCAATTACAAATATTGTAAAACATGGAAAGAACACTGTTCAGGATTAGTGTAAGATTTGAGATCAGCAGAGAATTGCTGAAACATTGAAATGCAAGTTATTGTTTTATTATTATTATTTTCAAAATGGATAGTTTGTTTTGGATTTTGAATTCAATAACAATGTGTGCCAATAAAAATGTTTTCATGACTATCTACTGTACACATGTACTGAAACAAACAGGTGTGTGTGTGTGTGTCTGTGTGTGTATGTGAAAGATTGGTAAAAGAGAAGACCAAGCATGCCAGAGAAACAGCTGGTGTTTTACTGACGGATGTTCAATCATAGAGTGTGCCCTGTCTGTCTGGTGCCTGGCACATAACATCCCAGTCTCCACACCAGTGCTTATGTAACAGCCCTAATGAGAAATTCGAGAGGACAAAAGAGCTGGCTGTGTGTGCGTGTGTGTACTGTTTGTACAGGACAATGAGAAACTTCCCAGCTTCTCTATCTTCCAAGCCTCACAACAAAACCTAATTAAGCTTTGTTATGAATGAGCAAAAAGTAGAAAACTGAGTATAAAGCCAGTGGTGTAGTGATGCCTGGAGGGATGAGTATACAGTAAATTTGTCCCCTAACTTTTTAAAAGTGGTCTGTCGAGCAAAAGGGAAAAATATGCTCTGTGTTATATAGAGTGACATGTAAAACTACTCTTTTGGCTGTCGTCATCTCAACTGCTGCTGTCTACTGTAGCAGTACTGATGTAACATTGCTCCTGTAATAACGGACAGAGTATATTGTGTGCATGTAGTAAACCAAATCAATACCTTCAAACCCTACTAAAATTGGATTGTAGAAGGACATTAATGTGTAAGACTTACTTGCTCAATTATGAAAGCCCAATGAAAGTAGTAGTTATCATCATCTACTGCTTTAGTTTGGTGACGAGTTTTTGCCACCAAACAAGCGGTGAAAGGAAGAAGACTGTGGACATTTATCGTGACCAATCAAAGGAGCAGAGATATCAGCCAGCCTCCTAATTGTCAAGAATTAAAGATGAGGATGCATTAAAAGCAAAGTTTTCAGACACACGTGCACAGGGCTTTTTCTGTTGTAAGTTTGGAGATGCACATGCTCACTGAGTATTGAGACAAATGTGTTTCGATGTAAACTTTTGACAGTAATGTAACTCCAGAGTCAGAGTGTCAGGGTTTATGGAGATTGGGTTTACGCAGTGCTGACTAAAAAATAAGTAAATATACAGTATGCAGTACGCCTCCACAATGTCACCATACCGTTGAATATAGTCAAAAATGAACAAAATAAAGAGTCAGATATTAGACAATTAGGATAATCTGTTCTTAAACATTAAAACACTTTGCTCCAGAAATGTCATAAGAGACTGCTAGACTAATTTAACTACATAATAAGCAAACATTTTTTTGTTCTTTATAGGTAAGCCTCCTCAAATGTATGCCTATTAGAAGGCAATTACACTATTCAATCCCAGCGTGACTGTTTCAGAAAGATCCTAAAACTGAAAGTTAAAGATTTTACCCTGTCACTGGAGAAGAGAAGTGATGTGGATTTCAGAGGGTGGGGGGGATTTGGGAGATTCATTTAAAGGAAATGTGATCATCCATGAATACAGCAATTTAGTGTATCGGGAAGAAAAAAAGAAATAACGAACTGCCTAAGACGTTACCTGACACAAACCTTTTCCCACATGATGAGCACAGCTGGACGCCCCTAGGGAGAACTGAAAGTTGTCTCTTCGCATTGTGCTTCTGTAATTGTTAATGAGTAAAGACAGAGAGTAGGACAATACTTGTCTTTGGGGCATATTTGTACACACACAATCCTACCACCCTGACCATGTGTGTCCCTACTGTATCGAGAGCAGTTCAGGACATTAGCCTGCATAATGCTGGAGAGCTAAACAATATCCTGAGTGATGCCACACTGCAGCTCTGATCTGACAGTTGTGAGAGATGACTCATGAGCTGCTGTTCCCCTGCAGTGATCTAGGAAGGAATCATCTTTCCGGCTTTTTTAACAAACAACCAAGTTTTTTTTTTTTCTAATGCAGATTCAAACATTTCCCATTTTTAATCAGTGCAATATTATATTATCTATGCTTTTGCATCTCCAGCTTCAACGTATGCGTCTGATATTTTCTTTTATTAGCATAGTTCAGATTTTTTTGCCAAGTGCCCCTCCCACCATGTACACACCCACTCTGTTTTTCAAAAGACTTTAATTAATCTAAGAGCTGCTGTGTGTGGAAAGTAACATCTTGAGAATGAGGATCAGAAGGAGAGAAGGAGAGAGAGACAGAGGCTGACTTATTTATCTTTAAGACAGAAGACAGTTTGGACAACACGGACCACCCAGGACATGATGATGGAGTTAAAACAAGCTTTCGACTACATTTTTCTTTTTCACAGCTCTCAGTCATGGTCAGACCATGTGCGCCTATGGAGACTTTCTTTGAGCTACCAGTTGACCCTGAGCTGTCAGTTAAATTTGACATTCACACCATATAGCCTCCTGATTGGCTGTGTTCCAACCACACATTACTTGCATTAAAGACTTAAATAGTAATAATTAGACCCATCATGATTATGGAATTTTGGCTGGCAAGTGATTGTACATATCATTTCTGGCTGGAGAAGTTGAGGTGAACTGACTAGGCCATACTTGCCTGTAGCTGCCTGTAAATTTCACCATTTCAGAAGCGTCAAATTGTTGGACTGAACCAAATTGTTGGACTGAACCAAGCAAAGAAAACAACTAAGGAGATTTAAAGTAATTGGACCATTGGTTAAGAACTCTTCTAAAGATTGTGCTGACAACAACTTTGTGGTCAGAAAAAATCACTTTGACACTTGGTGAAGTTGCATGGTAAAAAAAAATCAACAGTAAACTAGCTTTGTTTAATTGTGAATGAGCTTTTATTATTATTATTATTATTTATTTTAATTTTTTTTGTGAGACCAGACATAAACTCCAGTAAATATTGCTCCTGAACTCAACATATTGTAGTTTCAAATAGCTTTTACTGTATATCAAAGCCTAACTATTGAATAGTCTAATTATTTTGTTGTGTTTTCACTATTTAAGACAAGTTAAGAAATTTCATTACCATTATATATTTATACCGTAGCTTCTAACAATTAATAGCATCACATTAGCACAAATAAGAGACACAGGGATATTAGATATTAGGCACAGGGTGACACTAAAGTGTATATTTGTCTCTGTGATTCATGCAGTGCTTAGATATGTTCAAACTGAGCTTTACCACTAAGACTCATCATTTGGATACTAACATATTGCATTAGGGATATATGTATTTAATAAAAATATTTTTTTTTTTTTTTTGTGGGGAGGTTGTTTGTTTGCTTGTTTGTTTTCATAATTGCGCTGGATTTTCTAGATTGTTCTTACATATGTAATGACAAAATGGCAATAATAATAATAATAATAATAATAATAATAATAACAATAAAATCCTAAAGCAGGGTGTTTTCATAAGATATATCACTTTTTTTTTTTCTCTTCATCAGTGTTGTTCAACTTGATTCCTGTGGGTCTGAGAATAGTTGCTATCCAGAGCACGAAGACAGGCCTCTACGTTGCCATGAACAGTGAGGGCTACCTCTACACTTCTGTAAGTTATATTTTATCAATATATTATTCTGCTATGACATTTGTGTTGCCACATTTCAGCTTAGTTATATTTAATATTAAATGTGCCCAGCTTTCTTTATTTGTTCATCATCCACTATTCCTTTATGCACTGGTGGCAGCGGTCATGGAATGGTTAAAGCTTTGGGATACTGATCAGAAGGTCATGGGTTCAAGCCCAACACTTCTAAGTGACCATTCTTGAGTCCTTGAGCAAGGCCCATAACATTCTCTGCTCCCAGGGTGCTGTATCATGGCTGATCCTGCACTTTAAGCTTCCTAACAATCTTGCATATACAAATAAAATGATTTTAGGAGCTCCCAAGTGGTGCAGCGGTAAAGTGTTCATTCGGCACGCTCATCCGGAGATTTCAAGTCTGATTCTTGGGTAACGTTACAGCCAGTCTAATGCAAAACTAAACATATAATTGATGGACCACAACAATAATTAAATCAGGTCTACTAAGATAAAATTCTGTTTAATCGTTTGTTATCATGAAGACATTTGTTCTTTACATTTTACTTTTAAATTTAGTCAGTAATGCAACTTGGAGGTAAGGGCATTGCATCTGCATATACAAAAAGAAATTGACAGAAATTGAAATTGGCTTTAAACATTCACAATTAAATGTCAAAGCAATATGATCTTGCCAGTATAATAAACAATGAAAGCACAAGCATGTCTTAAGCAGATGTGATTGAGAGGACAAATTCAAACAATCTTACAAATCTATGACTATACCTTCAGGGGACACTTCAGTCTTTATCAGTAACATCATATATTTTTATATTGTGTTTTCCACAGATGTGAAATAGACTTCTAGTATGTTTAATATTTTTTATAACATCAAATATAATGAATATTACAAATAAATGTGACATATTAGAAATAACGACAAACACGCATAAGATTGCCTTAACATTGTTATTGGGTTTGCCAGCTCTCTTTCTCTACTTCTCCTTTTTCTTCACCTCCCTTTGATACAAAGCTCATGCTGCACTCATGTCACAGTCATAAGGGAAACAAATCATCATGCTGTTAATAAATAAAAAGTGATTTTTAAGCAGTGAAATATATTTATGTGTTTATCAATACACAAAGGTATCATCTTTCACCAAAGCCAGTAACAATACCAAAGATTATATCAAAATCTGTCTAGAGGCTGCTGAAAAGTGTTGATCTAATAACCTAATAAGAGTACTGCTTTTGAATTTGTGTCCAGAGGACGGTTCAAGACTGAATGAAAGATGATGGCAGCCAAGAAAGATCTGAGTCTATAAAGATTAATTGAAACATATTCCCTTAGGTGCTTGTTCTCGGTCACTGAAGACAGAAGTGGGTTAAATCTATATGCACTTTAAAGGAGAAATAATCGCCTGTATGAACTACAGTCAGAGTTGCTGCGCAGATACAGTATGATATATGCCAACTATGGATATCTTGTCCAGACATGAATTTATACAGACACAATTCCATGTAACTACATTTACATTTAGGCATATGTCACATTTATTTGTAATATCAATTTTATTTGATAATCAGTGTTAGAGTACTTGGATTACTTTTTGAGGTAACGAGTAATCTCACGCGTTAGATTACTCGTTACTTTTTAATGACAGGAATTTTGTAATGTAATTAGTTATTTTAAAAAGTTCCACAACACTGTTGATCATATAAAAAATATAAAATATACTAGACTTCAGTAGTGTCTATTTAACATCAGTGGGAAACACAAATGTTTGATGTTACTGCAATTCGTGAGAATGTTGCATTAATACTAAGAAGTTAGATGAAAGTATTTTACCTTGGACTATTATGCATCACATTCATATAATGAGTCTACAAAAGCTCAATGGTAAATGTTTCCAAAAAGGTTCCACAAAGGTTGTCTTTACTAGGCGAGAATAAGCCTGTTTATGCATACTATACAGTAGGTAGAGAATTACAACCAAATAATGTCTTTAATCTCATTGTAAAATACATTGAGAAAACTTTTTTTCCTTTTAATTAGTCCCCTGTAACTCACCATATACAGGATTTATTTATTTATTTATTTAAAGGTAATGCTATCATTGTTTATGAGTATTTTAGATGTAGGGCTAGATGCCATACTCTTCGAGTGTATCTGCCTTTAATCACTCATTTAGATTCCCATTAGCATTTCAGAGCGAGTTAATAGCCAGTTAATTGCTATTCCTTTCCTGTACTCCTGTACTTTTTTGGAGTGACAGGCCTATTTTTTTTTTCTTTTTTAACTTGTTTTTGGGCTAATCACAATTTAAAATTTGATGCAAAGACATTGCGCATCATCACAGGGAAAAGAGTTTAAAAGAAAGGGGTGAAATTAAGAATGAAAGTAAGGACTGGAATTTAGGTAAAATAAAGTGAATATTTTTGCTCACAGATGGAGAAAAGAGGTCAGGCACTTTTTTTGAAGGGGTTTTCTCTATTTTTTTCTCACCCTTGCTGCCATGGTCCTTTCCCTTAGTGAAAACTGGGTCATCTTATTTCTGCTCAGAGATTATAGAATAAAGTTGCTTCTTTATTGCTTCTCATCCCCATATGCTTTTCTGAGTGTATTGTAATTAATGACATTATCCGGCATAATGTTACGTCATGGTGTGTGTGTGTGTGTGTGTGTGTGTGTGTGTGTGTGTGTGTGTGTGTGTGTGTGTGTGTGTGTGTCTGTGTCAGAACATCTTTAAAATGCCTTGGCACCAATACACTACAAGATCACTCTGGGACTGTACTGGATTGATGAGCAAAGATCTTTATGCCCAGTGATATTTCTTCATGTGGTGTTTTAATGATGGTCTTGGTTATTTTGTCTCTCTGCCAAAGAATCTCGTCATTCTTTCACTCTTTTTCTTCTGCATACTCTGCAACTTTGTCTCTCTTCACTTTCTCAGTTTGCTTTGTACAGCAGTTATTTAAAGAAAAACTAAGTAAGATACCACTAATGCTATTAAATGGCCAGATTATAATTAAGTTATAAATTATAATTATAATGTTAATGCATTTAGGCAGTTTATTTAAAAAGGTCTACAGTGGAATAAAATGACATACACGCAGGCAATAAATTATAAATGGAAAAAATAAGCGTCATAGTAAGGTGTTGGTCCACCACAGGCCACCAGTGCACCTTCGGTTGTATTCTCTACATCACTGAAACTTTTCTGGAGGATTTTAAAACTTATTTGAAAATATATTTATTTAATTAGTGTTTATCCCACATATGACTGTAAACTTTCCCATAATTATTCAGTGAGACTCCGTTGCCTGTGACATCGGCAGGGTCATCTTTGAAAGGATCACACCCTTTAGGATTGAAATGTTGCATATGATAATAGGATAAAAAGGATCAGTCAAAAGAATTTCATATTGATTTGCAAAGATTTACATTTTGATCCCAACCATTCCAGCAAAATCACTCCAACAGCATAAGAGGGCATGAAGTCCTTAGGTTTATATTGTCTATATATATTGTCTATATTCATACTGATATGAATGTCTAGATGTTCGTTATGTATATACCGTAAATATAAATAATGATGTGAAGCTCTGTGTCACTGGTGTGGGCTTGAAGCCTGATGTTTTACCTGTAAGAGGCTGTTGGAAATTGCTTTTGATAAAAATAGTCCCAGTCCCTGTAACCTGACCCATTTTATTAACTTTGCTATGAGTAAAACTCTTCATAGACTATGGACTCAAAGAGACAAAAAGAAGGCAAGGTGAGATTGAAGCTCTAGACTAGTGATGACAAAATTAGACCTGAGCATCAAATATTGTTCATTTATAATGCAAAGTAAAGTAGTTACAACATGAAAACATGCATTCCCATTGCAGATTTAGGTCTCTTGATGTTATAATAAACTCCAGGTGTCTGAGAAGGCTTTTTAGTAGTTTGCTGTGAGAAAAAAAAATGCTTCTGCTACTGCCTTTCATCCTTTAAGTGCTTCTGCAGTTTGCATGATTTATTTCATAGGGTCTCCTGACATAAAGTTTCATAATTACAGTCTCTTGACATACAAGGCATATACATTTGCTCTGCCTCTCAGCAAAACATGGTTGTTTCTAGGGCTTTTGAAATCATCCATCCTCTCTGTTAACTTTTTGTTTTTCAGAAAAGGAATTTGCAGCTGAAGTAAGAGAAAAATAATGGATTTTGCAATTTAGCTAACTTCCAATGTGTGGGCAAGTTCTCCCACTTAAAAAGATGAGAGAGGCCTGTAATTTTTATCATAGGTTTACCTCAACTATGAGAGAAAAAATAAGAAAAAAAAATCTAGAAAATCACATTGTAGGATTTTTAAAGAATTTATTTGCATATCATGGTGGGAAATAAGTATTTGGTCAATAACAAAATTTCATCTCAATACTTTGTTATATAACCTTTGTTGGCAGTGACAGAGGTCAAACGTTTTCTGTAAGTCTTCACAAGGTTTTCACACACTGCTGCTGGTATTTTGGCCCATTCCTCC
>JAQMYJ010000001.1:13566191-13586127 GCA_030014305.1 Clarias laeviceps | reverse complement strand
TATATATATTTATTTTTTTTTATTTATTTTTTTTACAGACAACAGACAACATAAAGTGCACGTGCAGATATAATATAATGTAATGTGTGTGTAATTCTAGCAAATTAAGCATAATTTGCAGCGTTTTCTTTAAAAAAAAAAGTTCCCATCAGAATTTCAAATGGAAATAAATTCTGTTCATGCCATTTAATAAGTGAAACATACTCATATCATTTAAATGGCATATTAATTCTCCTGCTGCACATGTTCCAAACAACCAAAAAGAAAGAAAAAAAAGGAAATAGAGGAAGTGAACTACTTATTCAGCTTCTCAGCTCACCAGTCACACCAAGGATCCCAATCAATCCTGAAAATTGGTTTGTTCCCTGACAAGGTTACAAAATGACAGCAAGGGGCTGGAGATGGAGGGAGTGCATGCAAGAGAGAGAGAAAAAAATGAAGAATGGTTGAAGAAAAGAAGGAAAGAGAGAGAGAGAGAGAGAGAGAGAGAGATGAGCATGGTAAGAGGGAGGAAGAAGGATGAGGAGAGTGAGATGTTAGTCTTTGGTTACTGACAGGCTCAGATCCTCCACAGGGATTTACAGATTGGAGATGTTCAGTACTTTGTGGCCATAGAGGGAGATTAGTCCTGCGCCATGCTGCTGGACTAAAACCAGCTGAGTAACTTTGCTGGAGTGTAATACCTCATGTAGAAAGTGTAGTGAATAAAATGAGAGGAAAAGATAGGAAGAGAGAGAGAGAGAGAGAGAGTGTGTACTCTCTCTCTCTCCCACTAATGCTCAGTTTGTGTGTGTGTGCGTGTGTGTGTGTGTGTGTGTGTGTGTGTGTGTGCGATCATTTTGATCATGAGGAGCAGTTCCTAATTTGTAAAACATGAGTCTAAACAGATATACAGTAATGCTGTGTTCAACTTAACTTACACTATAAGTGGGAAGTCTGAACTTGATGGAATCACATCATGTTTAAGGTCTTCAAGCAGCAAAGTGGACAATTTGGACACCTCCATTATAGCATGTTAACAAGCTATGCAGCTAACATACAGTTTTAACATACAGCTAACGTGAGTTTCAGAGGTATTTCTTTTTTCAGAACAGCACACAGTAGAGTCAGTGTTATAGATTTACCATTTAACATTTTGCAAATGTGTCCATGTTGATTGATCTACAGAAATGTAAATAGTATGATACACTAATTTAAAGAAATGAACGGATTTTGTAACTTACTCTTGCCGATGTGACTATTGATTTGAAGTTAAGATTGAGGATGATGTCTCAATTTTCCATTAAGTTAACGTTTTCATTTCTGCAATCAGAGACCCGAAAGTTTTAGTCGTACATGCTGTAGCAAAATATCATCAGTTTGATGAACATGGTACAATCCAGATATTACATTCCAGCTGTGGCTATGGAAAGACTGAAGGAAAACTTCACTACATATATATATATATAGTATATATATACATTTACATATGTCACTGCATATCATACTGTATGGCTGTGTATGTGACAAATCTAATTTAAATTTGATTCTATACAATATAATGTACTTCTATTGTCAGTAAACACTGAAATTTACTTGCATCACAGGACTGCTCAATCAAAGACACAAAATACAATACCATATAAAATACAGTCCGAGTCACCACATGTAAAACATCATACAGAGAACATACATGACAAAGCAATTTTCCAGAAACAAGATTTCATTACACAGAACACAAAATCTTATAAAATCCTCAAAAAATCAAAATACACCACAACACATTTATGTAACTTAGATTCTAATCTCATGTAACTTAGAGCCTCATAAACAGGAACTATGCCCCTTTTGCTTTTTTCAGTAGCTGGTTCCATCCCATCATATTTGTTTACTTCTTTTAGGAAGGACAAGAAAGTCAGTTGCCTTTTCCTGTCATATACATGATTTGTGAGCATATTTGACTACACCAGTGCACTTGCATTAAATGCTGTCATTTCCAGCAGCGTTTATACTTGGTAACTTGTCCTTCAGGCTTCTCTAACTGTTATTAATACATTTATATAATATACTAGATGTGCCTGTGACTTTGTTCGTGTGGAATTTAATTGCACACTCATAATTGCATTTTTGCAAAAATCTATTGCAAAAATTGCATAATTGAAAAAATGTACAAGGCCATCTGTTGAATTTGGAATGAACAAGAACTTTTTATCGTGAAGTGCATCGAATGAAGGTGTGTGTTTATTAAGTATATTTCAACTGAACACTCGTGAGCACGTAAATGTACAGTGCCATCTGTTGAATTTTGAGATGATTTTTTTCAAGGTTGATTTTTTTAATGATATAAGGGCATTTTGCATTTAAAGTATTTCCTAAGTATTTTGTATTTGTGTATGTATGTAAATTACATTCATTCATACATACATACATACATACGTACATACATACATACATACATACATACATACATACTGTACATACATACATACATACATACATACATACAGGTACATAACAGATACACAAATACAGTACCATGATTGCCATTGCAAGTGCATTGAAATATCCAGAAATGCAGAAGCTGTAATAAGCAAATATTGTAATAAGCAACTGGTAAGCAATTAGTAATTAGTTTATATATGTTTTTGTCTTGCAGGAACATTTCACACCAGAATGTAAGTTCAAAGAGTGCGTGTTTGAAAACTACTACGTGACATACTCGTCCATCTTGTACCGGCAGACGCAATCTGGACGAGCCTGGTACATCGGCATCAACCGTGATGGACAGGTCATGAAAGGCAACCGTGTGAAAAAGACAAAAGGAGCTGCACACTTCCTGCCAAAACTCATCGAAGGTGTGGTAGACAATTTGCTAATATTAAACAGCATTTGTTTTACTAAGATTTTTTTAAAGGATTATATTCTTGAAAAATTTCGTATTTTGTTCAAAAAACTTTTGATGGTTGCGACACAACTTTTTAGGTTTACTATGTTCACTATGTCATTCAAAACTGCTCTTCCTGCAAAAGTAACTGGGCATATTTATTGAAAGTACCAAGATATTCTGAGCCAGGTCTACCATTGCCATGGTTTTAGTCTTATATCTACTGTAACTCAGATTATTTCGTAATAATAACAAATCATTTTTGTTATTTTACAATTGTGTCTCATGACATAGCTAACATTTATATTGCTCCGCTATGACATTAAAACCAGTGAAGGAAATAACACTGATTATCTTGTTACAGTGGCACCTGTCAAGGGATAGAATATATTAGTAACAAGTGAGTCAGTTTTGAAAATCAATGTGCTAGAAGCAGGAAAAACTCTGACAAGTGTCAAACTGTGATGGCTAGATACCTGGGCTGGAGCATCATTAAAACAACAGGTTTTATCGGGTGTTCCTGGAATGCACTAGTTAGTACCTACCAAAAGTGGTCCAAGGAAAGACAACCAGGGTCATGAGCTCCCAGGTCCCATTGATGTAAATGTAAGGGTAAGTCTGTCTGTCAGTCCATTATAGCTTTGTTCACTTCAGCAGCCATCACTGCAGTCACTTTATGGGTCATTGTCAAAGAGCAGGAGTTCAGGTAGCTTGAGGGACCATGGCTGATGGTGTCATGGCAAGCTCTGTAGGGGGTCATGGTTGAGCAGCTTTGGAAGTATTCCAGCCATTACTGGAGGCGTTCAGTGGAGGAATGGGTGTATGTGCCCAAATGTGGCCTTGCCACATTGACTCAGTCATTTATATTTTATGTTGTTCCAGTAGACTTCCCTGTCTGCCATCATCTACCTTCATACCTTTTGATTAAACTGACAATAATGCTCAAAATTGGTGGCCTTGACTTCTTTTCATTCAGGGATTTGTTAGAGATCCTGATCTGCATATAGGGAATGTGCATTCCACACATCTGCTTCTCATCCTTGTCAGTTGGAGCACTGTAAAAAATAATTGGCCAGGGCAAGTTGACAAACTTGTTGGATTTCCAGATCCCATAGTCATGCCCAGTCTGGCTTCAGCATTGGTGTAGCTGGTGAATGGACCCATTGGAGTCATAGCCCCGGTCAGGTGTGTACAAGGTAGTGGTCTGAGCTACAGTCTGGGCTCATCATTGCATTTATGTCAGATTTCTGATTTTGGTGTAACAATTTAAATCATCTGGCCTATTGAATAAATTTGGCTAGTAGCATTCTTCTCATCAGGATCCTAGAGTGCTAGTGCTGGTGCATTGGATTCCTTGCCTGTGGTAACATGATCAGAAGTCAAGTTTCAGCAATTGTCCATTGTGATCTCTTCCTGGTCATTTTATGTACTCTCTGAGGGCAAGCGACACTCTTCCTTTATTGAAGCTTAGGACCGGCTTCTGCAAATGCCACAAGCGGACTTATTTGCTTTGTAATAATATTTAACATGTTTTTTCAAGCCTTGATGTATTTAATACAAAGTTCATGAGCAGTTTTGCAGTATTGTCTTTATAGGAATTAGGTTAAAACACACACACACACACACACACACACACACACACATTGTAAATGTGAAGTATTCATTACTTATTGGATACATGTTTCATTTACTGTAAATACACTGCAAACTTATTGAAACCATAAAAAGCCACATCGAGTATAGTGTATGCTCTAACCTCTAATCTCTCTCTCAATGTCTGTAGTGGCCATGTACAGGGAACCTTCACTGCATGACATCGGTGAACAGAGCCCACCACGGAAAACAGCCAAAACTTCAGACTGTCCTGTCAACAACGATGAAAAGAATGACCCTTTGCCTCCTAAAACTAGCGCTTCCTAGCAACCGGAAGATGTAAGACTGGAGCATATGCCAATACACAAAGGAAAATGGCATGGGCATGATACAAACAGTCAGTGCAGTCCTACTATTAATGCCATCACCCATGATGCAGGGGCTCAATGAACCCTGCCTGATGGGCTTCTCTGTTCTTGTTACCGCCTTCCTGGGAATTTTTTGAGCAATAAGAACCCTGAGATACTCAGGGTGTATGCTTTAAGAGGAAAATGAGCTGTGACACCATTCAATCACTCTTATTATAAGTATTATGTATTTTATTTTTTTGCTTTTGTCTGTGCCAGGATCAGTTTCAAACACCATCTCATGACACTGGAAGATCCTGACATTTGGCCACACTCTTTTGGAAGGATCTGTTCATGTTGTTTGTGAGCATTCTGTGCAATCCACCTCCTGTATCTCTAAGCCGAGTGTAATCTCCTCCTTGCCTCCTCTGCTGTTTGATTAGTTTGTGACATAGAGTCAATTTTCCACTCCACAGCACAGGAAAAACCCAGCATGTACTCCAGGGTACTATTAAAACACTTGCATGCCACGCACACTCACACACACACACACACAAAGAAGGAAATTTGCTGATTTAAAAAAAGACCAGGCACACAGGAGTAATACCGTTTCCCCTTCCTGTATGATAATGCTATAAAGTTATACACCCCAAGGAGCTAAAAGCATTCTCTGCCCGTATACAATAGCACCAAAACTGATAAAAGTATGTGAATGTGTGAGGGGTGACTCGTAACTGTGGAAACTGAGGTACATTATCACTTTCTTTTTCCTTTGATTGGTTTACCTCTGGATGCGGTGGGAGTAATATTCCTGCTGCTCTCCTTATTCTGGTTCCATTTTATCCTTTTTTCTTTTTAGAAAGCTGTTTAAGGTTCTTTAATTTGCTAAAGTAATCTGTTTGACACTTTCTTCTATAGTCATGTAATCACTGCTTGACCACATTTAACCAAAGGCAATTATTGGAAAACCAAGAAGAATGGAACAACAAGCGTACATTGTCATTTTAATATTATCTAACATTTTCTTTTAATTCATATTTTTCCAAGTAACAATTTCATTGTTGATGTGTAATACGAGTGGGGTTTTTTTCCTCCAAATAATGTGTCCAATAATTTGTATACGTTGTCTAGCAGGGTTTTAAACCATAGAAACAATCGAATCCCCCTGGCCTTGAAAGTCAATGCCTAATCAGAAACGTCTGCCTTAATTAGGGGCGAATTTCTTATTGATCTTGGTGATGGTGTTTTGGAGTCGTTGAAATAACAATATGTCTGGAATCAGCACCCTGAAATAATGTGCAAGATGAAGGCATAGAGGGCACAGAGAGGTTACGTGCTGACTGTAGAGATGAAGAGAGAATAGCAATTTCACAGTTTAGATCAATGCAATAATCTTCTCTAACTGCAGTAGGGAGGAATAGTGTAAAGCTGAATGAAAGATAACAGATAGCAGATAAAAGATTGCTTCACCAGTCTTAGGAAACACTTGCGTTTATTTATTGCATTGAAAAACTGTTAAACTATAAAATCAAATAACACAGAAACAACAAACTTTAACTTGCTTTAGAATTTGTAACTGTGAATTTATTTATAACTCTTACACGAGCCTTCCAATAAAGCATTACAATAAGGAAAAAACAACCCTCTGTACACTCTGAAGGGCTAATTTAATCCATAAAGTTCACTGGATTCTGTAATAGCTGCAGTTTCTTGCATACTATTTAACAAAACAAAACAAAAGTCATTAGGGCATAGCAATTTCCTAATATTAAATTAAGGACCAGTAGGGGCAAAAAATATGTGGATGTTTTGATAACTAAAGGTAAAAAGCAAGATGCCTTGGAGGTTAAGCCTGATTAAGACCTAGTGTCCTGGTCTAATTAATGGCTTCAATTACATTGCTAAATTGTTCTTTTAGTCTATCACACTCCCTCTTGCCACACTGTCTCATGTGCCCAAGGCAAAGCTCATTATTTAATACACTTTCACAAATCAGACCATTTTAAAACCAAGGCTGATTTCAAGCACGGCTAATTACAGAGGAGATTTACACATGTTTTCAGGCTATGTAACTAGCTGAGATTCATCTACACTAATTATTCTACAAAAATGAACATGAAAATGGTTGGGATTACTTTTTTATTATAAAAGGATCTCTCATGTTTGTAAAAGCGCTTTACTTCGGAGAGAATTTCAGGTAAATTCAGTAGCTGCTAAATGATTGTTGATGAAAGCTAGTTGAACCACTTTGGTTCATTAGATCACTTTAAATGTATGTCTGCATGCTTTACATGATTTCCCTGCTTTTTCTGCAACAAGTAAGATTGAGAACAAAACATCTGAAGTCTTGTTTAAAAAAGAGATGGGAGGGACTTTCTGTTCATTAAGAAGTTCTTTATTTTATTTCTACGCTTGGCTACTATTGAAAAGTATTTTTAGGTTTATGGCAATTCTAACTTTTCTAGCCATGCAGTTTGTGTTAGAATAGGTCTATAACGAAAGCAAATTATCTCGTCCCTTGATGCAATGAATGCTTTTATTTGCATATCTGTCAAATTGAACGTCATGGCTATAGATAAAGATATGGGTGTAAAGTAAGAGTTGGCAATGGCAATGGCAGTATCTTCTGTGTAACTGTTGGGTATTTGCATATAAGTTAATTGTGTCGCAAACTGAATTGTAAATGGATGCAATTGCAAAATTTAACAAAGCACAGAAGTGGAATATTTTTTTTTTTTTTATAATTTACAAAGGAAATGGCCATAAACCATAGTCTCTATCATAAGCCACTGAGCCCAACTCCAATCCTTTTTTGAAAATGTTCTTTGTCACATTTGATGTTGATGGTCTCCCACTGTGCTAATGGTTACAGAGATGACCATTGACAAGAGCAAGGTGTATAGATGGGTGAAGAAGTTTAAAGAAGGGCAAACCAGCACTGACAACAAACCACACAGTAGGAGACCATCAACAAAACTGTGATGTATTGAATCTAAAGCTGTAGATTGATCTTTAACTTTTTAAATGACACCCAATATTCCAATTTTAATCTCTTCCTCTAAACTTTCCTGGAAACAAAAAAAAAGATCCATACGGCTTGAAAATCATTTTACAGATCATTATGATAGATTGCTGCTGTGCTATCTGCAATACTACACTATGCGCTGAAAGAAAAAAATAGAGTAATATATTTATTGCTAATTGCACTGCTTCAGCTTCAGGTACAGGCTTACATTGATCACTTAGAGATCAGTGTATATGAAATCTATGTAAAATACAGAATAATCTTTTCAGCAATATGTGTATTGTAGAGTGTAATGTAGAGTTACTCAGCTTCTACTTATTGGCAGATATTACACTTTTTGATTAGATTTTTGCTTAAAAGATTTGTATTTATGCACTATCACACCTGAGAGAGTACTGTATGTCTGGATATGGCATGGCTGTGTCCATATGTGTCCATAGGCATATGTTATATCCAGTAATACAGCACAATACAACTGATTATGATTTGTTTGTTTATTTAATCAATTATTTTGCTCTGCCAAAACATATCCTTCCACAATTTGCAGAAATAACTAACCATGACTGGCGGAGCTGGCTACTGACAGTAAATGATCGGCATTGTAATTAACAGGGGTGAAAGTAGTTTTAAATTCTTACTGGTACTATGTAACCAAAAGGTGAGGAGAATAAATCTGCTGCTCTCCTCTGTAGACTGTACAGATCTACTTTCACACAAGCTATGACTAACATTTAATGTAATTAGTAATTGTACAATACCTGGCACACTCAGTAATACATGCAGTTAAACATCCCAGTGCTGTTATCATCCATTATTATAGAATGCCTCTTGTCCAATCAGATTGCTCAGCTGGAACTAACTATAATATAATATGATTTAACCTAAATTAGTATTAGTTTCTGAAATTTACTTTGCATTGACACTTTATTTATGAAGTTGTGGTGTGTGGTGGTGTTGATTTCTTTCTAATATTATATTCTTCTCTGCTTTATCAGAATTCTGTGTATTTCTGACTCAAACTTATTGCTATTCTTTCATAACTCATGTGACATCAAAGAATTATTAACAAGTACAGTATGTGCGTGTTTATGTTTTCTCTCTATTGTCTTCCTTCAGTTACTATGTCAGCAATAGATGAGCGTCTAATAGTGTGTATAACACAGTTGCTGCTTTTGATTGTCTCCACGTAAATGTGTGTGAGAGGGAAAAGATGAAAAAATAAATAAATAAGACATAAAGAGTTACAAAAGACAAATAAATGTGCTGTATCTAGCTCTGACAAGCAGATTAAATTAAGTGTATTCAGAGGAAAGGTAGCTAATATGAATGAAGCTTGATGGAGGAGCGGTGCTTTTTGTGAATATGTGTGCGTGTGCATGTCTGTGTATTGGTTTGAGGTGTAGCCCAAACCCTGCATCTGCAATGCAGCAGAAAAGACAAAAAAAAGAAAGAAAGAAAACCCAGCCCTCCTCACACGGTCCAACTAAATGGTGATTCCCTCCAAGCGGCGGCTCTCCTCTCAGGCATCACAGTAATTATTACACTCTCCTGCTTTCCTGTTGTGGATATCTTACTCTTTTTTTCACCCCTTTATGGTGAGCTGCAGTTATGTTGATGTAGCGGAGAATACACCCAAGTGTCTCTATTGTTTAAGATTTTAAAATGATTTTTTTGTTTGTTTGTTTGTTTGTTTGTTTTAATCTGTCATGGTGATGAATTTAAAGTCACTCTTAACATTATGAATGGGGATTTTAGGAAGAACCCATCTCAGCGTTATTCATTTGAGCAAGCAGACTGATCAATGTGTGAAATTAGTGGTTCCGAGTTAAATGGTGGATATGTGTGAAAGGCGAGTGTTATGTTATGAAATATATAAGCCAATCAGGTTCCAATATGCAAATACAGGCCATGTAACACTGTTTTATCAGGAGAAAGAGAATAAGTGAAGTCCATGTAGGAATGGTGACATCACAAATCAGGATTTCTTGATGTGGGTAAAAGGCTATGTGTTTTTGTGCCTTTTATGTTGTTTAATAAATTGTTTATAATCACCACATTATGTAATTTATGATTCAGTATCAGAACAAAGTACTGGCTTTCAAATGAGATTGTTTATTTGTTCTAAAGCCATTGGATTGTTTACTAACCTTGTTTGGGTCTTCATGTGCCATGTCACTGATAAGCACTTTTTTTTATTATTTGCTTATATGATGAAAGTCTGATTAGGACTGGATTATTATTAACATGTTGATGCAAGCATATACATCTACATCATGACTAACCTTGCAAAGCCTGTGCTTGCCTTGGAAATTGTGAAATGGGACTGTAGTCTAAAACCTACAGTATAAGTATGAATTAACCAGGACTTTTTAAACAGGAGCCCAAACTTCTCAATAGGTGACAGAGCTCCTGATGATTATCTGGACCTGGAACTCCAAACTGCAGCAATATGGACTGCTTGTTTTTGGTTATTACTCTCCTTATAAACACACACACACACACACACACACACACACCTTATAGCCTTGTGTGTGATCTACACTGCTTGGATAGATTACTGTAAAGAAGTCTTCCAAAAAGGATTTTAAAAAGTGCACCATGTTGTGTTTTTTTTCCTTGTCTTCCAAACCAAGACAGTTCAACAGTCTTCCAAGGACAATATTTTTTATAACAGAAAAGAACAATATATGTGGAATTGTGTGAGGATTGGTTTCACAAAAACAACAGAAAGCCAGCCAAACAACATGGCACCAAAAACATAACCATGGACTGTTGGAAGAGGTTTGAAGGACACATGCTTGAAGACATTAATGACTGAAGCAAAATGATATGAATGAAGAATCACGAAAGCAACCATATTTTAAAAGCATGCATGAACAACACATTTAATGGACACATTAAAAAAAAATCCCTATTTAATACGTCAGTGTGACTCCATCCATTATACCTACCCCATCCATCCTCAGCCTTGCATTTGCAATAGAATCTGTATCTATTTCTATAATAACTTACACAAAGTCTGAGGGAGACATATTATTGAATATTATTGAATAAAACTAATATATTTGTATGATTGTAAAATGGTGTCCTACAGTTTTATTTGTGTTTCTCTGTGAGGTTAAAGTCACTCTGCTATTATTAGTGATGAATTTAAATTTTAATCAGGTATCTAGTAAGAAATGAAAGAGTTATGAGCAGTGGTTGTTAACTGTGTGTTAACTGTGATCATTCAATTTGAAGTAGTGTATATAGACCAAAAAGGGGATAAAAGGAAATCACTGATTAGAATAAATGAATAGCACAGGAAAGCTGGATATGAGCATGTGCAGATGTTATGTACTGTGCATGAGTCACATTTGCTTGATATATGATAAAGAGCTAATGGGAAAAAAACTTACAAAATCAAGTCAGCCATCATTAATTCAGTAGAAGTCTTGCAATATAAAGCTCATTTTGTAATGTCATACATTTAAAATAATTATTTGAATTCATAAACAGTTTTGTCTGCCTTTAAAAAGAAAATTGCATCGCATTTCAATGTCTACTGGGAAAGGTTTTACTTATTAACACTACAGTTATATTGATTTAAATGCCTCAAGCTAATAGATTTCTAAAAATGATACCAGCGTTTCAATAACAGGGAAGTGGAAAGAGTGGAAGTGGGAATGTTGATTTATGAAACGGAGCTTAACTTTCTCCTGCTCTGTCACATGTTTATGCATTTAATTATGACCACTCTTTAACAATGATATAAAGCTCATGACTAAAAGATAAAAATCATATTTTGGTCTAATTGCCAAGGTGTAATTAATGTTCATGACAGAAGAAAAAAAAACATTAGAAGGACAATAATAATCTTATATTTCTGTAGTCACAGAAGTTCAGAACATGGCTTGTTTTCAACAGGTGAGAAATTTAGTTTTCTTTCCAAGTCTTGAATATTCATAGAAATCATGAGATGTAGTAGGTAACTTGTAGGTAAATAGCAGTGAGTGGAATCAGTTACCACATCCTCACATTCCCACTTCACACTCACATGTGAAGCTTACACATGAGGTTTTTATTTTTTTACATGTGATTTTTACACATGGTTCTTTTCAAATGTGTGTTTTGTTTATTTGTTTGTTTTCTTGTTTTTTTTTCTTCTTTACATATAATCACATAACATTTCATATTTACACTCAATTTCAGTGAATAACATGGAAACCCTGTTGCCAGTTCACTGGGTCTCCTCCCTTAGATCAATGTCTACTGCAGACCAGGAAGATCCCACAGGGGCTGCAGTTTTGAAGTTGCTCTGACCCAGTTGTCTAGCCTTTACGATTTGGCGCTTGTCACATTAGCTATGTACATTTTCAATATCTCGTTACAGTGGCAGCTGGAAGTGGGTGGGATATATTAGGCAGCAAGTGAACCTTTTTTTTCCTGAAGTTGATGTGTTGGAAGCAGAAAAATGGGCAAGCATAAGGATTGAATGACTTTGATAAGGGACAAATTGTGATAGCTAGAGGACTGGGTCAGAGCAATTCCAAAACTGCAGCTCTTGTGAGATGTTCCTGGTCTGCAGTGGTCAGGAGCGAACAAAAGTGATTCAAGAAAAGAAAAAACGTGAACTAGCGACAAGGTCATGAGTGGCCAAGGCTTACTGATGCACATGGGGAGCAAAGGCTGGCCAGTGTAGTCCAATACATTAAGGGCTGGTGTAGATAAAATTGTAAAAAGGTTAATGCTGCTTGTAAGGTGTCAGAACACACAGTGCATAACTGTTATGGTGGTTAAAGGGGGACCTACAGTACTCAATATTAGACAGGTGGTCATAATGTTATGGCTGATCGGTGGATTGTTCATGTGATCACATATTAGTCATGAATAAGTGTGTGTGTGTCTGTGTTTGTACTGTATATAGGTGTGTAAAACCCTACAGTATGCACTCTGTTGTATGAGCTCTCCAGAGAAACTCTTCGAAAGTTCTAGATTTACAGTATCATTTTCCTCCGATGGTATAGTAAACTAGTTAATTTAATAAAGCTGAAAAGTTAAAGTTAGTGGAAACTAGATTGTGTGTGTGTGTGTGTGTGCTGTCGGGATGTAGCGGGTGTGTGTAGACTGTGCGGCTGTAACCCGAGCGCTTCAGTGCTGATAAAGTCGAGCTCAGTCCCGAAAAGGAAACGGACGGAGATTCCTCAAACCGGACACACGGTGTGTATGAACACATTACTGAGGGTTGGAAGTGTGCGTCAGGATGAAGGCCCGGGAATGGCTCCTGCTTACCTGCTGCCTGATCTGTCTGTGCGTAACTGGAGGTAAGACGACGAAAAGATAAAAAAAAAAAAAAATGACCAAGACACGAGACGGCGTGTGTACTGTTTGTGTGTGTGTCAGAAATGTTTTGAGTAAATAAGGATATGGGTACACACACGCAGTAAAGTTCACCTCTTGCTGTCTTACAGTACTCCACTGACAAAAGCTACTTTTAAATGCTAATTTAAAACCGTACCGTTACGGTTTGCTGCTGATTCCAGCTGTCGTTTGTCTTTCATTCTTTTGGAAAAAGGTATGTCAGTGTTTAGTATAACTTGTGGAACAAAGTCATACTGCTTTAAAATGAATGATATTTATAATAATGTAGCAGAACTACTGACATACATTTATTTTACAGAATTCTTTATAGTCCACTACTCAAACTGAGTATATAATTCTGTGGCATAAAAGCTCAATGTTTTGGATAAGAACTAATAAAACACTGTACACGGCTAAAACTTGGTATTGGTGCTTAAAAGTGTCTCACTTAGGTGTAGTGTCTATAACTTTTTTTTTATTCAGTTCGTTCAATGATCTAACTTGTCATTCAGATGAAACTTGGCCAATTTAGATTTTACATGAAAAAACATAAACCTAAAGGTGTATTATTCTCAAATGACTAAACGAAAGGTTGGTAGTGTGAGCCCCAGCTCCATCAGGTTGCCGTTGTTGAGCCCTTAAGCAAGGCCCCTCAACCCTGTCTGCTCCAAGGGCGCAACGTATAATAGAGACTGTAGTCTGACCCCAGCCTAATAACAAAAGCTGGGAAATGCGAAGAATAATATGTCCAGTAGGCTAAACTGGACTTGGATTTGACATGATTATGGACACTACAAATTTTTTGTGAAAAAAAAAAATGCATAATTTCACAGGTCATATGCTTTTAAAACCTTACACCAATTTTAGTATCAATACTAATAAAGAAATATGAATAATTTGCAATTTATTGTTTACAACAAGACAGTTACCTTTAAGTTACCCATTAAGTTCTTTTTATAGGTTTTTCTGTGTTTGCATGTGTATGTTTTAATGTTTTGTGTTCGTCTTCATGGCTAAACTCTGTAGCCCCTCTAACCTTATGAATCTTGATTATTGTCATAGTTTGAGACTGCTTGTTTTTAAATGTTGTGGTTCAGCAAACAAATATGAAGCCCAAGTTTTCTTGTTTATCTAATTTTCCCCCATACATGAGTCCATGTTGTGTTTAAGTTTCATTGTTTATTTTGACATAAATTTACAGCATATTCCAAGCAACTTCAAGTTAAAAGGTTAAAAGGACATTTGGCCTGTACTGTATTTCCAAAAATGAAGGCTGTCAAAAATCTTCATCATGTGACAGGATTAGAGCACCAGGCCGTCTTGGCGGCTGCTAATGGCAGTGTGGTGTAGGGTGATGTTGTCATTTGTTCTTGTCAGAGTGGATCCTGGAGGGCTGCGGCTCTGAGATTTGATGGATGTGGCAGCAGGGAAACTGCCGCTTATAAATGCTCCTAACCTTCAGAAACAGGGAAACAGGAGTAATGCATAAGAACATCAAGCTCTCATCATCTTTATGGAGCAAAAATCAAGGCTCCATTGAAGCTGTGCATTGCAAAGAGCATAGGTTTTTAATGAAGGCCACAGGCCACCTTCCTGTGCTCATCTCATCCAGTCACATTTGTACATTATTGGCTATTGCTTTTTAGGATTTTGGATCTATCTTACTTTGTCCATTTAGAATAAAAATGTTGTTTTATATAAATTTATTTTTGGTAAACAGCCTTGCAATTTTTTTCCCACAGAGACCTCAAAGTCAGAGAATCAGCTAATACAGAAGATTTTCTCCAATTACAATCTCAAAGTGCGGCCAGCAAAAACGACAGAGAGCAAAGTAGTCGTAAGGCTTGGCATGACCCTATCATCCTTCGTCAGTCTGGTACGGTCCCATGGTTTATACACTGCCTGAAAAAAGGTTCATTCTACTTATAGTACTGTATATGAAACATAATTATGCTTACAAATAACTTTAATTGCTTTGGCTTATTGTGTACTTGTATAAACTTCATAGCAATATTGTGTACCATAAACATGTGTTGCTAATGTTGTTAACATTCTATCATGTGCCTTACATGCAATTTGAAAACTGACACCATTCTTGAAAAGTACAAAAGAAGTTCAATTAGAAGGGTAACTGTATGTAGTTATTTCCTGACAATGAAGAAAGTATTTTGTTAACATTTCAGCTTTGAGTTGTGACATTCTCTCGGTAAAAATTATATTTGAGTCTGACAAAAGTGTCTTAGTATTAAGAGGCTTTTTCTATGCTGCACTGCATGTTTGTCAAACTGCATGTTTTTTCACAAACCCAGAGACATTTTCCTTAACACAATATCCTACCAACAGCAATACCACAGTCTTACAATACTTTAGTCTCCTTTTCTGGAAGCCCCCCAAGCACAGAAAGAACATGCAAACCCCATGCACACAGAGGCAGAAATGGAACCTAGACTCTGGAGGTGCAACGCGACAGTGCTAACCACTAAGCCACGTGCCACCTAGACTTCCTTCACTTTTTTTAAATTTTAGGTTGGAACCTGATACTACAATTGTTAAAATCATTAATCTACTTTCAGTACCCCATAATAGCAGTGAAAACAGAATTTTAGAAATGTCTGTAAATTTATTAAAAAGAAAAATATATCACATGTTCCTAAGTATTCAGACACTGCGCAACAATACTTGAAATTGAGCTCAGGTGCCTGCCATTTCTCTTGATCGCTGGTGAAGTCTACCTGTGATGAATTAAATTAAATTGAAGAAGTGGCTTAGAGAAAACTCTGTGAATGTCCTAGAGTGGACCAGCCAGAGCCCTCTGTTGAACATCTCTGGAGAGACCTGATAATGGCTGTCTACCAACAGTCTCCATCCAACCTGAGTGAGCATAAGAGTTTTTGCAAAGAAGAATGACAGAAAATCCCCCAATACAGGTGTGCAAGGCTTGTCACGTCATACCCCAAAAGACTCGAGGCTATATTGTGTGTGTATCTATTTGAGCATTATTTCTTTAAATAAACATATCAGATAAAAAAAAGGTTTCTTTAGGAAAGTCATTAGCATATTTTCTTTAAATGTATACTGTAAGTGCTGCTCCAGGTTGTACTGTAGGTTAGGCTCATGATTGTGTTTAAGGGTGATCTTTGCTACATACAATTGAAATGAGAAATTTACATACTGTATACCTTAGCCAATCATTTGCAGTTGAATTTAAACTCTGTTTTTCACAATTCCTGACACTTAATCCTGGTAAACATTTCATGTCTTAGGTCAGTTACAGTAGGATCACTATTTTATTTTAAGAATGCGAAATGATCCTGTGTGAGCAGCCCTTCAGGATATGTCTGTATCTATACTGTTTTACTGTGGTATAGATACTTTTCTACCTGTTTCATTTGAATGTATGTAAACTTTTGGCTCACTAGGATTCTGATGTAGTAAGGCATAAGTAAAATAATATACCTAAACAATTGTTGAAAAATTACTTGTCATACATCGATTTGATGTTCCATGTCGTGGAGTGCTTAGAAAATCAGTTTAAATTACTTTAAATTAATTTGTGACTATAAATTAAGATAACTATATAAAGTAGCTACAGACAGATTCATCCACCATATTTGAGATAGAACTTTAGAATGTGCAGAAGTGGCTTCTGTATTATTCAAAACTAGATTAGCTTAAAGGGATAGAGTTTTTCATGTCTGTTTAAAAAAAAAATGGGGTAAATATATGTAGATGTACGTACACTAGGTCATTATGAATTGTTTTGGTCATTATAAATTTTTAGCACAAATATAAATGTATTTAGCACAAATTTAACTCATTTTTGCTCATTTGCCCAGTTCCTATATTTGACTAGCTTCTGAGGAATGTTTTTTTGTTTCTTATGCCACACAGTGACCCATGAATCATTCAAGCATTAAAAAAACATCTGCTTTAAGATGTAAACCAATGAAAAAAAGGTGTAGATGATGACAGATAATCAGGCCGGTGATTATTATACTGTTGATAAGTATATAAACGCTGAGTGGTTGGAAACAGATGAGTGGGGAAATGAGGCTGTTACATAAACAAGCAATTTTTAAATTGTATCTTTTGCACTTTGCAGCCTATTACAGTAAAATATTTGTTCCCATTTATTTAATTTAATCTACATAAATGAATTAAATTTAATATGAAGAAATGAGGGGTGCCTCAGTACTCAAGGAGTGGCTCAGTACTACACACACACACACACACATACAGAGAGAGACTGTATTTATACTGTATAAATAGTAAATTACTCAAACTGATACTGATATTAGATACTGAATTTCTGATTTTTCTAAGCAGTAAGCCGTAATCATTAACATTAAAACAAAACAAAAAAAAAAGACTTGAAATATTTCACTTGATTTAGAATATATGAGAGTTTCACTTAAATTAGGAAACTTTTGCACATTATGAACATATATGCGCTATTGGTTTAGCTATATAGCTGCTTTTCTTTTGTAGGAGGTCAAACTAGTATATTCAACATTCATCTACGAAAATGATAACATTATTTAGCAAGAAGAGTTCTAGTTTATTCTTGAGCAACATTGCAGCTATGTAAGAACCTCCTTGAGAGAATCTTGTCCAATTTCTGTGGATAGAAACATGTGATTTAACATGAGCTATCTAGCTAATAAACTTAGCAAACCACAGAAACTGCATCTGACAAAGTGAGCTGGCCAGCTAATGATGCCTTTTTTTTGACATGTAATATTTACTTACCAGTTGGATTATGTGTAATGTAATGCTATCAGTGGAGTATGTGCAATATTTATCCTTTACTTACTTATTTGGAGTATGTGCAGTATTTACTCATTTACCTACTTACATGGTACTGTACGTATATGTACCACATTTATTGATATTCTTATTTTTACTTAGTGTATGTCATTTCACTACATACTATATGCAGTATTTCTAATCAACCATACATATCAATCAGCTCTATGGTGCAGCATCATACAAGACATCACGGGAGGTTAACACGCAATTTTGTTGTGTTTGCATAATGACATTCAAGATCTTGAATGTTGATTCTACTGTTTACTTCCCCTTTAAAAAGTAGTGCCGGACTATATAACCAAAGCTTCTTTTTATTTTTCCAGTAAGCTTTCTGTCAGCCCACTGTGAGCAGCAGTCTCTTCTAAAATGTCGAACATAGATATTAAGTATAATTTCTGGTCTTGATTTAATATTGTGATACAGCAGTATTTTTAACTGTTAAAACTAGTGCTGTACATCCCACAATAGCAGCTTTCATCCAACTTACAAAGCTTTAGACCGAGTTTAATTTAATTATACAATACATATTACATTATGAATCCTACTTGGGTTACATCTCTGAAGGGAGGTACTGTGAGGTACTTGAGAGGAAGACTCTTAGCCTGAACATTCTTATTCATTCAGATTTTTTTAAGCTACCATGTTTGTAAATTTGGCCCAGCTGTTGTTGTCAGTGTGGACAGTGTGTGTATATGAGTTGTGTGATTCATCACACAAACTAGCACCCACTGTGTGATCCAGGTCACAGTATCCTCTACTTCCTGTCCGTGGGTTTTAATCCCCAGTCTCAGATAACTCACACATACAGTATACACTCTCTTAAATACTGACCTAGAGTAAAACACAACCATGTCTCAGTCTCTCTTACTCTTTCTGTAATAAACACATACTGCATACACATACTGTACACAAGCCAACACATGTTTCAAAGGGACATTAGTATCTGATAACATTTCTTAAATGTAGCTTTCTTTAACTTAAAAATATCTGAATTAAAAGCATGTTTGTCCAATATAATTGATTGAATGTATGTTGAATAAAACAAATAAAATAGCCTGGGAAACTTATACAAATGTGTACATCTACAATAAATGTATGTATGTATTGTATACGGTATAATGGGGTGTAACAGTACAGCGTATCAATTTATTCAAATTCAGGCTTTTGAACTGAATGTTCATGCATTGAACAAAACATTCAGCAGACTGCACAACACAGTAGGCTGTTCACCATGAAATACTGCTTATGATACATGTGATTTTTAACACACTACCTCCTGTGAACAAGTATTTAGCTAGAATACGGAGAGCTTTCAGGGATTAAAACAGGCTTCTCCTAACTGTGCTGTTATTCTCAGCTACATTAGTAGCAGAATAATAATAATAGTATCTCTCTCTTCTTCTCTCTCACACACATATATACACACATACTCCTGCTTTCCCCCTATAAGCTTTATGACAGGTCATCCTGACTGATTCCATCCATGTTAAAGAAAACAGCACCTGACATGGTTGTTTATATCTGCATATATGAGGCACTACTACTAGTGACGAACACTAGATTTTTCAGTTTTTAAACTTGAAATGAAGTTGGCTTAGGCACAAAGACAGAAAAAGTAAGAAAAAAATGGACTGGACACCAGTAATGCCTCGCCTAATAGCTAATGTAAAATTTTGTGATGTTTTAAGGCACAGTTTTTGTTTTATTTCATGCTACTTAGCGTCGGAAATGCCACACAAACACTGTCATTAATTGTTTACTTGTTGTATTTTTATAAAGTTTTATATATATAAAGTTTTATTTATATATATATACTGTATATATACACTACGTTCCAAATTATTACGCAAATTATATCTTTCTCTGATTTTCATAATTACTGTAGTCAATGCAAATGACAGTCAGTATAATTTTCTAGTTATCAACCATTAGTGTATAATTTGAATTTTATTGAACAAA
>JAQMYJ010000001.1:13544637-13558940 GCA_030014305.1 Clarias laeviceps | reverse complement strand
GCTGAAACCCCCTTGTCTTGTTCAATAAAGCAAGAGACACTGCTTAGTCTGCTATTGGGTTCATCCTTCTTCAGTCCTGAGCCTGACAATACTGTAGTAGATATTTGGGTGAGAGGGAGAATATGGAATAAGGGAAGAATTAAAGGTGTTTTGTGTTCTTAAATAGACATTCATACTACTAATAGTACTACACATAACAGTCAGTCATTTTAAACTCCTAAGATCTGGATGTTGTAATTTTTTCTCACTGTTTTTTTTTTTTTGTTAGACCCTGATAACTATGAGCATAATCAATGTCTTCAAACAGGAAGAAGTTTGGCAAAAGAATTATACCCAAGAGTCCTCGTAAGAGAATCACACAGGGATATACGGACAATGTAGTTGGGGAAAAATGTAATTTCCTCTTATGATGACATTTAAGTCTCAAGAGGTTAGAAAGTTTATTATTTGCAGTGGAGCGAATGAGTTACTCAAGCGACAGAACTGACTCAGCAGGTTACTCTTCCACAGTGACATCTAAAAATACTGTATGAGTTCAAGACAAAATATACAGAAGAAAAACTGTGCCAGTGAGAAAAATGACAGTAGGTGAGGTTGAGCACGTATGCTACTTTTATCTGCTTTTCATTCTGTAATGAATACAGACAAATTTTCATTTTCTTTAGCATCTTTGGCAGAAGACTTAATCCATTTTTCTACTCATTTATAGTTTGCAGGTTTTGAAGTAAAACCTGTGCTCTCATAAGTATCATTATTTTTCAGTTGTAAGTAGACTCCTTTGATGTTTATATACAGAAATAGTTGTGCATGCAATCAGCTTGCAAAAAGCCCTGATTAGCATACTACTACTACGCTACTGGCATGTTGGTTTTGTAGTTTGACCTTGAGCTACTGGACTACACATGCTCTACTGCACTGTATATCTATAAATTTGCATACCCATGGACTTTCTATACATTTGTATTAGAGTCATCCCACTAGATATCTCAGAACTATATACAGTATGACAATTAACTGAAACAAACTGCCATAATTTGTATTTCTCTAATATAAAATGTAGAATATTCCTGGGTGAACATGCATCCATGATGTTCAAGACAAACCAATACTTTTGATTTTGCAGAATGAGAGAACAAAGTTAAAAGAGTAAAAATTTCCTTTATTTCTCTGTATATTTCCCTGCTGCACTATTGCACTTCATCCTACCTATTTACTAGGGCTTGTATTCCATCAAGGTAGAAAGTTATATCAGGTTCCTATAATGTGCAAGTGGAGCAGTGAGCAGGATGGGGTCATTTATTGTCCTGCAAAAAAAAGAACACCTTTAGAAATCAAATCAGGCCATTTTTCCCATTAAAGGAACTGGGGTCATTAAAGGAGTTCCTAGGAGGCCAGTGTTTTAGCAGTAATGATAACTGGAGACAAAAATATTGATTATAGCTCTGGCATACTGAGAAAACTTTTTACCCTGATGCACCCTGATGCATTATTGTAGCAGGGGATTATATAGAGAATAAAAGGTATTTTTACTCTCATAACTGTGTTGTTATTCTGCACAATCAAAAATCCCAGTTTGACTTGAATATGCCTCGTATTGAAATGACTTAAGCGAAAACACCCCAGGAATGGCTAATTTAAAGGTGAAAATGGAAGACAATTAATGCTTTTTCAGATAATCACCACTGGCACGATGTAAAAGGGACTATATACAAAATATTACTGCCAATTCTATGTAGCTTGCCCCTGGGATGCTGGAAAAGTGAAGAACACAGTTGACAACACTTATCCACCTTCAGAGAAGTTATTCTTATGCACTTTTTGTCGAGCCTAGAATAAGAACTTTGTATCCTTACCTGATTTGTAATTTTGGGATGGTTTTGGGGATAGTGCTGCACTCATGTTACAGCTTAAAAGAGCCACCGTAAAACTAAAGCAGGGCCACTGAATACTGTTTCATGTGATATCAATACAAAAAATAGTGACTTTGTCATTTGGCTCATTACATGATGCAACAACTACAAGTTATTTACCGTTAACTTGGTTGAAGTTAATTACTGTTAATTTTTCAAGAAAAGAAGGAGACCATATCTGGATAAATCCTTCATGCAGAAAGCAGGAACTACTTCATTATTGACCCTAGGAGCCTGCAGGCTGATGGTCAGTGGTCCACTACATTATCTTGGGTTCAATATCCAATATGTGCTCCTCAGCATGTTCTAAAATGATGACTCAGCAAAATCATGTAGTGTTTTAACTTTTTAACAGATATTCCTGTGGGAAGATGATCCATAATATTGATACTGAATGCAAATCAAGTAAATTGTTAATGTAAATGAAGTGTTCAGGAATATGCAAATGTTCATCTCCAATATTTATGTGAAGGTATTTACATCATCTAAATCCTTCTCTGCATGTGTGTGTGTGTGTGTGTGTGCAGTAATGACGGTGTGTTCGAAGTGGCTCTACGTGTTCATGTTCAGGTATACAGTAATGGCAGAGTGACATGGACCCCACCTGCTCTTTTTCGCAGTTCTTGTGGTGTAAAGGTAAGACAAAAATGAATAGTGACAGAACTTTTTTTTTTTTGCATTGGATTTAAAATTGAGTATTAAGTTAAATAGCAGAAAAGGTAAACAAAGTGAAAAGACATAAAAGTAAAAATAAAAGGCACATAAACAATTGGTCAATAAATAACATAGCCAACACTGCCTGGCCAAAATAAGGTTGCATATTCTAAGATTTCATTTAGTCAACTTTAGCTTCAATTACAGCACACAATGGATGGACAGTTCATGTGTGAAAATGATTCCTCATGCTAACAGAACCACTCTTTTACAAGAATATGCCTGTGCCATTAGGGAAGAAAAAAATATATTGTTGTGATAATCAGGTCATTTAGTACATTCAGGTCATCAGCTGACTTTATTGTATTGCCACATAACGTTGTTGAGCCTAGACCTGACCAACGGAAGAAACCCTAGATTATAACACTACTTCCAGAGGTTTGTACAGTGGACATTATGTGTGATGGTGCATTACTTCATGTGCTTTTATTCTTACATTGATTCTCTGGAAAAGGGACAATCTGAACCCATCAGACCACATAACCTTTTTTCTCCTCCTTTTTCTTTGATGCAGCCCAATAATTTGTCCTCTCAGAAATGGCGACTATTTTTCGTCAGGCAGTATATAAAAGAGATATTCTGAAAAAGGGATCAATAAAGAAAATCGCTTTAGATAAAGGAAATGGCTTCGCAATGAACACCGTAGCATTAAGTAAAGTAATCCAGGAGTGCTTATTGTGGGCAAGACCTCTGTTGGTAAAGAGAGAAGAAGTGTCCTGTATCTATATAATGTATGTACATTCACATTAGTTATACAATGTATGAACTGAAGCGCAGATTATGATTATGACATTTTATGAATGTGCAAATACTTATGGAGAGGTGGTAAGGAGAGCAGAAGACCATACTCGGTATAAGAACTCATGTGCTGTTACATTTAACTTTAACTGTTTAAAATGCAACACAAGGTTTTTTTTTATATTTTAAAGCATCATTGGCAAGCTTCTATGTAATAAAAAAATCAGGATGCGCTTTTATTGAAGAATAATCAGGGTGGTAACAATTTTATAACAACTGTAAGTGTTTATCCCTGGCTTGTATATATAGTATTTTTGTCTCCTCCCTTTTTATCATATTAATCTGAGGTATTTCTCCTAAATTACTCATTCTATCTTTTGTTCTCTCTCAGACACTTATTGCTGTATTTCTTACTTTTTCTATCTCCTTTTACCTTTCTTCCCTCACACACATATTTCTAAAAATCCACCTACCTTTATTTATATACTGTATTTGTTTGTGCATTGCTGTTTGGCTGTGTATGCATGAAGCAAACAAGAATAAAATATATGATATGTTTAAGATACTGACTCTCTTTTTTTTTTTACTTCTTTTTATCATTTTACCATTTTTGTATTCTTCTTCTTCCCAAATCCTTTATTTTGTTTTATAGGTGACGTACTTTCCGTTCGATTGGCAGAACTGCACTATGGTGTTTAAATCATTCACGTATGACTCTTCTGAAATGGATCTTCAGTATGCCCTTGACGAGAAAGGCAAGGAGATACGAGAGATCATCTATGACACCGGTTTCAGCGGTATGAACCATTGAACCACTATACACACAAGCAGTTCAAATAAAAATCTGCATTTTTCATTGAGAAAATCAACAAAACGTACACATACACCTTTTCTCCAGAGAGTGGTGAATGGCATATCCGTCACCTGCCTTCCAGGAAGAATGTAAAGAAAGAGGACCTGTATGAAGACATCACCTTCTACTTGATCATCGAGCGCAAACCCATGTACTATGTGTTCAACATAGTCCTGCCCTGCATCCTAATTACAATTATCGCCATCTTCAACTTCTACCTGCCACCTGATGCTGGTGAGACCCAACAACTCAAATCTGCCACATTCTCGAAGCTTGCAGTAATAGCTTAATATTTCTTTGAGAGTTGTCTATTAAGAAAGGTTTTTAGATGTTAGATCAATAATATGGTTAGCATTGTAGACATGATGCAGGTAGTCTGATCATAGCTCCAGTATACAGAGAAAACTTTCTACCTTGATGGTATACAAGCACTAATGAACTGATGGGATAAGTGCATTAGTGTAGCAGGGGAGTATATAGAGAAATAAAGACAATTTTTCCCCCCTTTAACTGTAGTCTGTTATTCTGGATAATCAAAAGTCCTGGTTTGAATTGAACACTCCTTGTATATGACCAAGTTTAACCGTGTCTACTAATTTTAAGCTTGTATAAATGTATAAGAAGTCTTTGTTGAAATAACAACTACAACTACAAAAGCAGCTATAAGTCTGTCAACACTGCAAACTATTAAAATTATTGTGTAGCAGATTACGCGCCTATATACAGGGTCGCGGGAGCAGACACACACACTACGCTCATTCACACAAAATGGATTAACCCCTCGTTCAGGGTGTACTCAGCCTCGCGCTACGCCCAGCCTACACCCCACGAGGGGTGTATGGAGAGTACACACAAACTCTATGCACACAGACCTGAGGCGGAAATCAACTGGGAGGTGCTAGTGAAGCAGATTATAGTTAGTCCAAAAAATGGTGTCAATACTACCCTTGGTTGGTCCTAAAATGAAAAAAAAAAAAAAAAACATGACTCATGTGGTTGAAAATCATTGACCAGGTTGATCTTAATTCATGCTGCCCCTAACTCAGAACTGTGCATGAGACTAAGAATGTTTAAGAGTAATGGAATACAAACCTGGTAACTTGATATAATGTAAAGCACAAAATGTATTTTTGTTTATGCATATTTGTTAGTCGATATTTTGAGCATTGTTTTTTCTCTTGTTTGTGAGAATGTTCATTCCAGTAAACTAGTTTACACCACTGACCCAGTGGCAGTAGTGGTTTACCAGAGCTGTCCCCTGTGTGGCCTCTAACAGCAGTGCTACAGCTTATTACATGACCACTAGGTTCATTTTTTATCTTGGTAAAATCCACTCCATAAATCACTGCTACACGCAGTTTTTCAGACCAGGAGACCTGACTTCAATGACCTCTGTGAAGAAGCCTGGGGGAATAAACTGTACATTAGATAGTGTGTGGTTTTCTATAATACTATGTGGGTCATGCATGTTCAGTAGCAGCTTTAGGAATGAAATGGCTATTGAGATTGGATGGGTGTACATGTAATAAGGAAGGGATATACTTACACATACATATACTGTATATATAATTATGTATGTGAGTGCTGAATAACTTAAGTATGTCTGTCTCCTCCTCTTATCCTTCTTTCATTTCTCCCTGTTCAGGAGAGAAGATGGGTTTGTCCATCAATGTGCTGCTGACCCTTACTGTCTTTCTGCTCCTGCTGGCTGATAAAGTCCCTGAGACATCTCTGGGTGTCCCCATCATCGTCAACTACTTGATGTTCACAATGATCCTGGTGACGTGTTCGGTTATTCTCAGTGTGGTAGTGTTGAACCTGCACCACCGCTCACCAAACACCCATCAGATGCCCCTGTTGGTGCGCAAGGTTAGTTAACCATGCATCATTCTCACTGGAACTATTGAGTCTACTGAGGTATTCTGTACAAAGAGTCAGATAAGTTGATAAGGAGTCATTCTCTCTTCACTAGATGACTTGATAAAGGGAAATCTGTGATGTAATTTAATATTCCTGGAAGTCCAGGTGTTCCAACGTTGAATGGTAAACTGGCTCAAGTTTTAGATGCTATTTCTTCTTGAAAAGCAGCTTAAAATGGATATGGGTTTAAAATCCTTCAAAGTGTCATCTGTGCACAGATTTAAAATTAACGACTTGATTGGTAAGCTTATGAACTTATTACTTTCAGCTGCTGAGCTTATTTGACCTCTATAATGCAGTTGTACTGTATATTTGCCAATGAAGACCTGATTTTATTGCAAAGTAGTAAGAAAACTTGATTTAAGTGTGAAAATGAGTAAATGAGATGCTGTCCTCTCAGCATGCTTTGACCCCATTTGCAGGGTTCATGACATTTCTGTAAAACTGCAGATTTAGAAATAAGCCCCAATGAGCGAGTGCGCACGCACACACACACACACACACACACACACACACACACACACACAGACTATTACAGAGAAAAAAACATTAAATTATAGGCTTAGAAGTGAACCAAAACGAAAAAAATATGTTAAAACACTATAAAAATTGAGAGAGAAAAAAAAATAGAACTACTCACAGCTTGATGCCTTTCTGTTATTGAAAGCTCATTATAGAAAAGGTGAGAGATGGTTCTGCTTCCTCTTACAAATTGAAAAGAAACTGGGACAAGAGGTTTTCTAGAGCAATAAAAACAGGGTAATGAACAGTGACAAGGGAAGAACAGTGGATGTAGAAGTAAGAATGTGATACAGCAACATTAATAACATCTTTGAGCCAAGTGACTCTTTTTATTTCACTGTTTAAATGGTGGTAAAATAATGCATATACATGTCTCAGAAATAATGCTGGCCAGTTTAAGCCTTGATCTGTTTACTCCAAAGCTTTTGTTGTGGTTCTGAATAGATGTAAAAGTACCTTCCAAAGTCATGACATCAAACAAAGACTTGGTTATAATAAAAAACGGTATAGATAATGGATAGATGGAAATCACTAAATCTATTCATGTTTATTAGTAATGCCTGTATTTAAAAAAAAAAAAGAAGGACAAGAAGAAGAAAAAAAATGAAACATGTAGGTTGTGTTCATTCATTTTCCATTACAAAGGATTGTTGTCGTTAGTTTTTGGATTGGCACAGGTTTTATGTCGGATGCCCTTGCTTGACACAACCCTCACATTTGAGCAGGTCATTGGAACCAGAAATGCATGCAGTGGCTGGGATTTTGGAATGGGTGAGAATTGAACCGGGGCTTTCATTTCAAAGAATTTTATTTATTTATTTATTTATTTATTTGTAATAAACTGTAGTTACCTTTTGTCAGTTAACTTATTTTGCATGTCTTGGCACCTGGAGAAAACCTGCCATGCATGGGGGAGAATATGCAAACTCCACATACACAAACCCAAGATGGGAATTGAACCCTCGAACGTGGAGGTGCAAGGCTACAGAGCTAGCCACTATTTCATTCATTTCATTTACCTTTATTTAACCAGGAAAAAAACTCACTGAGATTAACATCTCTTTTCCAGGAGTGTCCTGGCCAAGATAGGCAGCCAAGTAACCACAGACATTACAAATGCATTACTATGCACTCACTCACTCACTTATCATCTATAGTATACCGCTAATTCTGTATTCAGGGTCAATCCATCGCAGGGCACACACACATACACACACTCACTCATACGCTACGTGCAATTTGGGAACGCTAATTAACCTAACCTACATGTCTTTGGACTGTGAGAGGAAACCCACCAAGCACCGTGAGATTATGCAAACTTTATGCACACAGAGATGGGAATCAAACCTGGCTGGGAATTGAACCCAAACCCTGGAGGTGCAAGACCACAGAGCTAACAACTATGGCATCGTGTCATATTTAATTTAATTTAAGTATTTAATTATTTTTAACTATTTCTGCTGTATAAATATGACAATTGGGATTATTATAACATGATAACATAATTTTCTGTCTCTTGCACACTTTATGAAGTCGTCTCTGGCAGAATTGCAATAACTGTCTGTAGCTTAAATAGTTGGCAGCTGTACACCACCCTGCTCCTTTTTTTATTACCATTCAAGGTTATTCAAGGAAAATGTCCAAACACAGGGTCTTAAATTACAGTCTTAATTTGTTTTCACCTCAGGTTTATATTTATAGCACTAAACTATTTCCCGAACAATGCACAACAACCTTCAACATTATCAGTAATTAAAACAAACTGTTCTGCATGAATAAAACAGTGGACTTTTAGAAAGTTGAACAAGAACAAATCAAAAATCTTTAAAAGCTCCCGTCTTTCAATTGTCTTTCGCTGACACTTTTTGTTGTTATATTTCATTACATACTCAACTTTCTTTGCACACGACCCCACTTTTCTTGAGTACAATTATACACTCTAGTAAACTTTAAAAGTTCAAACCAGATGTTGCTTGATTGCAAACGAGCAGATTGTTGAGGTCACTGAAGTGTTTACAGGGTATGGTATATTCCATACCCTGTAAACACTTCAGTGACTTCAATAATCTGCTATTATTAAACATTTAGTAATTTTGGGAAAGTTTATGAACACTATTAAAAGTGATCCATGAAATGGTGCCAAATTTAGGCTAAATGTGAAATACATTGACAGATATCTTAATATTATAACTACTCCCATTTTTTGCAGATTTTCATCCACATGCTGCCACCATATCTGGGTCTCCTGAGGCCAAAAGTGGAGACACCGCTTTCTCTAGAGCGCCCACACAAAAAGGAGACCCACAAATGCATCAGCCGGGCAGCAGACGAATACTTCATCCGCAAACCCAATACATGTGTGCTCTTTCCCAAACCTAACAGGTAGCTCCAGCATGCATGCACCATGAACACTACCAACTTAGGGGCTGATGCATGTAAAACACATCAATTAAATGCAGTTGTACTGTACACTGCCTTCCAATTCTTCCTTTCAATTGGTATGTGCCTTAACATCACTAGCACCATGTCTTATTCAAATTGTAGTTGGTCAGCCATTTGTGGCTGCTGTGTCTCAGTATCTACATTAGAATAGACAGGGGATAAGATATAGGGCAAGTGAAGTGAACCTATTAGCTTAAACATATAATTTAAGGCGTGAAAATGATAAATTATTGCTATTGCTGCTTGTTTGTATTAAACATCTGTGAAGCTGTAAGAGTTTTTCCTCATGCAATATGTACTCTGTATACTATAATGGAAATCCTTAAAAGTTTTCAGGTTCCTTATTGCTTAGAGATAACATTTTACAAATAATGTAATGCATAGGTCATACAGGCCAGGACCCAAGTGAGCGAAATTGCTGTGCACTATGGGTGGGAGTGATGGCATTCTCTTTTTCAGTTGGCTGGGTTTACATGTCTCAGAGGAGGTATGTGTTAGCTTTCACCCTCCCTGTTGCTTCCTGTAGCTGTTGTATGATATAGGGTTACTGATTGGTAAGTCTGAATTGGCAAAAACAAAATGGAGCAGAAAATAGAAAGGGAAAAGGACTTTTCTAGAGCATCCAATAAATACATTTTTAAAAAAGTTCAATGAAAATGAAAAAAATTTTATCACTTTCAACATCACCTTCATACAGTACTATACGAAGATTACGTTCCTATTATGTTTACACTATGTGTAAGCCTAACACAACCAATTATGTACAATGCTGAAAGATTTTATTATTTAAATGAATATAAAAGTTTTTAATGTGTACAGTATATGCCGACGACTATATCATTAACACCACAAAACATTAACACATTAATATTGATTATCAATTATGTACCAGTAAACCAGTGGCAGGATCATCGGCACCCAAGGCTAATCCATAATCAAAGGCCAGCCTATCCAGTCCAATCTCAGAGAAAAGCCAATGCAGCACAAATTACTGAAAAACGTCAATGCTGGCCACCGTATAGAGGTGCCTCAAAGGGTTAAGGCACTGAGTTACTGATCGGAAGGTCGGTTGTTGAGCCCCAGCTACTCCAGGTTGCCGTTGTTGGGCCTTTGAGCAAGGCCCTTAACCTTGTCTGCTCCAGGAGCACTGTATCATGGCTGACCCTGCGCTCTGACACCAGTCACTCTGGGATATGTGAAGAAAGAATTTCACTGTGCAGTAATATAAGGCTTAACTTAACATATACAGGCACAGACAAACTCCTATGATCCCAATCTGATTGAGCAGTTATGGAATGGGCCAGACAAGCAAGATATGCATATGTAATCATGTATTGCTAATAAGCATCACGATGGTGAGAAAAAACTCCCTGAGATGTCAACATAAAGAATAACCCATCCTCATCCAATTTAATGATTTTGAATAAGAGAGCGAAATCATACATATTAATAACACTATTGCAACACACTTTGTTAGCTGTTATCACATTGCTCATGTTTTTCTATAGCCACAGTACAGTATTGTTTCTTCTTTTAATTGTATAGCTTTTTTATAATATTAACTTTATTTAAAAGTGTCAGCACTTTGTAGCTTTTCCTCTACGACAAAGCGTCCAGAAAAGTTTGTCAATTTCTTGTTAACATGCCAAACATAATTTTTATATTATGCACTTTGAGAGAAAAAGGAAAGCCTGATAAGAAAACAACTTATTGCTTTCATAATGCAAGGGGTAACAGGAACTACATTCAGTCTAATTATAAAATAATAAAAAGGCATCATAGTTTAATTTATTATAAAATATATCGGTTGGTCAGTAGCCCATGTTATTAGAGAAAGAAACACTTTGGCTGTTATAGGAAAATAATTACCTTTGAAATAGAGCGCACACTGTTTTATTCATTATGCAATGCATGTCTATGTTGATTTTTGCTCCTTCCGTTATTACAATCAAAACTTTTTAGTTACCTCTACATTATCGATCTAATAGGTGGATCAGAACAAAAATGTATGCTAAGCTCTTTTTCGAATCAATATTAATGTTTTAAGATGATTTGTCCTTTAAATTAGATGTCTGCACTCAGGATGCTCTATTTGTATGGAAATAATTGTGTAGATAAATATAGAAAACTGATACTATCTGAACAAATAAGGCACTTAATCAAATGAATGGGCTTCCCCCTATAATAGGAGCAGTGCTCGGATCTTTGGGGCATGTGTACCAACTGCAGAATGTGCATAATACTCAACCAGTACACAAGAAAGGATCGAGAAACGTGTACAAGGAAACAAGGAAAATGAAGAGCTACTCTGCCTCCCAGTGACAGCATGGTGCAATTGCTGCATTGTGAAGCTATTACATAGTTTGATAAGGTGCTGCTATAAAAGATCAGAAGTTGGATGGATGGAGGGGGATGAATAAAGTGTGTGTGTGTGTGTGGGGGGGGGGGGTCATAATTAAACAGATGTTGAAGGACACTCCGATGGAATGGAGACACATCACAGCTGTTGTGAAAGCCAGATAATTAGCATATAGGGAATTTAACAGGTGGTCAAACAGCCTCCAAACACCAAAGAACAAAGATGAGAAAGAGATGAAGGCATGTGAAAGGAAAGAGAGATTTGCTGTACTCAGTAGCAGGGGTCACCTTGGAAATGGTGTTTGAAGAAGCTGCCATTCTATAATGTAGGATTAAGTCTGTAATCTGATCACATACAAACACAAATATAGGCACACAGTATCCTAGTGTTATTATCTTGCTATATCTGTGTCAATTTCAACTTAACCTCTCCTGCCTGCACTATGAATTGCATTTGTAAAGCAACAAGGCTGCCACTCACAAGTACCATTCATTGCAGTGCAAAAAATTCGATTGACTAAAGTCAAATCCTTCTATTGACCATAGTTATTTGTATGGTTTAGGGTTAGAGGTCTGCTATTAGGGTTAGACTTATTGGATGAGTTGGATCAGATCCAGCTGCTTCTCGCCAACTTTGAGTTCTGCAGCAAGGACTAGTTCTAGTACCCTTACAGACCCAACTTCCTTTGTTGAAAGCTAAATATTTATCATGGAATGCCATTTCGGGGGGAGGAACCATTCCCAAGAAAATAGCAGTTTAATTCAATTCAGTTGAATTAATTAAGCACCAAAACCAGTACCATCAATTTGAGGACCCATCCTCATCTGGGTGACACTGGATAGTTTGTTTTCTATAGTGTACAAAGTACTGTATTTAAGTAAATTAAAATATAATGGATTTTTTGTTTGTTTGTTTGTATTTCATAAATTTTTCATTTAGATGGTTGTAGCTTACAGCTCATTAAATAAAAAAAAAACATATATCCTTTATGTTCAATCAAAAAAGGATTAACAAGGATTTAGAAATGTACAGCTTCTAAAATGTATGCTTATTTATGCACTCAATACTTGGTAATGGCTCCTTTAGCATGAATTACTGTATCAGTGCAGTAATGTGTGCATTTCCACTCTTTCTCCAGACTCTGAGACCTTGATTTCTAAATGAAATATAAAATATATACGTTTGTCTAAAAAGAGGACTATGAACCTATGATCAGTGGTCCAGTCCTTATTCTTTTTAACCCAGGCAAGACATGTCTAAAGTTTTTTCTGGTTCAGGAGTGGCTTGATACTAAAAATGCAGCAGCTGTAGCCCCTTTTTCAGAAGACCTCTGTGTATGGTATATCTTGATGCACTGACTCCAGCCTCACTCCACACATTGCTTGACAATCTTCTTGTGCCTGCGTTCATCCCTCTTACTTGTGCACCTTTTCCAGCCACATTTTCCCTTTAAGACAACTTTCCACGTCTATGCATTGATGCAGCACTCAGCGAAACAACCATCCCTTTCAATGATGACTTTCTGTGGCTTACCCTCCTTAGGAGGGAGATGAAAATCATCTGGGCAGCTGTCATGTCTGCACTCTTCCCTATGATTATGGTTATGTGTACTGAAGTAGACCAAGAAATACAAATATAATCAAATTACCAAAAAGATAAAAAATTCCATGATATTCTAATTTATTGAGATGTACGGTATAGTCAATATGGGTGTTGTGTAAACAGGAATTTATGAGCAACTTATGAATATGAGCCTGCATTTTTTTTTAACATTGTAACTGTTATTAGAATTGATGACAAAAGCTTTGGTACTATTGTTACTAATAGCAGTCTTGTGGCCTTGTGCTAATTGAATTTACTGAAGTAACACACAAATTAATTCAGTAATGGAATTTTGTCCCAGGTACCAACCAGATGGCCTGTGCACTGACATGCGGAAGTTTATCGATGGCCCCAGTCACTACCTGACTCTGCCCCCTGAGCTGAAATCGGCCGTGAATGCTATCTGCTACATCGCTGAGCAGCTACAAGCTGAGAAAGACTATGAAGCTGTAGGAGTCTCTTGTATTTACATGTTTTTAGTGACAGCTATTTATTTATTACATAATCTAAATCAAGTCAAGTTTATTTAAGGTCTAATGTTGCTCCTCTCATGTTATGTTTCACTAAATAAAATGTACCCTTAAGAGTGCCACTCACAAATCATACATGGGCAACATGCTCATTAATAATAATAATAATAAGAAGAAAATTTTGTGGGTAAAGCACAAAAATCCTGTACTTGAGTAAAAGTAGAGATACCCTAGGTAAAATATTACTGAAGTAAATGTACTGTAGAAGTTCTCCCTTTACAGTTGTACATCAGTAAAAGTACAAAAATACTTACCTTTAAATAATACCAAGCTTATAGTAGCTCTAGCTCAGTAGCCTATATTACAAATTACGTATAATAGTCGGCATGTGGTTGTATTACTTATGCACAGTAACAAGGTAAATATACTTAGTTTACTTCCACCTCTAATAATAATAATAATAATAATAATAATAAAATCAAGATAATCATCATAAAGCCTATTATTCACTGTTCTAAATTATGAAGAATCTTCAGAATAGTCGTCTTTAATATATTTTAATGTTTTTTTTTTCCAAGTAAGATTAATTTTAGTTTCTCTGTACACAAGCAATAAAAAGTATATAACATACAGTTGTGTTCAAAATAATAGCAGTGCAGCATCAGTAACCAGATCAATAATTGTTTTTGGGAGAATTTATATTTCTTCATGGTAAATATTTTACTTGTAGGTGTAGTGGAGTAATAGAAAACCAACAGACCCAACAGTCATGA
>JAQMYJ010000001.1:13493703-13506067 GCA_030014305.1 Clarias laeviceps | reverse complement strand
ATAAAACCTTTGTTACTTTGCTCTTACCCAGTGTATGAATTGCATGTCTTTATATTGTTTTCAGAATTTCCACGACAGGGAATGACCCAGAATTTCCAGGGTCAGGGTTCGATTCCCACCTTGGGTCTGTGTGCATAGAGTTCCCTGTGCCTGGTGGGTTTCCTCCCACAGTCCAAATACATGCAGACTACACCAATTGCCGTTTTCAAATTGCCAGTAGTGTGTGAATGACAATCGGGCATTCAGCTGGCAATCTAACCCCTTAAGTGTCTCCCACAAAAGCAATGGATATATCTCAAGCATGGATTATTTGTTGCTAGATGTACCCGATAGCACGTGAACAGACCAAAATACTAAAGTTAGGTAGTAGCTTTCCAGAAAAGTGTAAGACTAAGGATATATGCGATTAAGAATCTTCATCTTCAACTCTTCAGTTTTGGTGACGCTACCTTCCTTATCTTGGCTGACAGGAGAGGAACCCCATGTAGTCTTATTCTCTTGTTAGCCATCCAAATACCAGTACAAAATATGTACCAAAATGCTTTTCTGCTCATCAAAGCTGTAAAGGATGGTTAATTGAGTTCTTGTGGAATTCCTGTCAGCTCAAACCAGGCTCGCTAATCTCTTCTACCTCTCACATCTGTTGCCATATGATTGGCTCATTCGATAAGTGCATTAATGAGTTTTCAACAGTAATTAATAACTGGTCAAATGAGTAAAGGTCATTTAACTTATGATTAAGAGGGTATCATTAGGTTATAAAGACGATATACAGTGGCAAGAAAAAGTATGTGAACCTTTTGGAATTCTGCATTAATCTATCATACAGTGTGGTCTGATCTTCATCTAAGTCAAGGGTATTGATGGAATATAATGTGCTAAAAATCATAACACAGAAAAATTCAGATCTTTCATGTCTTAATTGAGAACAACCATAAAAACCATAACAAAACTTGAGTTAATGACCTCAAAAAAGCTAACTGGAGTCAGGTGTTAGCATAATAGGTTCTTTATAATCAAGAATCCCTTCTAAAAACTTGTGAGTCTGAACTTTATCCAGCCTCAGGCAGCTTCCCGAAACAATGTCAAGTTTCATCACATGTAAAATGCAAAAAGACATGCACAAACAAGCAATCTAGATCACATGTAGCCCAGTAAACAATTAGTGTCTGTGAGCAGCTCATACAGCGACAGGACATTTCTTATAAATGGCTGCTTTTTTTTCATATAAATGCTTTGCACTCTGTTACAGAACATGTATTTGCTTGTCTAAGTCTACTGCTTATTGATCCACTTAATCTCTCATTGCATCATATTTGAAATGGGACCATGTATTCATTGCATGCTTGTCTATAGTGTGACTCTATTCAGTTTAATGTTCAAAGGGGTTGTGATGAAGTACAAAATGTTTGCAAGGGTAAACATTGTGAATTGTAGGTGAATTTCTTTTTTAAATGTGACTTTTTTCCACAAAAACAATATGTTTTTTGCCTGTGGGGAGTCAGTGAGAGCTATCATGAACAACTTTGTCACCTTGATCAGCTGGTCTGTGGCCATAGATTGTAATCAAACTCTGGAATTCTTTTTTTATGTTTAAAGAACTTGGCAATAGACAACAAATCTTTGTTCCCAGATGTCTGTATGAGATTAAGATACGTGAGGACCTGTTGAGACCTATTTGCCCTGACCAGTATGAAAACCTATATGTGTTTTTTTTTTGTGAAAGTTAGATGGAAGGGAAGTGATGAAGGCTAGTGATCTGTATCTAAGGGTATATAAGTAAAAGTAAAATCTTGCCTCATCTATAAGACAGAAGAAAGAAGAAAGAAGAAAGAATTATAAACTGATACTGTACGTCTGAAAAGATGTCCAAGCTTCTTTTGATGAGTTTGACCTTGGTCATCCTGGCCACCATCTTAAGCAACCACTCAGGTAGTAATAACAAATTTTCTTTTAAAATGCTGTTTTTTGGAAGGGTAATGATCTGTTGACGTTTAATTCATATTAATATATATTTAAGAGCACTAAACATTTCACATAATCCAATTTAACATTTCAGGGAAATAAATTATAGTGAGCACAAACATGTTAATGATATATGAAAGGGACATCTAGATTCTTTCCCCAGGTGAATATTTTCGAAGTTGTAATAACAGGCCTGAAGCTAGATTAATGGTGGATTTTTTAAAATATTAATTTCATTTATGTTTGCCCAAATAATGACTATCCATGCTTGCGGTCAGCCGATGCTTACTGGGTAACAAATGCTACTGGGAATTTGTCAACCCAAGGATATACAGAAAAAATAACATAAAAACAAAACAAAAAGTAATAATGAAAGTTGGAGATTTTCTGGTCACAACTGTAAAAAATATAATTTGATCTGCTACACCCTTCCAGTGAGTTTTCAATTTGTCCACTCTTCTTTGACTTTTTTCAACAGGGTGTGTCGACTCACAGAACTCAGGCTTAGTGGGTGTTTTTTGTATGTTTTGTGTTTTTTTTCCCCCACAACATTCTCTAGTGTTAAGAGACCTTTATCTGCAAAAATCCCTAGAGATCAGCAGTTTCTGAAATACTTAACCCAGCCTGTCCAGCACCAACAATCATGATATGGTCAAAGTCACCGAGATCACCTTTATTTAATGTTTTTGTTAAAATTAAACTGACATTATAGACCCATTCCTTATTTAGGCACAGAGCTGCAGCCTAATACTAGACTTATCAGAAATGTGTATGAATTAACAGAATTACATAGATGTACTAATAAATTGATATCATTGATCTTTTTTTTTTATTGTTAGTACAATCTCAGCAACGGAAGCTGAAGAAATATTGTTTATGCACATGTAAGTTTATTCCTGTTCAGAACAGATTATTTTTCTCCACAATATAATTTTATTATGCCAAGTCCAGATAATAAATCATTCTCCCTTTGTCTGTCTAGCCCACAGCAATAATCGTGTTATGTTGAAGACTCAGGATTCCTCTAAAACGTACTGCCAGCATGCTTGTAAAAAGAAGTACAAGGGTAATTCACTTGTTCGGTTTTTATTTTTTTAAATAAAAGATTATATGTGTGTACAGTAATTCATTAATTATGATTTTCAGTGACTGTGCGTGTTTTAACTTCTTTCAGATAAGAATGCACCATCTAGGAAGAGTGGTGACAATATGTGGAAGGAGCTTTCCATCCCTGTTTAAATCCCAACTTCCATAAATCTAGTTATGTCTTGATATCTAGAAAAATACTCTATATTAGGACAAAAAATATATTTCCTCTATATTTCTCATTTGTCTGAAAGCTTTCTTTGTAAAATTTACAATCCTTCATGCTTTTATGAAGCTTATCAAATAATTTTATGGACACTGTAATGTGTCATATATTTTATAGTTTATTGGTTCCTGGGGCTTTCATATATGTTTTATATGTATAAAATAACTTTCTTTGTATTTGCTTAGATTAATGTTGCACAATAACAATAATAAACATGTTGTGCTATAATTTTGATTAAATGTACGATAAATGGCAAAATTTCCTCATGCTTATCTCTTTGTCTTTATCTCCTGAGTAGGATGGTTTGAATCTTGGCATGATGTTTACTGGGGTCATGTTTTATTTGGTCAAATTCAAGCCCAAACCATGGCATTAAACATGTTTGCACAGGTTTATATCCACATAGTTGAAAAGACTTTGTTCCACACTGTTGCATCTCTGTTCCTTTATATCTGAAAATATTATCAGGACAACTCCTTGTGTCACTCACAATACCTTTACCAACCTCTATGTTTTTGTATCATGTAAAGATAAGAAAACACTACCAATCTATGGCTGTTTCAACAGCTTCATGTAAGTCATCATGTCACTGCTTAACAGGTGGTATGTCTTAAGGGAAGAAGAAATCAAAAGATCTATTAAAACATAATAAAGTGTGAAAATACTTTTTACCTCTTTCCCGGCGACATAGTCCATATATAGAAATTAAGCTCAAAGAGCAGATCATTTAAATTCAGTGTCATGACCACATTTGCAAATGCAAATCTTACAGCTGAACTGTGTATTTTGTGCTGAAGCCCAGAACATTCTGTCACATTTTACACTAGATATGAGATGTATTCTAAACATTACCACATATCATTTTTGTTTTAATGTGTGTGCTTTCTTTAGCTATTTCAGGATTTTAACCATTTAATTGTCAACTAAAGCAAAGCACTGGATCAGACACATTAAACGTGACATCAAATAAACAAATAAACAAAAGCAGCTCAGCCAATCAGAACAATAGGTAACTTATCATTTTAAGGCATTTAAACAAAAGCCAGTTGTTGATTTTTAATAGACAAAAAAATATATAACTTTATATTTTATTAAATAAATACATCCAAGCATTGTAAACAGACTATAATAAGCAGATTATAAATACATGCTAAGGAAATGTTTATAGCAGCTGTTGAGACCAAAGTATTAATCTGGCTGAGAAAAGTGACTGACTGTTGAAATCTCTGCTGGAAAAGTTTGTTCTGCTTTAGTCTAAATCCTTGGACTCTCTCTCTCTCTCTCTCTCTCTCTCTCTCCTGTTGTAAGGCCCTTACTGTAAATCATCATCATTTCTTGAAAGGCTACTCACTTCTGGTATCATCACTACACCCAGGTCAGAAGTCTATGCAAATGATTGCTACGGAATTGAAAGAGAGTAAGAAAAAGAAACCTCTCAGTCAAAAGCCTGCCATCATTTTAAGTGCTCAGGATACATTCTGACTGCTTTCCATCAGTTTATAGAGAATTTAATAATTAAATATGAATATGTTCAATGTAACCATTTTCTCATAAACTACTTTTGCATTGCAGTAGAAGAATGGTAAGACATAAACAAAACACACATGCATAGCTGATATACGTCACTGTTCATGTAAAAATACAACTAAACACATACATATTATCACCATAAATAGACATCACAGAAGGTTAGACACACTTATCTGGAGGCAAAATCTAGACTTGTTTACTAAACAACTGTTTTTCATGCCAGTTGAAAAACACAATTTGATAAGAGCACCTCAAGATCCTCTGATCTCAACTGAACAGCACAATTTCCCAGCATTCAACAATGTGACAAGCTGCAGTTACGTGTAGGATGGGGGCTAGATGATAAAGTCAGCCAAAGGCCAAATCACACACACAAACACGCACATGCACATATGCACACACACAAATACGCACGCGCACATGCGCATACACACACACACACACACACACACATCCTGCTATGGTTTACAGACCTACACAGTTCTCAGTAAGATTGCAATCCATCAGTGAAGGTTCACCTCACACATATTCTGTATATTTACATTTGCTTCAAGATAAAAAATGGGTAAAACCTGGATAAAATAATTTGGTTTTGACCAATATTTAAGCCAAATTCTACAAATATAAGATCAGGTGCATTTACAATCATAACACATAGTATAGGTTGAAACATGAACCCAATTATTTTTTATTAACCATGTACATAAAATGTTATGATATTTGTGATCCAGTCTGTGAAAACAGAGCTAAAATAATTTTTTTGAGTCACAGTTTTCTACGTAAAATCATTTTACACACAAAAAATAAAATTTAACAGGTGTTTACAAGCAAGATCAGATTCATACTGGGTCAAAGCTGCATTAAAGATATAAAGAAACAAGGTATTCTATAGATACATGCATAACCTTTTTATGTTTAACCTTTTAGGTTTTCCACATGTGCATGTGTGAAAATCCAAACAGAAAGGGATGACCTAGCCACAACAAACATCATTTAATACTACATTTTCCAAATGTATCTAAACCAATGTTTTCCTAAAACTTAACCTTAAAACTCCATAATAAAATACATAGCAGGAAATTTCAGTTCGTCACACCCTTCCTTTTTAGCTGGTTCATTAGTGTGTTTTAAGGAACTGCAGATTTCAGGAAGCAACCCAATCATTAAAAGTCAGAAAACGTAATCTGGAATAGCTTCTAACTGCTTACACACCTAGAATGACAGGATGTGCTCAACCATTAAATATGTTATGTAAAGATTAGCTCTTGTTATGTTCTCTGTGAGATTAATATCATATCATATCATATCATAAGCATTATTTACTGTAACTCATGGGGTCATTTTTATATTCTATTAGAACTTTACACAAGTAAACAGGAAGTCTGATTTCATCACACTGGGCCATAATACAGAGTAGCACCTAGTCAGTTAGTTCAGGTAATGTTAGCCATTAAATGATAATGAATGAAATAACTTATGAAAGTGATAATGAAAGTTAAACTCACCATAACATGTCTTTTTAATGGGTTTAATGGTTGTCTTTTACCATCATTAAACCCATCACAGTCAACATATAAAAAAAAAACCACTGTTACAATAATTTTAGTGAGCAAAATGTCTATTATTTTATTTCTTCTACAGGCAGAACACGTTACTTCACTTTCTTCAATAAAGCGCTTTAAGATTTAAAAAACATTGTGAAATGTTTCCAGAATGTTATCAAACAACATTTTCATAACCTACAAAGCCACTGATCAGCAATAATATTAAAGCCATAAAACATTAAGCCCAATATAGTGTAGATTCCGATTGTGCCACCAAAATAGTTCTAGTCCCTCAAGGCATGACTCCACAGGACCTCTGTAGGTATGTGCTGTGGTATCTGGCATCAGGATGGTAGCAGCGGATCCTTTACACTTACATGTTCCACTTGTTTGTCCACCCAGGGAGGTTCTGATAATACCTTTCTCTTCCAGCAAGCATTAACCTTTTTTTTCTTCTTTTTTTTTTTTTTTTTACTACATTAGCCTTTCTGTGGGATTGGATTAGACAGGATAATAACTGATCTGGGGTCAAATCCCAAATAGCATGAAACAAAAACAAGTGCACTACGATATCCGAACAATTCCTTGGAACTTACAGAAAGTAGTGTTAATCAGTGGTTAAACAGAGATTTGGGATTCAGCCTTGGATTAGAAGCTAGTTAGTCATGAAATACAGTACAATACAGACAGTTCAGAAACAATTCGGAACAACTTATAAGCAGTTACTAAAGAGACAAAATGTTGTTTAAGATGACATGACTTGACTTGACTTGACTACATGACATAATGATATCAGATGTGTTTCCTTACTGAAAGTGCTTTGGTGTCTGGTTTTGTATGTGGTTTTCGTATGTCTCCTCACTTGGAGAAGAAAGAGGCAGAGCATCATTCCCGAGTACTGAGTCAGCACTATATCTATAAACATAATGATTGATTTTGTACAATATATATTTCAGACACTAAATCAGCTGCTGGACAATTTAATTGAGACCAGATGTTAAAGAAGCAATTTTTTATTACATTTCTTTTTTAGGAAAATTGTATTTATTTCAACAAAGTTTTTCATGCTTGATCCAAGCCTTTTGAAATGACACCTCTTTTTTAGGTGCCAAATCACTAAGTTATTTTATTTTATAGTCCAGTGCCTAGGAGTTTTCCCATTTTGTTTTGTAAATATTAGAATAAAGATCTCTCTGTACTTGCATCCTTGATCCCTATAGATTGTACGAATCAGGTGAAAAGAGGCAGAGTTTGATTATTTATCCCTTTCACTTCTGTTTATAATCCATATAATCCAGGTTGGGATTATTTATCCCTTCTACCTTGTGCCCTAAATCTCCTGGGATAGATAGGCTCCAGATGCCTCATGACCCTGAATACAGGATAAAGCGGTATAGAGGATGAGTGAGTGAATGAGTGAGTGAGAGTGCTTTATGTCCTTTTGGCGCCTCACAGTGGACACCCAGTATGAGTACCACAACTAGATATGTATCAGCTTTAGTAAAATTTCTTGTTGTTTCTGTAAATAAAAAGAGACCTGCTCAGCAAGTAGTTTTACCCCTGAGCAGCCATATCATGCTATTTATCTGTTTACTGTTTATAGGACACATAGACCACATGATCACAGACTTTTTTTCTGAAAACAGAGAGGATTCTCCTAAAAAAAAAGGTATGTTTATTTCTCATGGTATATTGTAGGACGGAGTACTGTATTCTGGACATTTGAAGCTGAATATTTGATCTTCAGGACAACACTTGAACATGGAAAGACTTTTAGAGGTGACAGTGGTACAGTCTCAGCCTGGTCCAGGATCTGATGGGCGGTGGAGCACAGGACTGTGTGAATGCTGGAGGGACATGAGTGATTGTTAGTACTCGTTCTCTTCTGGGATATGTTATTATATTATATAATTCAATTAGTATAAACCTTGTATAAATCTTCAGGAAATCAGCTATACTGATGATGTGTTTCTAAGTGTGTCTGGGTGTGTGTGCAAATGATCGTATGTTTATGTCTAGGTTGCTTTGCTCTCTGGTGTTTGCCTGTGTTTGCATGTAAGACGAGCAGAGCTGCAGGGGGATGTGTGCGTTTGCTTCTGCTTGATTGTCTGAGCTATGTGCCACCAGCATCCCATGCTATGCGCGCTGCAGTGAGAGAACGTTATGGCATAGAGGTAACACACATGCGCGCGCACACACACACACACACACACAAACACATACACACAATAACAGATATACATACATTTCTGTTTATGTCATTTTGGTTTAAACTCAAATGAAGTAAAAAAAAACAATAAAGCATTGGGAACAGGGTACTTAGTAGAAGAGGACAAACTCTACATTATGACTTCCAATAACTTCTCAAAAAGGAAAAAGTAAATGAGAACAGGCCAGAACCTTCTTGAAGGTGAAGTGAAACTGAAAACGCCTTACCCGTTGACCAGAAGACAGCTACTAAGCTAGGTTGCTGGGCTCTATGACCCAATTGGTCTTGTTATGCCTGCCAAGCAAAAAGGTGCAATTCTTGTCAGGAAGCCATTCCAAGATACAAGAAATGGGACAAACATGGGACAAGCCACTTTCTGAAAATCTCAGAAATGAGGCCAACAAACTCTTCAAGAAGAATTGTCAGATGAAAGTTGAACATTAGTTTCACCTAGTAGACAGTCAGATTGTGCTGGGGCCATTCAGTGTGATACTGTAGCTATGGGTTCCAGACGTTCTTTGCAAATAGAGTTGGGGGAAATCTAAAAGGTTGAGCCAGCGAGTGACTGGTGGAGGATCCCAGGAAATGGCCCCGGAAAGTTGTAGAAAACTATGGAAAGTTCTCGTTACAGGAATGGGGCAGCAGAGACCACTGTTCGCATTGTACAGTGAGCATCACAGACAAGACAGAGAAACTCATCAAGAAATTGAAAAACAAGATTCCTGCGACCATCCTTCACTGAGATGCTAGACGGCTAGGTTCCTACAGAAGACCATGGCAAAAGAAAAGAAAGTGTGAACTACTTGGGTTCAAGAACCAGCAGTTCAAGTGGGAGGTGTACAGCTAAAATACTAATACTAACTAATATTTATTAGAAGTAGTGATTGAACTATTATTTATTAGAAGTAATGATTTACCTATTATTTATCAGAAATAGTAATGTACCTTTTTTTTTTTGTGTTTATTTTTTTCGTTTAAGGTTATCGACCACTTAGTTAAATCTACTTTGAACAATTGTTGTGTAACCTGCAAATCTGTCAGACACAAGAATTAAAGTGATTCCAGAGTTGATCCTCATGTCCACTGTAGGTGGCTAATGGCTTTTTTCGAGTTTGATGCAGAAGCTGATGTGCAAATTCCCAGAAAACTCCCAGAAAACTTGACCGTTGTATCAGTTTTGTGGAGTGAATCTGAGAAAAAAGTGCAGCTATATGCACTTCAAAATTCATTTTGAAGCAGTCACATCATCAGTGAACACCAGTAATCTAGTTCCAGTGGCAGCCATACATGCCCATGCCATAACCCTGCCTCTATCACAGTTCAGTAATGATGTGGTATGCTTTGGTTCATGAGCCCTTCCTTTCATTCTCCATTGTCCTTGTTATTTTTGTATCAAATCTTTTTTGCATGCTCTAATCTGACCATTCTGTTTTTGAGTATTACCAGTGATTTGCACCTTGAGGTAAAGGTAGACTTTGACAAAGACATGCCTAACTCTTAAAAAGTATTCTTCACTTGGCTATACTTTATGATGGTGTTTTTCCTAATCAAGGAAAGAATTCAATGATAATCCCTTTTAGTTGACTTTTGTTGTCCTCCAGACCTTTAGAACTCCTACAGTTTCTGACATCTCGCTCTGATACAGTAAGACTGTTTTTTTCCAATACTGGCTTCCCTTTTTTGTATCACAATCTCCTTGAACTGCATATTGAGACTTTTGAACTGCAGACCTTTTATCTACATTATCATGTGATAATTAGGAAACAGACCATGAAACTATTGACAAATCACTTCTGATCCTGTGAGAAAAAAAAAACAATGGCACATAGTGTTGAAAGCTTGCTGCTCAGGTATCACCAGTTTGATTGTGAGCTTGGACTGTGCATTTGCATGACATTTACTCCAATTAATTGTGTTAGGTAGACTAAAACTGGACTTTTATTGTACTATTTATTGTATACTGAAATCATACTAAATGAAACTTCTCAAAGTTGGATTAGCACACCTAGATGAACTACTTGTGCTACTCCTTGCATGTACAGTATAATGTATAATTTGGAGAAAGAAATCAGCCCTTATTACACCACCCTTACACACTTGGTGGTGGACCAAGTGTGTAAGGGTGGTGTAATAAGCTGCTAACAATACTGTAATGTTGTCTGCCTATTGATAACACCATAAAAAGAAGGCATAGTGTGCCTCTCAATTGAACTAAAACTTAAGCATACAACATGTACAAAATGCCCAGTGCTATAAGGTTGTCCATATTTTCACTGCTCAACATGCTTTGCTGCTAACTAACTTGTTTGTCTTTTGTTTTGGTAATCAACATAATAGGTCAACTGGGAATACCATACTAAAAAGCTGAATAAATGGGCAATAAATTTATTCCCCTGCCATGCTCCAATTAAATAGCCTAATCAAGCTATAGCTCAACTTAACAGTGCATGTAAACTTACTGCATGGGGAATTCTTGTGCATGGTCGCCATAAGTTTTATGTTTTTCTCCCATCAGAGAAGAATAGGGTTAACCTTAGGCTCGTCACTCCTCTCAGGCTGGTCTATTAGACACAAGTGAAAGATAAAAAGTCTTAATAAAGTATAATTTTGCCATTGCTTTATTCGTAGGAGTGTAAATGAGCACCAGTGGAATTCTCTGTCTTAAGAGAGCATTGTGAAGTTCATGGCATCTTATACACTGTTGGACCATTGTTTAACCTTGTGTGTTAATGCTCGTATTTGTGTATACAAAACCTGAACAAAATTTTTTACTCTGGATTTACAAAAAAAATCATGACTACTTGAAACACCTGTAAACTATTGGCATGTGCACAACCACAGCTAATTTGCTTTTGGTGACACACAGAACTCCATAAAAAGGTCAAATTCACAAAGCAACAAATGCAAAATGGCCACTTAAATTGCAAAAAAAAGGGAACACATTTTCGGTGGTGGGAAGTGAAGTGCTTTTGACTCCCATGTACAAGAAGTTTTTATTTTAATAAATATTATTTAGCAACATATTTAGTTATAGCACCTGAAAAGTGAAAAATGTAGTGAAATTGTGAAAGCAAATTTGATGTTTTCCATGTAAGTGAGACCAAAGTAAAATGCTTTGACCAAAACGCTTAATCAGGAAAAAAAAAAGAAAAATAAATAATAATAATAATAATAATAATAATAATAATAATAATAAATTACTGCTAACTTAAAAAATTTAACTGATGAAAGCTGAATCATGGCATTTCTCCTTATACACACTGAGATTTCTTCTTAATTGATTGAATCTTTATTTGAATTAAAGTAGATTAGAACTGAATGATGATATGACAATTTTTCTGAATTTATGGGATTTTCATGAACACCTAATTTTATATATACAGTACAGTATGCTATATGCATTTATATCCAGCTTTGATCAGTGAGACCTATTATTGGAAATACAGGTCATGGCATGAGCTGTGACCTTTTGTAGAGAATTCTTAGTCCTGTTTTGACAACAACTATTACAAGCCTTTTGACCATCTACTGCTTTCACCTCCTAGAGGAGCACAGTTAATGAAGAAATGTCCTGTTGTATTGTACATGTAAATTGTAAATTAATTAATGATAACTGATTAATACAAACCCGATTCCCAAAAAGTTGGGACACTGTACAAATTGTGAATAAAAACAGAATGCAATGAAGCAGAAGTTTCAAATTTCAATATTTTATTCAGTAGAATAAAATAGAATATAGATAACATATCAAATGTTGAAAGTGAGACATTTTGAAATGTCATGCCAAATATTGGCTCATTTTGG
>JAQMYJ010000001.1:13477499-13493603 GCA_030014305.1 Clarias laeviceps | reverse complement strand
TCAGTCCCCAGACGTTTGCAGACTGTTATAAAAAGAAGAGGGGATTCCACACAGTGGTAAACATGGCCTTGTCCCAATTTTTTTTTAGATGTGTTCATGCCATGAAATTTAAAATCAACTTATTTTTCCCTTAAAATGATACATTTTCTCATTTTCTTATCAACATTTGATATTTCATCTATGTTGTATTCTGAATAAAATATTGAAATTTGAAACTTCCAGATCATTGCATTCTGTTTTTATTCACAATTTGTATAGTGTCCCAACTTTTTTGGAATCTGGTTTGTAGTTTTAAGAATCATTAAAATATTAATTAATTAACATTTCATCTTATGTTACAATGATTAACCATTTAAAGTAAACGTAATGTTGTGCAGGATATGAGTAATAACAGTTCCTATTACAAATTCCCAAAACAAAAAACAAAAAATCCATAGGCAGGTCATGGTAAGTCCTGAAAACTTTCCCATGGAGGACAACTTGCTGACTGTTTAAAATTACTGATACCTGAGACTGCTTTCTTGAAAGGAAAAAAAAAAACTCAGTACAGAGTGCTTTTCCATACCAGTGAGTAAGTTCCTCTGCATGAGTTATTAATATAAAAGCAATATATATTATAATTACATTAAAATGAAACTGAATAACTAACAACACTATTGTCACAGTCACTGTAATTGAAAATAAATCAACATCTCTTAAGTACGAGTATACAGTACACACTATACACACTGTCTTATGACACAGCAGTACTAGGTACCAAATGTTTAAAAATGTTGTTTTCAGTGTGTAGACTGTGTAAATGTCAGACACTTTAGTCATATACTGGTCACATACAGGTGACACATGACAAATGTTTATTGACGTAAGCCATATTTTTGTTTCACTCATCATACACTAGTTATGTTTCACATAAGTCACTATTTCCATCACTAACAGCCCAAATTTGTCCTTGTCTTCATCCTACCACTCCCTCTCTGCATCTCCTTCTCTTTCATTCTCTCACTGTTCATCTCTTTCAGGGCACTCTCTATAGTGATTGTTTCTATGGCTGCTGCTGTTATCCTCTGTCCTGGTGTCAGATCTCTCAAGAGATTAAAAGAAGAGCAGCTGCACTGTCCAATACCCAGTCTTCCTCTCGCTCTTCTTCTTCTTCATCTAAAAGATGGCATGTGCCGCTGTTTCATCTGAATAATGCACACCTGGTATAGAGCAAGAGCATGTGCACACTTCTTTATTAACAGTAAAACCAGAGCACTATCTGAAAGATTACTCATCGTAGCAGAGATTGGGAATGAGGTGAACGTATGGTCTGTCGGAGATCTGTTGACTGATACCTAGTCTGTCCAGTTTATCTGAACAGAGAATCGTTCATCGAAATGACAATCACAAAAGTCAACTTCGTTTTTTTGAGTCAAAAAATGTTGCGTGACACTTTTTATCCTCAAGAAAACAAGTTGTGAACTCTGCCCTACTTTATTATTTTTTTTAGAATGTTGTCTGTCTATGGATACATTGAGTTGAATAAGTATATAATATCTCTGACATTTTTATTTTCATTTTGTTTGATCTATAAATTTTTACTTGCACGATCATCCACAACATAAACTCCACTGCTACGTGATTTTAAAAACATTGATTATGAATTTTATTCTGGTAAACTCGTGACAGGATCATGGGCACAAAAGGTTCATTGATGCCTATATGGTGTCATTGGCCGAGCTCTCTCAGAGGGGAGGAATGAGAGGTACTTTGTGATACATTAATCACGGCTCTACAGCCAGTCAGGGGCGTCTGTGAGCTCGCGCACACGGAAGGAGCGGATAGCGCTGTCCTCCGAGTGTGTTACTCCGCCCCTAACGGTGTGTGAGCGAGCAGTTCGAAAAGATGCGGTCGGCTGGCGTCACGTGGTTCGGAGGAAACACGTGATAGTCTTCGGCCCTCCCAGCTGAATGGTAGTAGTAGCTTAATGTGGGAGCCCCCTAGTGACGGGGAGGAATTGGCCATGACTAAATTAGGGATAAAATCAGGAAAAAATCCAAAAAAATATATTAAAAAAAAAAAGTTAATGCAGCACAAATTGCAAAAAAAAAAGTTAATGCTGGCTATCATAGAAAAGTGTCAGAACACCCAGTGCATCTGGTATTGGGTTTAGCAGGCAACAAGTTTAAGGGTGTTGAGCTGGCCTCCAAATTCCCCAGATCCCAATCCATGGGACGCTCTGGACAAAAAGGTCTGATCCATGAAGGCCCCACAACCCACAGCACCCATATTATCCACCACTAACGTCTCGATGGCAGGCACCACGACCCCAAACTGCCCCCCCCCCCAAGCTCTTGTGGAGTCAGGCCCCAAGTTATGGTTGATCAGTGTATTTCCCAGTTACTCTTCCATTGTATCTGTTGTGCATCTGTTGTATCTGTATTAAAATTAATTGTAGCAGTTATGCAACACATTTATGACATTATTACATTAAATATCCATTAAGCATTTTCTTATATGTACATACTTTCAGTACCCTCTCACGAAAAATACAACTTTACTGTTTAAACTTAAACTTTTTAATTCGAAACAAAGTATTTACTGTATTTATTTATTTATTTTTGCAGTTTAATGTTGTGAAAAATCTGCTTAACAAGCTTCTGTTACACTGTAAAAAATGTCCATAATTTTAACAATAAAATACCATATAAACGCTACATAATAAAACCGTATTTCGCAAAACATGGGACCATGCTGATGTCTTGAATAAATTTTGATGGGTTTTGATAATTTGAATTAGGTTTGTATTCATCAATTAGTATTGACAGTAAAATCCGAATGCTTAGCAATGTAACCTCTATCTCTTTTAGCTCCCAGCTAGTGTGATAAAATGATGCTTTCACAGAATTGCTGAATGAATTCATTGTGGTTATTCATAATAAATAAATAGTACAACAATAACAGCAATTGTGTAGCAAGCATGGTAGTGTAGTGGTTAGCACTGTCAGGATTAATATAGTCCTGAGTTCTGAGTGGTTGGAAAAGACAAGAGGGGAAATGAGGTTGCTTGTTACATAAACAAAAAATTTTTTTTATTATATCTTTAAGCGCTTTGCAGCCTGACACAGTATTTGCACCCATTTATTTCATTTAATTGATGTAATTTGTGAATATGAATTTAATTCAATATATGAATAAATGTGGGGTGGCTCAAGACATTTGCACACTACTGTATATATTAATTCACTCATCCAACTATCAGTCAATCATGGTCACAGTGCATATATTCATGCAGATACTGGTCAAGTGCTTTAGTTGATCTTCACATAAAACATTAGAATGAGAAAAATGTGATCTTAGTGACTCTGGCATTAACATACTGTAAGTTTTTCAGAACCTCTAAGGATTTTCATATCTGTAGAATGTACTTCCAGTAAGTAGTGGTTCTGCAAATGGAGCAAAGTATATTGACTTTAACAGCATAAGGTTACACTCCTGTCAGTCAAGACCAGGAATTCAGGGCTGCTCTATGTACAGTCTCACCGAAACTCGCTGAACCTACCTGGGCTGTATATACATATTCATTACAATGTCGTCTAAATCAGTTGTTCTCAAACTTATTCCTGGAGGACAACTTCCCTTTATATGTTAGTGATTTCCCTGCTCTACCACATCCACTTCAATTGATAAAATACTTTTAATTGATCAATTAAATCAATTGTTCTTGGAGCTGAGAAAGCATTAAAATGTGGAGAGCAGAAAGTTTTATAGCCGAAAATAGTAAAAAAAAAAAAAAAAAAAATTATATTATTTAATCAAATTTGTGCAAACCACAAAAAATGATGTCTGCTTAAACTTAAATCAGGCCTAGAATTAAATGAAACATAATTAGTTATCAGGTGTGCTGTAAAAATGTTCAAATCCAGTTTTACCCAAGAAATGGCATTTACACAACACACTCACCTGACAAGCTAGACCAGTAGCACAAACGCTGAGGTGTGTGTAGCCCTTACCCTAAGTACTCTCAAGTCTTAAAGAACAGTCAGTTTTTCAGCGTGTCAAGCACACGTCCTAACCCTGCAGCACTTCACACAGGTGAGTGGCTACGTGCGCTGCACGTGTGGTTGTTCATAACTAATTGCATTTGAGAAAATTATAGTTTTATTTTGACAGTTATTGGTAAAGGAAATGTTAAGAATTCACCTGGGGGATAACTGAAGAATACCTTATCTTTCAAGGTTTACTCTTTTGTTTCCATATAATAGTTTTAGCAAAAGGGGTGTCTTCTTTGATTTATACATAGCTTCAGGGATACTGTATTAGTATTTATAAAGTGAAGTATGACAATAGAATTGTTCTGTTTTGTTTTGTATTTTAACCTACCAGAGATTCTTTTTATCTTACTTTTTAATATACAAAGTGGTGACATTCAGAAATATTAGTTAATCGCTGTAGATATAAGATGCATGTATGTGTGAAATGAAGTGAGTAAACTAATTCATAGTGCTAATTTGTTATGTGTAAGCATTGATTGCTTGTAAAAGTTAGATGTGTCTGAAAGTTTAGGATAATCGTGGACTTTTTTTTACTTTTTATATATATATACTGTATATATATATATATATATATATAAAATTACAAAGACAAGACAAGACACTAGAGGTGAATCAGTTAACTGCAAATTTTTCAGAAGCAACTTTTCAAAACTGGATTTTATTTATGCAATGAGACTTTACCATTAAATATACCATTTACCATTAAATATACTAAAATTTAATTACTTAATAATTATAAAAATCAATAATTGCAATCATTTTAGACTTTACTTTATGGTAAACACACACTTCAGGAAAAAAGAACGAAAAGAAAATTACAAAATGAATTTTGGAATGTCAACTATTTGTCTATAAGATGCATAATTTTTAAATAAATGTGTATTATAAATACTTGGTACCATTTTTTTATCCAAATAGAAGCTTTTCAGCAATATATGATATGACGTAACAGGCTGTGTGGAGCTTTAAGATCTCTGAATGATACAGTAGATCAGACAAAAGCGGACAAAAAATAAAAAAACTGTGATATTAAAATATTACTACTAATTCAGACATTGCTCTTAGTAAAGTTTAACAACACAGCTTAACATAACAGTGGACATGCAACCAAGTCCGAAGACGACCAAATCAGGTTTATTATCTATAGCATCTTACAGAAATTCTTCATAATTAAATTGTAACTGTCTGTGTGCTTGTATGCCCAGGCGTCATGGCGAAGATGGTGGTGCAGCAACCTCAGTCTGTCGCGGCGAGGAACATGACAAACTCCAATCAGTGGAGCTCAGGAGTCTGTGACTGCTGTGAAAATGTAGCAGAGTGTGAGTCAGGCTACATATATGTTTCCATTTACATTGTAATGATGTTTAAAACAAATAAAGCCTGCATTCACATACTTGTTATATGCATGACTTATTATACAGGACTACCGAGACACCCTGAGACACGCCCTGAAAACAGGATGAACCTGTTTTAATGTTTTTTATAAACTCATTAGTTACAGTAAATGTCCCAATTTTGCATTATTGTTAATCTTATGGTTATTCTTATAATCTTAATGCAGATAATATAATAGTGTAATTTAAAGCAGCAGGCCAGGGTTCTTCAACTACAGTCCTGGAGGGCTACTGTCCAGCACACCTAAATTCGCCAACACCTAAACACACCCAGTGAACCTGGTAATTAACAGATTAAACAAAAGAATGACCAAAATGTGTTAGACATTGGCCCTCCAGGACTGGAGCTGAAGAACCCTCTACTCGGCACACTGGGCAAGATTGAATTTCTGTATATTTCTCTGTCCTTGTTTGTGTTCACAGGTTGTTTTTCATTCTGGTGTTTCCCCTGTTTCGCCTGCTCTACTGCAAGGAAGTTTGGCGAGTGTTTGTGTTTACCAATGCTTGATGGTTATGGATTGATTCCCCCAATAACCTTGGCAATGAGGGCATCAATGCGCCAGCGCTATGGAATTGAGGTTAGAACAAGATAAAGGAGAGATGAACAGATGGTTTATGACCACTTAATGGACTAATTACAGGAGTCACTCAGAAAATGTGTCCTAAAAGAGAGTGGAACCAAAGTAAACCAGATCCCATGTGGCAACCTTCTTTTACTTGACCTGTGATGGCACAAACTGTTTCAACCTGTTTTGACTGCATGATCTTTTCCACCAGTCATTCCTTATTTATTTCATGTCTAGTACTGTTTTTGTCTCTGACTGTAGAACGTCCTAGTAGATCTGTATTAGATGAAAAACCTGCTTTTGTCATGAGGTTGTCTGGAGGTTGCTTCATTGTACTTTTGCCGACTAACCTCAAAATGCCAGCATCTTTTGCAAATCTTCCACCATGCATAGTGGAAAGTCATGTCAAGTTACTTAGAGCTTTACTGTAATTACAGCCATATACAGTGTGCAGTAAACAGAGATGAAATAACATTTCACCTGTTATAAATACATAAATGATATGTATGATTTTGAAAGGTCATAAATAAAGGGCAAAAGGCTTGATGTATACCTCATACAGTATAGTACTTTGGAAATAGTGGTTGCTTGGTCAAATGGGGCAGTAGAGCTTTAAATACACATAAATACCCTTTTGTATACTTGTATTATTGATATATTAAATAGAGATGGGTGAAAAAAGAATATCAAATTGGGCCATTTATAAAATCATGATACTTTCAGAAACACAATACAAATCAAATCGGGCACCTGGGTATCATGTTAATATACAGTATCAGGAGGTCCATATTGATTCCAATCCCATGTATGAAATGTTTAGCTCATCCTGTTGTGGCATGCTGGAAATCCCCAAGGGTCATCCAAGATCATAAAGTGACACTCTATGGGTCTGACCAGTCTGACCATTTACTCCTGAATTTTGCATTCATAAATTCTAAACTGCTTTTTGTTATTATAAGTTATGAGTCTCTCATTCTTAGTCTGCGTCACTTTTTCTTTCACCTGCAGGGATCCATTTGCAATGACTGCATCTATTCCTTCTTCTGCCTTCCCTGCGTTTGGTGCCAGATGTCACGAGAGATGAAAGCACGCAATCAACCGGTCATGTTACTTCATTCTCGAGTAAATTGAAGATTCAACATCAAGATCATTAATAAATACCTCCTCTTATAAATAACATCATTTGCAAAGTAAATTTTAATAATACTGTCTATACAATCATTTACAATATGATAATGACTCTATACTGTATATGTTGAATTGCAGTCTGTATTCATCAGTTCATATGGTTTCTACCTGACCCAAGCACATGAGGGAATTGTTTGCATTTTAATGTTCCATGAATTAACCTCAGATTGGACTCATATGCTTATGGTTTTAATGTCACATTGTTAAAATTGGTATAGAAAATCCAGGTAAATATTTGTGCTGTTGAAATCAAGGGATGAGACCAATACCTTTCACAACAAAAGTGCAAATTCATTCAATCACACCTGGGTTGTGTTACTGTATATAGTAATATGAGTCACTCATTTGCCCATAAAGTATTGTAAAATTTACAGTAATTTCTTTACAGTATGCTACTGTACTCACTTGGCATGATGACTTATGTGTACAGTTTCTAACAAGACAGTGGCAATGATCATACATGATTCTTAGGTCCAAACACAAAGTCTTCCATATATAATTGATTTCTGTCATCACTAAGAGTCTTATATCATGTAGCTTTTAGTTCTTATAACTTTAATTTTATGTGATAATGTGTAGTTATAATACAATTGATTACATCACTGGGCTACCATCTTTAATCTTTGTCATGTCTTATGTTATGTGTTTCCCCCCCAAAAAAATGAATGCAAAAAATGCCTGTGACTTTGTTCTCATGGAATTTAATTGAACACTCATAAGCATGTTTTAAAAAATGGACAACGCCATCTGTTGAATTTTGGAATGAAATTCAATTCTTACATGTTACTGCAAAAAGTTTTACATGTTACTGTGAAGTGCGTGGAATGAAGGTGTGAGCTTGTATTTATTAAGTAGTACAGCGTCTGTTGAATTTTGAAATGAAGTGATTATTTTTTTCAAGGTCGATTTTTATAATATAATGGTGTTTTCCATTTAAATTTTGAAGTAGCATATCTTCTCTTCCTGTGGGCCGATTGCGATTAAACCTACTGTATTTGAAGTCTATATGTTACCTCAAGCTCGGCCAAATACACCTGTGAAAACCCTGTGAACATTTTTACCTGATGTGTGCACAAACAGACAGACAGACGAACAAACATTTCAAAAACTTGATGTGTTCTATTACTCATCTTACTCCCCCTAAATAATTTTTTCACAAATATCTTCAATGTACAGACACGCCAACTTTATAGTTTTATTATATGTATGGATAGAGTATATTAGATAAGCATGGTCAATAAGACAGTCATGTTTTGTAGGTATCTGGAATTGAAAGATAATGCACATGGAAGTGTACTGTATGTACAGTAATAACAAAATGACAATTGCTCACATTTAAGCATTTAGCAGACACGCTTATCCAGAGCAACTTACTTTTTTTTTTAATCTTGTTACACATCTGAGCAGTTGAGAGTTAACCCCTTGCTCAGGGGCCCAACAGGGACAACTTGGTGGTTGTGGTATTTGAACTTGGGTTCTTCTGAACCATAGTCCAATGCCTTAACCACTGAGCTACCCCTGACCCCTGCTTGAGAGTGAGATACTGAAAAACTAAAAATATAACTGACTTTAGTAAGCTATTCATGTAGTTGATGGACAAGTTAGAGAACTGCACAGAAATTGTCTCGTTTGAAATTTCACTATTCATTATAATTCTGCACCCATACACGTATTCACGACATGTTACCTTAATTTGGTTATACACTTAATTTTCAGATGAGTTATAGCATTACATACAAGCATACTTCTAGGTGGATATTGTCTGACTTTAGATGTCTCTCTCTCTCTCTCTCTCTCTCTCTCTCAGTATCAATCCCATTTTCATCTACAGCATGTCATAATTTAAGGCTCCACTAAGAGGAGCCTCCCTCCAAAACGTCTGCTTACTGTGTATTATGAAACGGTATCTTCAGTGATAGAATATATATGATTGTGTAGGAATTCTATTTAAAGAAGTCTATGACTGGCATGATTTAGTGCAAAGCCCAAAATACATTTAAAGACATTCAAGTCTGTTGTAATAAACACTGTGTTACTTACTTACTTTACTGATCTTAACACCTTAAGTTTGTAATCATATTGACTGTCATCTTAATCCAAATAAATGCAGATCCAAATATACTGTATAACCAAATTCAAACTTTCATATTGAAAACTGTGATTTAAATGTATGCTGAAATTAAAAACAACTGAGAGGTGAAGTGAATAACTACAATTATCTCATTAAAATGGCAGCTGTCAAGCAGCAGAATATATTATGCAGCAAGTAAACAGTCAGTCCTCAGAATTGATGTGCTGGAAGCAGCAAAAAACAGGTAAGCATACGGATCTGAATGACTTCAGAACAGAACAGCTACTATAGTGCAGAAAAAATGTAAAAGTCAATGCTGGCTATTTTAAAAAGGCATCAGACTGCACAGTGCATAACAGTATACAGTACAGTCATTGTACTAATTTTGTCCTGCTTGTTTATGAAAATTAAAAAAATCAAGCCATCCAACTTAAGGGTGATCATTTTCAAATCATCTCAATTTAATAGCATTTTGCACCCATGCACAGAATGTTACATTCCTGTAAGTTCACATTGTTTCTGTGCACACAATATAGTGCAATAAAAACACACTATAGGAACAATCTGTATGATAAGATCGCCTTCTCTCAAATACAGCCAATTTCTCTCCCTAAGAGTGGCAGTGATCTGAAGCAGAACTGAGGCTCGGCACAAACCCAACTGTTGTCGTTACATGACAAAAATGTGGATGCTCCTTTACTTCTTCAAGGAAATTAAGTGATTATGAACTTTATTTATTTTATTTTGTAATATATTTTATATATTATGTATTTTTAACTAATAGTCTCAAAGTTTTAAAAATAAAATAAATAAAAAATTATCAAATTAATGATTTAACAAATTGGGCCCAGATCTTTTCTGCTAGTTGCACTGTAACTACTGCATTATTAATGATTGTTAAAAAATAATAATTCATAAATCTTTTCATGCCCAAAGTATCATGCTCTCCTCAGAATCATTGAAACATAAACAAAAAAAGAGTTTAAGAAATTTGAGAAATGTACTCTTACAATTTGCTATAAAATGAGATTTACATTGTGTTGTGATTTATTGATGTATTTTTGCAAAAATTTATTACTTCAGGCTTCAAATATTACTTCAGGCTATGTGTATTGTGTTCAATAAAATATGTCAGAGAAACATGAACACAGCTGCACATTTGATAATTAAAGTCTTTAGGGTATGCACTCATCAAACCTGCTCTGCTACAAGAGACACATTTTGATGATAATCTTGTTTATGTACTTGTTAATGCACGTGTGTGAGTTTGAGTAGGTGTATGTGTCTGTGAGTGCATGCCTGTATAAAAGCCCTTTGCTTCAAAGTTCAGACAGTTGTTTTCATCTTTGTCTAGCTGCTCTGTCTCCTGCACCTTGACACACAAGTTAAGGTAGGACTAATAGGTAGGATCAATACATTTTCTATTACTCTTATGAATTACTAAATGTATTGTTTGATGTATTGCTACAAATTGCCTACATAGTTAAATCTAAAAGTTGTTTTTCAATTATGTTCAAATAAAAATTACTTTTTCAGGTAAGAGATGAATTTTAATTCATTGTATATCATGTCTGTTTATTTTTCACAGTAAAACCATGGCTACCAAGTTGGTCATTGATCAGCCCAAGCCGATTATAACATCCCCAGGTTTGCAACAGTGGTCCACTGGGCTCTGCGAGCATGGCAGCATCTGTGACTGTGAGTAAAACATTTTTTCTTTCTATGCTTTACCTTATTTTATTATCATTATTTTAGCATGCAAACATAACTGGCACTACTACTTACTTATTATTAAATTGCACATATTACATATATTGTACTGTATGTGAGATATATTTTATATGACAAATACTTATATATTTATATTTTATATATAATACATATCAATATGCTTAAAAATATGAATTTAGAAGTCTCTGCCTTATATGGTATATGACATTACCTTGTGTCATGTATTTGAGTTTTGCAAGCTGCACGGTTAGAGTAATATTTTTTTGTGTCTATACAGGTTGCTTTGCAACATGGTGTAACCCCTGCTTCAACTGCATCGTTGCCAAGGACCATGGCGAGTGTCTGTGTCTACCTCTGCTAGAGTGCTGGGGATTCATCCCTCCTATTGCAATGGCCATGCGCGTGTCCTCCAGACTCACCTATGGGATTGAGGTACTACAGACATCCAAAATGTTATTTCACTGTTCAATTTTATTTTTCCATGCATTTATTACCACTTTGAAAACAGAGGTTTAGGAATAGATACAGCACTCTTCTTTAATCTATACCATCATAAAAAATTATTCAAGTAATTATAATAATGCATATACAATGTGAAATAATGTGTGAAATTACTTATCAATAAAAAATTAGTAGAACCACTGATGATGACTTGCTGTTTCAACAGGACACCTTGTGCAATGATTGTGTGTACGCCTGCTGCTGTGGCCCGTGCTCCTGGAGCCAAATAAGACGTGAGATGAAGGCCCGTCACCATCCTATCACAAGTTTCCGGAGAGATAAATAACATAATCATCATCATAATCATCATCATCGTTATTGTCATTATTATCATCATCAACATCAACATCAATATCTCCTACATTACATGAATGTTTAGAATAACAACAACAACAAAAAACTTTTGTGTATCTTTTCTATAGCTATTTGTCTGGGGCTCGGGTCTGATATGTGTCAGTCCAAATGCTTATGTATGAGGACCTACCTTTTAAAAAGTAAAAAATAGAAATTAAAAAACAAAGAAAATAAAGAAAAGCAATCTGTAAAATATTTAGAGCCACTCTCTGTATTTATAATTATGTAATATTATATTACCTTATTATTTCTGTCTGTATAATATTTACTTAACTGCCAATTTTGTTAATTTTGCTGAAAAAGTTTCATGAATATATTTGTATCAAAACATATGTACAAACAATTAAATATTGTCAAAAACAAAAAACTTTCATTGTCTGTCTCTAATTCACAATATAAAAATCTAAATGATCAAAAAATAAATGTTCAGAAAAAGAAGAAAGTAAGAGGTTCTAATCTATTTAAGCTGCAATGAAGTTGCTATACCTTTATAGGAATGGTGCATAATGTCTCCTAATATATCCTGATACTGTAACCTCTACAACACAAATACACAGAAAAAAGGTTACTCAATGTAAAAAAAAAAAAAAAAAACTTTCAGAGAAATTGCTGTCAAAACAAAATATTTTATTATATATATCATATAATATATCATATATTTATATGATAATAATAATAATAATAATAATAATAATAATCGTCATCATAATCATAATAATTAGTACTAGTATTAGTATTTTTTGCATGTATTCCAGTATTTTTTGCATGTATTAAGGGCCTTGCTCAAGGGCTCAACAGTGGCAACTTAGCAGTGCTGGGGTCGCAACCCCGACCTTCTGATCAGAAACTCAGCGTGCAAGAAATGTGTGCTTATTAAGATAACTCAAAAATTTACAGCTCACTATAGTCACAGAATGGGTTAAATAATCACAGTAATGCAGAATGTTTTAACAGACTGTGCTCTACTTTTCATACAAGTGTCTATTCACTGTCTCTGATTAAACATTTCACAAAATGATTCCTGTGGTTATTTCATTAACAGAACTAGCAATTAAATGATTACAGGCCATGCAAATGTACAAATGCTGGATTGCCTTTACTGCTGCAATTAAAAGAAAAACAAAACAAAATAAAATCACCGTAAGATTTCACTGACATTCTAATGAAAAAGTGCCTTGCAGACGTGCAATAGCATCATAGTGAGTTCAAACATTTTGACCTAGTCAGTCTATTGATCTTACTTTTTTTTTTTTTTTTTGCATCAGTAATGAAGTGCCTGGCTGAACCAGTCACTCATGCATCCTGGAGAACGTGAGTATGTTAATTTGTGTATGACTGATGACAAGTCTGTTCACACATCTGCGTGTCCCTGTGTTGACCTTTTTGCGTGAAAAGGGAAATTGCGTCATGGGATTGATGGCCACCACCCTTTATAAAGTGGACCATTCAACGTACACTGTTCAGACATCTCCTGAGATTCATCTAACAGGTAAGTAAGCAGATGGCAAATGCATAAACCTGGGCAAAAAGTGATACAGGGGAATAGACATCTGTGCTTTGATAAACTTAAGCAATTGCTTAGAAATTATTTTAAGGAGACTTGTTGTTTTTACTTGTGGTTTTGTTATATTGTATAAATAATAATAATAATAATAATAATAATAATAATAATAATAATAATAATAATAATAATATAGAGACATGTTTATTTTTTATGTTATTACACTATTTATTTAATTACAAAAAAATTTACTTCCATTTCTGAAGCATTTCACAGCCTATTGTGCTAAGTAATTTTTGTACATTTTTCTCAACATTAAGTTTTCAATATGGCAACCAAGATGGTCATCCAGCAACCCAAACCAATTGTACTGCCAGCTACCTCAGACCAGTGGAACACCAGCATCTGTGAGTGCGACAGTGTGAATGAATGTAAGTTTGTTCAACTATACCTGCTTAATCATCATAAATATAAATCATTTCATTCAGTCCTATATGTTAGATAAAGTATTCACAATAATTCAGGTAATGTAGTCTGTATACAGCTCTAAAACACTCATACTGATTTTATGAATTGACATGGATATACCGGTACATTATGTAGCACTAAGCTTTAAAGACACAAGAATGATTGATTATTTACAAGTGTTAATTATACGTCAGTCATTTATAAAGTGTTTGTGTGTGTGTGTGTGTGTGTGTGTGTGTGTGTGTACAGGCTGTTTCTCTGTGTGGTGCTTTCCTTGCTTCGCCTGCATCACGGCTCGAGATCATGGTGAATGCATCTGTCTCCCTCTGTTGGATATATGTGGCCTCATCCCACCGGCTACACTGTCCATGAGAGTGTCCACACGCAGACGATATGGCATTACAGTAAATATATTTTTTTAATAATTCTCCATCTTGCCCATATGAATTTACATGCATTCAGCTGGTTTTAGGTACCATCTTGTTTTTACTGTGTTAATGAATCCAGTTGAAAACTTTAAATAATAATTATCAATGAACAAACTTTCATTAACTGGACAATTTCTATCTATTCTCAGGACAGCATTTGCAACGACTGTGTGTACTTTTTCTTCTGCGGCCCATGCAGCTGGTGTCAAGTCAGGCGGGAGATGAAGGCCAGACTTCATCCTGTTACACTGCTGAACAACAGGCCACTGGGCTAAAGACTCAAATTATCACAATCTTCATCTTGCTATTAATGTTTCCATCATGAGCAAATGAAATCATCATCTCTACCTAGAGCATAGCATGTGGCTTGTTCTACAAGTAATCTTGAATGCTTGTGTATCCTGGTGAAATCTTGAGTTACCATCACTGCTCTCACACACACTGATCCAAATGCTGTTTTCAGTCAGGTTAGGGAGTGGTCTCCTCTCTAATGACTGTTTGTGCCTCAGCTCAGGAAGTGGTGAGAAAAGCTGCTAATATACAGTATGAAGACCGATAATAAAACACATGTATCCATGCATATAAATATAACACAGTATGGCATTTAATTTAAAAGGAAATTACAAATTACAAAATCTAGCATTTAATTATGTTTTTACTAGGATTGTTGTTAATAATTTTTAAATATGATGATCATCTATTTACCTACTATTGTATTATACTGTTATATCATGGGGACTCATACTTTATTGCATGTCTGCTTTACTTTTATCATTAAAGCATATTAAGAAAGAATACAAAATTCTGTTTGTATGTAAATATTTAAATAAACCTGTTCTTTACATTATGTACATGTGTGCCTTTGAAGTAATTATCAAAACATTTCTCTAGAATTGAACAAAGTGAAAGAATATGTGAACCTTATATGAATGGTGATATTTTAAAACCAAGTTCCATGTCCATATTTTATCCAAATACTCATGAAGACAATTTACTTTCTCATTATGAAGCTGTGATACCGACACATTTAGGTGCAATAACAACTAGAGGGGTTGCAGATATGATTAGCTTTGAAAAGTCTGTTTGTGTGCCAACTGTGGTACATTAACTGCCTCAGTCGACACCACGCCAACTACTGGAGTACATGAGTATTATGTTGTACACTGTTGTACTAAAAAATAAATAAAAAACTTTAAATATTCTTCCTAAGGAGTTTTTTTTTCTGAAAGACATCTCCATGGGACCTTTAAAGGTACAAGGTACAAATCTTGTGTCCACAAGATTTAGTGAATTTTACCAGTTTGTCAAAATATGCAGTTTAGCACAAACAATCCACCATGCCAAATCTTTTAGTTAGAAGAATTCTTAAAATGAAAAACAAGTTGTCTTCCGTGATGCATTATCACTCAGAAATCACAAGTTCAAACCCGGTGAAGTTATAGTCACCCATGGCTGAGAGCCATGTGAGCAAATTTGTGCTTTGATTCTGAGAAAGATAGCAGACACTTTCTTTCATTTCACTCACAGTGACACCAGACAGCCAATAAATTGTGTTAACAATTAACACCAAGCAAATTTATAACCTGCCATGCCAAAGGCATGCCATTAACAATGAAAAATCTGCCTGTGTTCCTTTTTGTAAGGTGATCTGGCCAATGATTGCCTCAACCCCATCTTCTGTACATGTGCTCTTGGTGCCTGGGAGACGAACAGCACTCACTTCATCTCCCCCTGTGGTCATGGTCAGTTGCAAAGCTGTTTTGCATTGATTTTAAAATACTACTTGTGACATATAAAGCATTAAATGGTCTCGCGCCGCAGTATCTGAGTGAACTGCTCGTGTCTTACGATCCGCCACGCCTACTTCG
>JAQMYJ010000001.1:13450534-13467670 GCA_030014305.1 Clarias laeviceps | reverse complement strand
TATGGTTAATTGAACATGCATGGAAAACATTGTTTAAACCCTTTACAATGAAGATCTGTAAAGTTATTTGGATTTTTTACAACATTATTGTTGAAATACACAGTCCTGAAAAAGGGACGTTTCTTTTTTTGCTGAGTATATATCATAACAAAAGCTGAAATTGTGCATAAAATAAGATCATATGAAGAATGTTAAATTAATCACATTTAAATATATAGTCTTCACATCATGAAGATTATTCATCTCATTGAGGGGCTTTTGTTATATGTACAGTACATATGGTTATTACACACTTAGTGGTAAAAACACACTTAATGATGGTGGAACACATTTGCATTTGTAAAGGATCAGCCAAATTGAAAGAAACTTGTCTTTGTATGATAGCATTGTATTTATAGAGAAATAAAATTAACACATGCATAAAAAATATAATGCATTCAGAGGTTAATATGAAGTTACAGTACATTTGTCGAGGTTTTATTATCCCTTATATTGATTGATATTAAAGTAAATGATTTATAATATATTTTTTGGAAACCAGCAATGTTCAGTATTTACTGGACCAGCAATGGGGTTACACACTTCTCTTAATTCCCCCAAATCCTTTTTACACTATCTGGGTCTAAGTAAGACTTTATTATGTTACCTGCACTTCTCCATGCTTTCATCCTATTGGAAGGCTTCATCTCTGTTATCTAGGAACAGCCAATCTTTATTTGTTGGGAACAGTTCATGAAGGAACTACTGAGCCCAAGAGCTAATACCCTAACATACCGTAAGCATGGCACGTTTTACCCAGAACCAAACTCCAAAAAAAATTGAAATTTTAATGGAAAATGCACTTATATCATAAACAATTTACCTTGAAAAAAACATTAGTTAATCTTAAAATTCAACAGATGGAGCTAAAAAAAAAATTATATGTGCTTATGAGTGTGCAGTTGAAATCTACTTAATAAATGTATGCGATCTCACACCATCATTCCGCGCACTTCTTGGTAACATATAAAAATAGTCAGATAGAATAAACATTGCTTTTGAATTGCAGTGGGATGAATATCAAAATGGTCAGAAATGTTGAAATTTACACACAACAACTTTATGAGTCAATACTTCATGCTGCCACAAGAAAGGAACACCCCCCTGCATTTCCTGTAGAGGACTGGGAACTTCCTTCAAAATATGGTCAGCCCAATTCATTATCCTACTGCTCAAAAGGAAGTGTTCACAAAGTTCAGAACTTCACACAATTCAGCATTCAGCTTTTTTTATACTTTAATATCTGGTAACATAGTCTTCATACTGTATATGTCTGCCAGTGTTTTTAAGGTGGTATGGCATTCATCTTTCTGCTTAACTTCTTATTGGACAATACATTAGGCTTGTGAGAGCTGTCTAAAAAATGATTAATGCTAGCTAGTGGTCTCCACCACTAAATATTGTAATGAAGTGATTCAAGTATGGTAACATATGAGTTTCCTACATTCCAGTAATAGTTATTCAGGTAAGCTCTAGTCTTGGGACCTCGATAGTTTGTAATGTTTAAGACTCCAAAAATGTTAAATTTTAATGTGGACCTGAAGCTTAATGGAAGGGGGCTAAAGCAACAGCAGCTAAATTTACAGGGACAAATAAATCCATGAAAGGTACAGTTGTTTCTGTGATTAGTTAAGAGATAATGTAGTGGATAAAGAGCAGACCACACGAGTATGAGTAATTAATACAAAATCCAGTTAATCTCAGAACATGTATTATGTAACAGTATGTATACATGTGGGCAAAATTGTTGATACAACTTCAACTTCAATCACTGAAATAACTTGAAACTGACAAAAGTAATAATAAATAAAAAATTACTTATAATTATTTAATGTAAATCAGACATTGCTTTTAAAATGTGGTTCAGAACAAAAAATAAAACTGAGAAGAAAAAATTGATGGAATTAGCCTGGAGAAAAATGTAGATATCCCTACAAAGGTTTGAAAATAATTTCACCATAGGGACATGTGAAACCTAAGTGTGTCCTGAAATTATCATCACAGGTGTCTTCAAACTTGTAATCAGTCAGTCTGTCTATTTAAATGGTAAAAAGTAGTCATTGTGCTGTTTAGTATCATGATGTTTACCACACTGAACATGGACCACAGAACGCTAAAGAGAGAGTTGTCTCAGGAGATTATGGAAAATTATAGGCAAAGATGTTAGGCATTGGACTACGGTTTGAAAGGTCCCAGGTTTAAACCGCATGACCACCAAGTTACCACTGTTGGGCCCTTAAGCAAGGCCCTTAACGCTCAACTGCAAAGATTTTTAATGAGATAAAAATGTAAGTCGCTCTGGATAAGGGCATCTGCCAAATGGCATAATCTAAATGTTAAAAGTAAAGACTATATGATTCACAGTTGCACATATTATTCAGAGGCTTAAGGTCCACAGGACTGTAGGCAACCTACCTGGATGTGGCTGCAAAAGGAAAATTGATGACAAATTAAAAAGACAGATAATAAGAATGGTTCCCAAAAAGCCACTTCCAAAGTGATTAGAGGTGAATTCCAAGGTCAAGGTACATCAGTGTCAGATCACACCATCCATCACAGTCTGAGGCAAAATGGACTTAATGGAGGATGAGCAAGGATGACTCCACTGTTGAAAAACAAATCATAAAAAAGTAAGAGTGTGACAAATCACAAAGTTTCTGGGAAAATGTCCTTTGGACAGTTGAGACAAAACTGGAACTTCACATCAGTTCTATGTTTACAGATGAAATAATGAAGCAAACAAAGAACACTATACTGTACCTACTGTGAAACAAGTAGGATATGAATCTATGCAGTGTACAATAAAATCCTCAGGACTATCAAGTCATTCTGGAGCAAAATGTGCTGCCCAGTGTCAGAAAGTTTGGTCTCAGTCAAAGGTCATGGGTCCTCCAACAGGGTAATGACCCAAAACACAGCTAAAAACACTCAAGAAAGGCTAAGAACAAAATATACAGTGGAACCGTAGATTACAAGCATAATTCGTTCCGGAAGCAGGCTCGTATTTCAAAACACATAAGAAATAATGGAAACTCAAATTATTCGTTCCACAGCCCAAAAGAATAAATACATAAAAATATTTAATACAACATATAAAGTAAAAATAAAACAAATTAACCTGCATTTTACCCTTAAAAAAAGTAAAAATAAATCCCGACAGATAAGTGTTTTCATTTATGCGCACAGGCGCTGTGTGTGTGTGTGTGTGTGTGTGTTTGAAGCTAAAGTAAGAGGAGAGGAGTAATCAGCCCCTCCCCTTTTTCTCATTTTACACAGTAACACTTCCTCCTCTCTTATTTGAGTTACACACACACACACACACACACATTAACGGAAAGACTGTTTTATCGGAAAAATTTGCAAGGAACATCGCTAATAACTCTCGCGTGAGCGCACGCTAACGGAATCACTGCTGTAAAGTAAAAATAAAAAACAAATTAACCTGCACTCTGTGTAGAGCGTGTGTGTGTGTGTGTGTGTGAAGGCGCAAGGAGGAGGGGGGGGGGATTTGTGTGAAGGTGAGAGGAGGAGGGTGTGTGTCAAGGGGCACGGTGTCAAATTACGCACGCACACACATAACTTGCTGAGGGAGAGAAAGAAATTGGATCTTTAACCTCTCTAATGAGACTTTCTTTTGCTTTACACGGGCGCACACACGTGTGTTATAATAAACAATACATGCGCGCTGTATACACACGCATACAAACACACATAAAATATGTTTTACACACACACGTGATCACAGTGTTATAGTAAACAGTACACGCGTGTACGGATGTTGATTATACCAGTAAGAAAGGCGCACTAAAACCCAGCAATTACCCACAATTCCGCAGCACAAGAGCTCGACACTAGGGTTAGGGTTAGACACTATGCGTGATACATGATACTTGGTACTCGTAAACCAGGACTTGTTTGTTTTCCAAGTCAAGATTTATTAAAAATCTTTGATCGTCTTGTGGAACACTCGCAAAGCATGTTACTCGCAATACGAGGTTTCACTGTAAAACTATTCTGAAGTGGCCTTCTGTGAGCCCTGTTCAATGTAGTTCATCGCTCAAAGAAGCCTATTCAAAATCTGTGGAAAGAGCTGAAACATGCCGTCTGGAGAAGGCACCCATCAACCCAGTGACAGGTAGAGCAGTTTGCAAATGGCAAAGCAAAATACCTGTCAACAGGTGGAGTCTCAGTGAAAGTTACAGAAATCGCTTGATTGCCTCAAAAGGTTGTCCAACAAAATGTCAAGTTAAGGGTACCTTTATTTTTGTCCAGGCCAGTTCCATTAGTTTGTTTTTTCAAAATGTTTCTGTTGAACCCCAATTTAAAAGCAATATCTGATTTTTATTAGTTACTTTTGTTGGTTTCAAGTTATTTCAGTGACCATTGTGAGTTTTTCTTTCTTTAACAGATAAGTACAAACAATTTTGTCCATGTGTGTATGCAAGTACACCTCTCATTCCTAAGACTATGTCTAAGCCACTAGTTGCAAGGCAACTGCAAGGCAACAGTGCTAGCCACTATGCCACTATGCCACTCTGCCACCCAGATTAAGCACTCATTATATGAAAAGTCAACTATGTAAAAAGAGATAAACATGAATTTGGTGACAGGTTGTGCATATTGAAAAGTATATTTTTCTTTTTTTTTTAGTTTATCAATAGCTTATTGTTAGGAAAAATAAGGTAGCAGACATGACTAATGTTGAGACTAATATTAAGGAAATTAATTATGATTTATAAGTACTTACATCAGGTACATAGCTTTTATTTGAGTCACTTACTGTGAGCATGTATACATCATTGACTTGAATTAAACCTTTTTATTTTTAGTCTGTCACTTTCAAATGTGTTTGTTATACTAAACTATACAAGTTTTAACCAAAACTTCATGAACTTTCACATAAGAATGTCAGTCCAAAAAGGGACTGGGTGTCACAGGGGAAATGAAAGTATAATGAGGGTGTTTCGCTTGTCTCTCAGCAGCCTTTCCGTCAGTTTGAACAGTTTGGCCTAACTCGTATCCCTCGCCAGTGTTTTTGTTCTGGAGGAGAAAGGCATCAGGATGTGACTGCTCCAAGGCAGTAGAAGTGGCTTCCTGCTGGGGGAAATGATCAAAAAAATTCAGACAAGCCCCTCATGGACGGATGAATCATGCACTCTGACTCTCACAGGTCCTTGCACACCGAGCATAGACTCCCATATAGGCAGATGTAAGGTAAGTAAGGAAAAGTATCCATTTAGCATGTAAGCAGGGAAAGTTAGCATTGCAGAAGAAATCAATTTGCATTGAATGTAATGAATTTGTTTGTTTGTTTTTGCATACATCTCCTTGTGATTGTTTTTCAAGGATCGACACACACACTGCAACAGCAGCTGGAGCGGTTAAGGCTTGGCAACGTGAATAGCTAAATGTTCAAACCTTCAAATGTCTTTCAAATGGGAAAGTCATAGAAATCATGTTTATGAGTGAGTCAATTTTTTATAATTTGGCACTAATGCATATTGAAATAGCTTGCACCAAAACTGCATAGTCACCAGCTTTGATTTCGAGCACTACCAGACACCGGTAAGGCCACCACTTTTTTTTATTCTCTCCACAGACGTGACAAATGGAAGCTGCAACATTCCACTGGAGACAGATCGGGTTGGACTAACCTACATCTACAGCCTGTCTTTCTCTCTCGGTCTGCCAGCGAATCTGCTTTCGCTGTGGGGACTTTACCAGCTGGGCCGCTCAAGCGGAGGTGGCACTCAGCTGGTTTATATCCTCAACCTCCTGCTGTCAGATCTTCTTCAGTTGCTCACCTTGCCTCTGTGGATCCTTTACCTACAGAGAGCTCATCGCTGGCCCTTTGGCCCCATCACCTGTCAGTTGGTGGGCTATGCCTTCTACGTGAACATCTATGCAAGCATCGCCTTTCTGTGTCTTATAGCACTGGACCGCTGTCTGGCCATTGTATACCCATTAAGCAGCCGTTGTGTGAGGAAGGTACGGTTGTCTGTGTTGTCTGGAGTGGCCGTATGGACTCTTGTGTTCCTGTTCTGTCTAACTGGTCTCTACCCGTCTGTATTTGAGCCCCAGGAGGGTTTGTGTCTGGAGCAGTATCCCGTCACACCAAGATACGCTTACTTTAAAATAGCCACGGTGATACTGGGCTTCCTGATGCCATGCTCTATACTCGGGTAAGAGACTGACTTCATGGAAGTGTGTGTGTATGTGTGTGTACAATAATACAATGATTAAGCATCTTTATACCACATCACTGTTGAATTCCCAATCCTGATTGGTCAGAAGATGTTGATTCATTTTTTTATAGCATTAGCTCTGAAAACAGTAGCAGCTGTAATATTAATTAAGGTTAATATTAATGTGTTTGCCTTAAGATGTTTTTGGTTTCTATAGGAAAAACTCATTCACTTGTAGTGAAGGCTTTCTAATCTTCCTTTTTTTAATGTTGTTATTTCATTTATTAAATTAAATTGTATAATTCTTGATAAGGTGAATCTTTCTAGTAAGATAATGTTTATCATTTACGTAAGGAGTCTTCAGTTTTTGGGTTTTTTTTGGTTTGTTATTTTGGATGGAGTGGTGGTATTTACTTAAATTAATAAAAAATAAAAAGAAAGGGTGGTGAGGGAATGACTATTTGAATTTCTTTTGTATAAGAGAAAACACTTTGGGACATGCTAGTTTTGAAAAAGTAGTCAAAACAGAATTTAAAACTTTACATTAATTATTATATATCATGTCAATTAAAAATCTCTCCGCCTCTACCCTTCTTATCGACAGCTGCACGTCTGCCCGAATCGGGATAACACTCCGCAACTCGCCCTCCATCTCTGATCATGAGCGCAACAAAATTGTGGGCACCCTAACAGTCATCACCATCATCTTCATCGTGGTCTTCGGCCCCTATCACATGGTGGGCGGTTATAGAGTCGTCGCGCTGCTTCTAACTGAAGACCAGTGTGCACTGGAACGCTCTATCTACCTGCGCTACAGGATCTGCTACGGATTAACCAGTCTTAATACACTGTTAGATCCACTCTTCTACATTTTTCTTTGTCAGAATGCACGTCTTGAGCTCCAAAGATCTCTCCCCTGTCTACCATATCCACGCAGGTCAGACGGCCCATGACATTTGACCCAGAAAGTATGTAGTTGCCAGGGGCAGCCTGGGTGTTTTTGGTGGTAAAAAACAAGCCTGCTGGTTCTTTTACGAAAAAAGTACTTAAAAGTTGTATCAGGAGTTTTAGATTTTGATGAGCTGTCAGCATCTGTGTGTCCTTGGGTCTGGTGGAATGAGAGGCATACGAAGGCTACGTGTTGTGCAGCAAAGTGCATTTCTATGATGACTGTCCCTTCAGGCAAGCATACACGCTCTGAATACAAATAGAAAGCTTTACATTAGCATGTTTGCATTTTTCAAATTTCTTATACATTATATTACTTAAGATTTATGCTTTAAATCAGGGAGCATTCCACAAATATTATTAATTTTTCAGAGATGCTTCAGAGTCCACAGATATTACAGTTCCTAAGTGCAATAGAAGGTGAATTGACTTATTTACCATAGTCTTTTTTCTCTACATTCATAAATTTTAAACAAAACTACCTTTACTAATTTAGTTTGTTTTCAATTTTCCTTTTTTGATTAAAATATGGTTACACTTTTGTTGTACTAGTATTTAAAAGTTGGTGCATATTAATAATTCACTCGTGTTATTCGTTAGCTAAGGTCCAGGTTATTACAACACTTTCATTCACTGACCATACAAGACTTTATTTTACTCTTATTCAAGGACAGATCCCTTGAACCGATTCCTTACAGCACTATTTCACCTCATAATAATAAAACACCTTGTAATAGCACATTAAATCGCTCACAATATTCATTCTGGTATTGATGTGTAAGAGGAATGATGTTTATTGCATGTTGATGAGAATACTTGAGTACAAGCTGTCCTCATGAATGCGCTATGATTAGTTTTCCAAGGAGTTTGTTTCCGCACAGCAGATATTTTCCAGAGTTTGTTTGCTTTTTTATTTGCCGGCGGAGAGACGTTAGTCATTGGGTCCACCAACCAAAGTAAAATACTTTGCACAATTCATTTTCCCAGGGTAATGTGCTTGACTAAAACCATAAAGGGGCTTAAAAACATTTCACCAGGAAGTTTTCCAGGCAAGTTGGAGCAGGAAGATATAAACCTGTCAGACATGTGACTCTCCAAAGCTGGAGAAAACTTCAATGAATATCCAAGTCTGAGATCTGGGTTAAAGGTAATATGTGTCTCTTTTTTCTGTATCCAAGAAAGTAAAATATAACGCACCGTTCCAATGATCTTTGTAGTCTCCTAAAGATGATTTGCAGAAGGGGAATTGATAAAAGAATAATGGATAACGTGTTTTAAAAAACTTACACAAAAACACACACACAAAAAAAAAACCTGTCTCATATTTTAAACATGTTTGTCATTGTATACTTTAGTTTTTTTTTTTATTATTGTTTTCTGTACAATTTGAAACAAAATTAGAGGGGATTTGAAAGAGCTAGAACATGCACAGGCTATAGAAAGTCAAACAAGCTGAAAGAAATCTAATTTATCATAATTTATCAATGCATTAATAAGTACATTTGGAATAAAAATATTTTGTTTCTATTAGTTTTGTCTTGTGGTTTGTTTTTTTTGCAAAAAAACAATTCTGTTCTAAAGCCCCCCTCCTCCTAACCAACACACACATATGCACACGTACCTGTATGCATGCACTGACAAATGGTAATCCAAACACTATAATCCAAACTTTAAAGTTAAACAGGGGTGATCCTAGATTCTGCAGGGGTCCTGGCAAAAATTTGCACAAGGCAATTCCAATCAGCATTCATCACCATTATCTTATAAATAATAAATAAGTTTGTCAGCCGTCCACCCTACTGGCCTGGAGCTCCAAATGGTTGTCTGCCTTTGCCTGTTAACAAGCAGCACATCTGCAGTGAAAGTTCGCCTTAAATAAAGTTCCTTACATTTTCACCTGTTGCTTATGTCACTTCATGAAACCCCCTTGATTTTACATGGATGTGAAAGGACACCACAGCCAGCATACCACATGCAGGCTGTAAATCATCCAGAAGTGTAATAGGAGGATCTCTGTCGCCCTCTGCTGGTTCAACCCAAAATCAAAACAATCCTGACAGCTCTGGCAATAAAGAGAAGCCTGAATAAACACTTTGTAGGCTTTGATTTACTGACTACAGCTGACATTTGTTGATCAGCACCTGTTTTGCCTCTGTAGGACTTCAATGACTGAATATAACAAAACAGTAAAACTCATTCTGAATAAGATTAATATCAAAAAACAAGTCAGAATACTAATTTTATATAAACATCTTGCAGATTCAGCTCATGGCCATGGTAAAATGTCCCTCACTCATAGATGCAGAACATGCTGAGGCAACAGGATCAAATAACCACAACCAGACCTCCCAAATCTGCTGTCTTCAGCTGTTCCCACAGTCCCTTTTAATCAGTTTTGTAAGACTACCTCAGCTCATTGTTGATTAAATAGTATTGTCCATAGTAGGAAACAATACATGTTGAAATGTCTTGGTTCTATTAATAGAAAGAGTGATTTTACAGTGACATGAACCCTAGAACTGAAAGATAAAAAAGTCATTTTTATTAGCACTGATTACTACAACAATAAAAACAAAAAAAATCTTCCTATTTACACCATGCTCTACAATTTATAAGCTCTCATTTATTAGCTCTCATGATTTACATGTGAATTTTACAGGAATATGAATTTAAAAAAAGAAAAGATATTAACATTGATTGTTTTATCATGATGAAAACATGGTTTTGGGAAACTTTTCACTGAGATTTCCTGAAAATGCATGGCCTCAGGCATGTGACCTGACTAGCATGAACATAATTACAGGCCAACTTGTAAAACTCGACATAATGAATGAAAGTACCTCTTAGGTGATTAATGTCATTGCAGACGTTTTGAGTTTAATAAGTGAGGGACGTAATTGTAAATTCGATAAAAATCTCTCAGATAAATAAAATTGGTTAAATTACAGGGCCTCCTTATATGTTGATGTTCTTTGTTTTCCGGTTGCCCCCGTCAAGGGGTCGCCACTGCAGACCATCCGATCCGCACACAACTTGGCATAGGTTTTACACTGGATTCCCTTCCTGACACAACCCTCCAATTTTATCCAGGCTTGGCATCAGCACTGCATTCAGTATATATATATGCTTAAATAAATAAGCAGGTAAAATCAGCATCTATTACCACTTTAATGAAGGGTGAGAAAGGTCAACTACCTTTTATATCACAATCAACGTTAGGAACAAATATTTTGCAAATTACTTGCCAAGTCACAGATATTATATACCATGACAGTGTTTCTTGGAGGCAGGGATAATTTGCATTCCTATGCATTATGATCATATCAGATGTTTATTGCATGAAGATAATAAACAGTACAGAACACAGTTCAAGGTCTGATACTGAACCGAAGTTACTATTTCTAGAGTGGTCTTCTCATGTTCATGTGGGTTCCCTGTGGATTCTCCAGTTTCCTCCTGCTGTTCAAAACATGCCATTAGAAAGATAGCTATGATAAATTGTCCTTAAGTGTGTGTGTGTGTGTGTGTGTGTGTATTGTCCTGGCATCACAGGATCCCATTCAGGGTGGATTCCTGCCCTATGTTTCTGGGGCAAACCCAGGATCTATGATGACTGGAAGTGAGTACTAATTAATTAATGATATTATTTTCATTAATATAAACTAGAATGCATTTTATTTATTCATTTATTGGGTCATGTCATTTACTCTGACACGTTCAGACACAGAATCCAAATGCTAAAATGTGAATTCAAATGTATTATTTGGCATCATATGAAAAAGTATTGGTAACAAGCTTTTGAATTAAACATATACATTCTCTCTCTCTCTCTCTCTCTCTCTCTCCACAGATAGAATGTAAATGTAAGAAATGTTAAATATTTAACATTAGACGATAGATGCGTAGACACACGGATAAATATGGTGGAATATTTTGCGCACCAGAGTGGTGTACAGTAGTTAGTTGTACAGACACGCCGTGGACTAACGTGTACCCCGATGGTTTTGTGAATCGGTATGGATCGTGGAGCGAGCTGGCTAAATTTAGCAGAGAAACTACAACCAATCAGCAGTTTATGCACTGGATTTGTGTTGACCGGCCTCTAACGTCTCCGCCAATACGCAGTCACGTTCTTGTTGAGTGACGTACGTTTCGTGCAATCGTCGAGAGCTAATCGGGGAGCGGGCGGAGCTTGCAGTGGTAGGGGTGGGCATTTGGGGGGTCATTCACAGTCGCGAATTTTCACTCGGACGGCGCGCGTGCGAGGGCAGGACGGGCGACGGGGGCTGAGAGGATTTGCCGGGCGACAGGAAGATTTTTTTTAAGCTAAGCTAAGCTATACGACGCTTTGTTACGAGTCGTGATTGCGCTTTAATTGACACGCACACTGTCCCGTAAACACAAGCAGTAAGACTTCCTTGCTGTGTGTTACTTAGCCAGTAGCCCGGCAACCGAAGGAGGAGGTGTTCGTAAGAGCTAATTAGCGACCCTTAGTTGTTTGCTAACATCGCCTGAGACATTAGCCGACAGCCTGTATCCTGAGCCCTGAGCAGCTAGCTGCGTTAGCCGGACCGGCGCGACTCCTCTGTCCAGACAACACAAGTAAGACCATAGACTGTCTCTGGATCAGTCGACGGCTAGCTACCTAGTGCTAACGTTACCGTTATTGAGTTAAGGAGCTAGCAGGCTAACCGCAGACATCTCTTTGCTAACTTTTACCCAGCCCCTCTCCCAACACACCGAAACGCTGGAAATCCGCAAGCGGCCGGAGGCGGGTGAAGGGCCGGCGAAGCTGGGGCTGTTAGCGGAGCCGCACGGTGGAGGAGGACCCGCGGAGAGGCACAGCAGCGGGGACGCAGCGGCCGCCATGGACGGGTTGCCGGTGGAGGTGCGCGGCTCCAACGGGGCCTTCTACAAGGTAACACTCACTTCAGTCAGACCCTGTGGTGCAGGGTTTAAACCTGGGGACAGACCCCTGTACCGCCGTTTTATCGTACGTCCTAAACCGTGTTATAGGATTTTACACCGTCTCATGCATGGTGGTTCGCCATCACCGTGTTCAGGAGGCCTTGATGGACGGGGAGCTCGTCTCTCCAAGGCTCCTGCGCAGGTCTGAGCAGCTGGAGAAATGTGCGAATCCAGGAAGTGTTTGGGAAAAATAATCGACTGTGTAGTTAAATTAATGTTGTCTACAGACACTATAGTCGTGACTCAGTAGTGTGTAGACATTCCCTTTTAATATGCACTAACACTTTCTCCCAAGTGAACATCACACACTTTATTTCATTATGTTCAGAGGCCTGTACATAAATATCTGAAGTCATGCTGTGGGACCGACATATCAAAGCATCCTGGGATTTCGTTTTTTCTTTCAGTTACGAGCAATCCGATTGCTCCATTAGGCACTTGCTCATCTTTGATATCTCGTCCAGGCTGTTAAAAAAGAAAAAAAGGAACGGCTTGCTACAAACATTATTCTAGTCGTAGTGATTATTAGAATCATTTTAATGAGCCTAGCCCTTAATGATGGTTTAATATATTTCAGGGCGATCCAGTTCGGTTTGAGTCAACCCGATCCAGTGCAACCAGACTCGTGCACGTTATGCCTCATTAATACTCAGCTTCTTGCCCCAAGTAGTTGTATAAACCTCAGTGATTCACTTATGTGTTTTATAATGTACATCGTCTAAGTCGTTGTTTTGCCCTTTTGTATTGCAGGGCTTGTTAAAGCTGAAAGCTTGTCGTGATGCAAATCATTGCTCTGGTTTTCTTACGAGTTTATTTGCTGTAGTTGTAGTATTTTTGGTGCTGCACATGTTCTATACTGAGCGGTGACATTAGTTGTCTGAAAGTTTGATTCTGAGGGATGAGAGCAGGTGGAGAAGGAACAGGTGATCTCAGCCCTGACACTCAACACTCCCCCCCCCCCCCCCAACCCCCCAGAACAGGATTCACTCATGGCTCGACCGAATCCTGTTCTGCTCTGTCGGCAACTCGGATTAACTCGATTCAGAAGTTAATTTTGCTCGGCGTCATTACGTTTTCACTTTATTTCTTTTTATAATTGCACTTATCATGTAATCAATCCTTTAGCAGTCTCTCACTGTTATCACCTCCTTATTTGGTGTTTGTTTGTTTGTTTTTGCTGTCTGGTTTCACCTGTTTTAAATCTGTCTTTTCACAGGCGTTTATGCTTGTATTGTTCTCTTACACTTGTTTAAAATTCCGAAACAAGCAAACACTTACTCATCGTTTCTTCTCTTTGAGGGTGTATTAGGTCTTGCAATACTAGAAGGAAATTATTGGCTCAGTCAGATATGTTTAGTTTGTCACACTGTAGCTGAGGATTAAGTGAAATCAAGTGCGTGCTTGGGTCTCTTCACTTTTGATTTCAGAGTTATATAATGTCTACCACCGTGGTTTCAGGATCTGCACAGAGATCTTGTTACAGTCGAGTTTCTGGTGCTGCTAAGACATTTACTTGGTGCTGTATTGAAAATGATAGCCCGCTGACCAGTTTATGCTCTATCATGTTAAATAAAATAGATTGGTCAGTAGTTCATCGTAACTGTCTACACTGTCTAAACTGTTTGCTTTCATACTGATTTTGAATGCCAAGCAAATTAGTGCTATATGTGGGTAATGAACTCATTAATTTTTATCAGTTCAGATTTAAATACAGTAAGCCTTTTTTTTAAACTTAACCATGTAGTGTTGTTATAGTGTGGTTATAAGTGTGTACATCATGAAGAACATGAAACCACTGAGCATTTCCCAGGGAAGAAGGTGTCTCTCGGAGCAGGTGGTATACCAGAGACCTCGGTTTACTTTCTTTATCTCTTCCATTCCTCGCTGCCCCATATTAGGCAGTGACACCCTGCCACCACCGTCGCTCAGCCTGCGCTGTGGGTTAAGTGTATGTCTTGATAAAACTGAGTGTTGGCATGATGGATGAGGAACAGATTTTAAGGGGGGGAGGGGGGTTATCCTTACTCCAGGTGTCGCACTATTATTCTCTTAATCATAGTGGGCTTTCCGTAATGCGTAAAACTTTTGTTACGTACTGTGTGGGTGTGTGTGTTTCCGTATATGAAACCTGCCACGACTGTCAGGGGAAACTGAAAGGGGCTCTTAAGACCTGAGATGTCAGGAATATGTGAATATAGAAGAAAAAAAAAGCTTGAGTGCTGTTTGTTCCGGTTTACCATAAAATGGCTCTGCCAACATCAAGAAACCTTTCCAACATTTTTTTTCATTTTTGTTTTTATCTAGATTTTAGATTTCATAATGTTCATTTATCCCTTTACAAATAAAGCTTTTCTACTTTGTACAGCTTTTCCACAGTCAATAATCTATGTGAAACTTATGCTCTCTTTTCTCTGTGTGTTTTCAGGCATTCATCAAAGATGTCCATGAAGACTCCCTCACGATAGTTTTTGAGAACAAGTAAGTTTATGTAACTTCTAATGGGTTTGAGTGTAACATTAGTGGCTGACCTCTGACACTGGAACAAAAACCCAGATGAGCTAAATCGACTACTGCTGAAACTTTGCTGTTTTTTGAGCCCATTAAACCCAAATAACACTTCTAGCATAATATCCACATGTCTGAAGTTTCTCTAGTAATTTAGAGTCGTCCATTTCCCTTAATTTAACTTTCCTTGTGCGAACCCCCTATTTTTACCTCTTCTCTCTTTCACCACCTGTGCTAGCCTGTCTCACTTCCATGTCCTGAAAAAGCCCCACCCCACTCAGGACATGTGTCCCTGTTCATGTCCCCCCTCGCAATTTCTGTTAAATAGTCTCTATTCTGTCCTTCCACTTAAGCACTCATGATGTTGATTCCAACAGTTTGGGTCAGCACAATGATTAGATTACTCACTGGGCCATTATTTTTTTTTAAACCCATATGATACAGCACTAGCACATTCATGTTCATTCTGTCTCTGCCTGTCCTGACGAGGGCGAGACAGAAATAGCCAGATGAGATATGTTGAAGTCGGGTGGGGGTGGATGACGTCCCTGCCATTCTTGGACTGGTTACTTTGACCTACTGACAACTAAAGCTTCATTCACCTGTGCTTTTGAATAAATGCTTTGGCCTCGGATAATTTGATATTTTAAATTGTTCTGGAGCCTGACGAGAAGTTAAGAGTGAAATAAAAAGCTGATGTTGGAATACCCTTTGTCCCATTAGGTTTTTTTTTTGTTTTTGCCCGGCGTGTTTAACAGTGACTAACCGTACAGATTAGGATGATTGTGTGAGCAAAAGAAGGAAGGGCAGTGCCTAGATGTCAGTCTTCAGACCATTCTGTCTCATGTACTAGATAGGAGCGACATTTGCACATAAATAAATGTCTAGGGTTTTTTTGTTTTTGTTTTTTCCCTAAGATTAAAAATGCACTTTTAACCATTTTCACACAATCAGATTAAAAAAGAAATTTGCCAGTGGTTAACCAGGAATTGTGATCTCAGCTCCATGGGGGTGGTTACTGTGGAGTTAGTGGAGTACTGGGAGGGTATCGTGTGCGTGTGTGTGTGTGTGTGTGTGTGAACAAAAGGCAATACATTAACAGGAAAGAGGATGGTGTGTTGATGAATATTTACAGTTATGTTATGCTAACACCTTTTTAAAAGTGGCAAGTTGAACACATTAGCATGTTAAAGTGACAACAGGGGGTGGGTAATCTCAGCCAAAAAAAAACAAACGTTTTAAAACAAACGTTCCATCAATCATCATGGGACGTGTAATGAGCTACATCGTGTGTAATGGGAAATGTGAGTGTGTGCATCCTGATACAGTGCCTTTTGAATACCACAGTGTGGTCGAGGTTATGTCAATAATGTCTTGAAGTTTGATTGTGAAAACACTGTTCAAATGTGTTTAGTTAGCCTAGACTTCACTCGTTGCTAATAATTAAATGTGAGTCGTGTCTTTAAGATATTAATCAATACATATGTTTGTTTTTTTGTTTTTATAGCTGGCAACCAGAGAGACAGCTGCCGTTCAGCGACGTGAGGTTGCCACCTCCATCCGACTATAACAAGGACATCGGCGAGGGAGAGGAAGTGGAGGTAGGACGCCCGTTTCTCTAGACACCTTTGCTACAGATCACACACCTTTTGTTAACCGTTTCAGTGTGTAAGATCCTCTTGCTGATCACCTTTTGTTCTCAACATGACAGCTGTTGGGAATGTTAGGAAGCTTGGTTGACATTTAGAAAATGCAAAAACCACATGGCCACTTGAACACATGCTGCTGTTGGTTTGACTGCAGTTTATCTTTATTAAGTATTTGTGGTGTTGTTTTTTTTTTTTTTTTTTTTTTTTAAAATAAATGTCTGAATCTTCCTCAAAGAGCTTGAAATGCCCACCTGTCACTTGATTTATCAGCATGTACTGTAATTGAGTTGTGGACAGCTCTGAACTTGCATTACAAATGTAATGTTCAAGTCCCCTCTTTGCACGTACCCTCTTTACTCACCTGTTTGCACGTCTGCTGTGTTTCAGGTGTTCTCCCGAGCGAACGAACAGGAACCCTGCGGCTGGTGGCTGGCGAGGGTGAGGATGATGAAAGGCGAGGTGAGTCTGACACTGCTAGTTCATCATGCTTACTATGTTTTGTGTGTGAAGGAATTCTCCTTCATGGTTTTGTTTTTTTATGTGTTTTTTTTTTTTTTTTTTATCCAATCACAAGCAGCATGGTTTCTATTATTCACATCCAGTTCTATTGTTTTGAAGTATAATGTATATTGCATAGCTGAGAAGGACACTGAGCATGTGATTGTTCCTTGACGTGACAGAGGCATTTAGTGATTATGCATCGTATAGGCACAAAACAGAGATGCTCGTTCTCCAGAGCATATAATGAAATTTTACATCTGGGTTAATACTTTTTATATGTGTTGCATGTAAGAGGACCGTTTTGTCAGAATCCTATAAGATGTAAAAAAAAAAATATATAT
>JAQMYJ010000001.1:13438140-13450434 GCA_030014305.1 Clarias laeviceps | reverse complement strand
AAAATATATATTTAAACACATTACTTGCGATTAGTGTAAAATTTTGCAGTTAAGTATAAAAAAAAACTATGTATTACTTGGACACTCTGGATGCTGCAACAGATTTTCAGTTAAAAGCTACAGTGCTGTGATACACACAGACTACTAATGTACATGCATCGAAAGTTTATTGATTAATTAATTAGCCGAGGTGTGCCCATGAGGCAAGAGGGTTCAGAGGGGAAAGTCTTTGTGAAGTTGTATATATTTCTCATCTTTAATACTGTGGTTGTCTGAGCTGGACTCTGTTTTAACCCAAAGAGTTAAACATGAGGTGAAGAAAATGTGAACATATTTGCTGCCTGAATCTTTCTGTCCTCCATTACAGAGAAACCAAATCATCCTAAAAATCAAGTTATGTTAGCCTGCTAAGATCTCAGGACTAGACACATTAACCTTCCTATAAAGAAAGACGTACATGCTGTAGCCTGTGGCTTTGTCAGCTTGAAAATGTGTCTTCAATTAAACCTTTATTTATGTAGGTAAAATGAAGTATATTCCTGTAATGGTTCTGTATTTTTATTAATTCTGTAGTCAGCGTTTGTTTTTAGGAGTTACAAATAAGCAGGGTGGAGGGGCGGGGGGTGAATGCAATCCCATAATGCCAGCTTGTACAACTGAGTGAATAAAAACTTGATTGTGTAAAAAAAAAAAAAAAAAAAATTTACATTTGTATAAAGAATCCTATCGTCCACAGAGCGATAAACTCAGAGCAGCCGTTTTTGACGCTCTCACCATACGTTGCAGGAGAAACGTGGTCCTTGCACTAAATGCTCTGTTATTTTTGACAGTTATTACTGATTGTTCCCTGTTGATCTTCAATAAATAATATCCCCCATTTTTAAGTTGACTAATGTTATTGGCTAGTCTGATTTTAATTAAGTATCTGTGATGCTTGGCCAAAACGATTTGTAATTAAGGTCTCATAACAGTCGTATTGTTTACTGCCGTAATTCTAATGGTGATGATCTTCATACTAGATTTACCAAGCCATGAGCGATGACCATCACACAATACCGCTTAACCTCAAACATGAATCCTGGCATTCAGTCTCACGTTTGCACTGTGGAGCTTCGCTTTTGCACCCTCAGCCCTGGAATGTGAATATGCTTGGGGTTGTATCGAGTCTTTTGGGAGCACATTTCGACCTAGTAGCACAGATACGTAGAGCTTGACCCAATTACCCATAAACATACCTCTAAGACATGACCTCCTCAGTAATGGCAGGAGTGTACAGGCAGTGTCCATGCAGAAGCATTCTGATCACATGCAGAAGCATTCTGATCACATGCAGAAGCATGTACAGGCAGTGTCCATGCAGAAGCATTCTGATCACGTGTCATGGTTTAAGGAATGAAATAGATTTTACCAAATTGAGTGAGCTTTATTTGAATATATTCTCCATTCCCCATGTTTGCTCGCTTGGCTTAGAATCCAACACTATTATAATCCATTACAGCGAACTTTCTCTCTTTCTCTCTCTGGGGTGTGAACAGCGAGTGGTGCCATCATGCTGGTAAAGTGGTGGATTTTGTGTTTGGATGTGTGCACGCGCTCACGTCGCAGCACCTGGTGAAGATACTGCATAGAGCGAAACGCTCGGCTTCCCTTACAGATCCTCTTGCTTTCTATTGCTAGCATCTTGGTTAGCTCGCTTCCCCACACACACACACACACACACACACACACACACACACACACACACACACACACACACACACACACAGACAGTCTGATTCAGTTAAGACAGCACATTGTTTAATGCTGCACCACATTACCCACACATTATCTCCTGCTTAAATATGAAGTAAAGCTCGTGTTGTGATCCTTATTCGCTCCAGCACCATAATACATAATCACTCCTAGATGTGATGTTGGTGTGTTATGTGATGGTTCTTTTGATTCAGCGTCTGATTTAAAATGATATGATTTAGGGTTAATGGATTCGGTCCTGGATCAACACTTGAGCATCTAACTTGCTGCACTGTTGTATGACGCTGTATGAGAAATTCTTCCTATTGATGGCACGAGTTCACCGATTATACTATACATGGCTTTCTAGTACATTTATCAACCTGATCAAAGCTTGACTTAAATACTTTTTTTTTTCCCCCTGAGATTAATACACATCACAATGCTGTCTTTGAACTTATTTAGCTGGAGGGTAGTGTGTGAGAGGGAGAGAACGGGCATTGTTAGTTCATGACTTGTCCTTTGTCTGTGTTTCAGAAGATTTATTTCTCGCTTAGTTGTGATTCTTTAATGTTTCTACTTGTTTCTGGGTAAATCTGTTGTATATGTTTTTGTTCATTATTAACTATTCTCTTAACACTTTGTCTAGTTTTAATCTGTGTGATGTAGAGGCACATTACCCATGTGTGAGGAAAGTCAACTACATCAACTTATTCATGGAGTCACCATCTGGACATTATTATTATTTTTTTTTTTTTCCACTATTTCCTATTATTCATTTCTTTTCCACAGCTTAGGTTTTCTATATTTGTATAGCTAAACTTTCTTTTTTTTATATTTTTATCTTATCTTCTATAGCTATATTTTCTGTAGCCTTTCTACAGTTTTTCTATATTTTATTTCTTATTTTATTCCATATTTATTTCTTACCGATGGTCTTTCTTAAGGTCATGATATGCAGTGTAAACATTTCACTGCATATCGTACTGTGTATGTGACAAATAAAATGTGAAATTTTTAATTTTCAGTTCTATGTGATCGAGTATGCTGCGTGTGATGCCACATACAACGAAATCGTCACATCAGAAAGAATCCGGCCTGTCAACCCCAACAGCCCTTCTACTCGTAACTCCTTCTACAAAACCACCATCGCTGTGCCCGAGGACCTCAGAGAAATGTGAGTGCAGTGTGACAATTCAAGTTTTTATATTTATTTATTCAGAGGTTTAAAAAAAAAAACACATACACACATTTGATTGACTAGGATTGCATGTTATAATTTCAAGCACCTAATAATCTCTACAGCACGTCTGTTAAATTCTGATAGCTGTAATACACAGACAGACTCACGCAGTGCGTGCCTTTGGTGACATCGTTGGTAAATGATGGTAGACATGGAAGAGGCCAGACTGTGATTAACGCAATCATTGTGTGTGTATTTATTTATTTATTTATTAAACAGCTGTTTAGGTGACAGCATCCACAAAGACTTCAGGAAAGCAATCGGAGCCAACTGTGTCTTCTACAACTCTTCAGCAAATGAGCTGGTTGTACTGGTTAGTACATGTCTCTGTTTCAGATTCCTTCCTTCATTCTTCTTTCCTTATAGTAAATATTTATATTTTTTTGAGTGCACAGTAATGTAACAGGAAATGCTCTCCTTCCACAGTCGACAAACGACTCCACAGTGAAGCGCGCATCCCTCCTGAGTGACATGCATTTCCGCAGCATTCGCACCAAGCTCATGCTCATGTCCCGCAACGAGGAGGCTACAAAACACCTGGAGGTGCATACATACACACGCATGCATACATTCAACACGCGTTAAAACTTTGTTTACATTATGTCTAGTTTTTGCGTTTTCTTGGATCGCACATGAGATGGGTCCAGATAGACGTCTTTTATTAGTTGAGATGAGACAGTGCAGTGATGTTTGGGGTTTGTTTCCTTGCGTGTGCTTCAGACAAGTAAACAGCTGGCATCTGCCTATCAGGAGGAGGTACGGGTGCGTGAGGATCTGATGGGTTTGGCTATCGGCTCTCACGGTGCCAACATCCAGCAGGCCCGCAAGGTACCTGGGGTTACCGCCATTGAACTTGAGGAGGAGAGCTGCACCTTCAGGATCTACGGAGAGGTGTGTGTGTGTGGTTGAGGAAAACGAACAGATAACTGCAGTCACGTTGGCACTTCAGTGTTGTGTGGGTAGCACATGTTGAGGTGCTCTTTACCAGTGATTACTGAAGCAGGAGGTAAAAGATTTGAATGCAGTGTAACATGCCTAAAGGTATGCTGTAAACAAGGCATGGATCAAACGCTGCTGGCCCTCTAGCACCTGGAATCCAGGAGATATTCAAGTTTAACGTTGTAATATAATTAGCATACCTTAAGGACAAACGAAAACGTAAATTACTTAACTGCTGAACGCTGAATTAGCATGAGCACCCAGCTAATGCTAATTCACCTATCTTGCTCATTTATTTATTTTTCCTAAAAGAATTGTCAGAATTATTAAACTTTGAATACACCAGAATAATGCTGCATTCTCAAAATGTCCGAACTTTCTCTGTCCTCTTCTGTTCTCTCTCCTCTACTCTGTTGCTGTGTCAGACCCCAGAAGCTGTGAAACAGGCCAGAGTATATCTGGAATTTAAAGAAGACTCCTTCCAGGTACCCAGGAATCTTGTAGGTGAGTTTACTTGGTGGAAAAACTGGATGAATGTGACATCTGGCCAAGTTTTTGAGTTGGACTAAAATAACAAATGAGCATGTAGAAAAAAAGTAGTTTAGGAGTAGCTCAGTGATCACGCCAATGGACAGCTCTTGTACAAGCAAGTCGGCTTCCTTTCTTTAGAGGCAGTTTCCCGTAGCTCAGTGTCGTCTTGGTGACGAGTTTAAATCTTGATAGCTTAACTCCACTTAACACTCAGATCTCAACACAATAACCGACTGAACCAGAGTTGAGATCCCAGCGATGCTGAATTCCACATGTTTTGCAATGGATCGTGTTTTCGGTGAGATGAAATGATTCTTCATGGTTAGCTGTTTAAAGGATTCCGATGCTTTTCTCTAAGAAGCTTTCGGTATTAGGAAATTATAACTTGAGCAATGAGTGTGAGGTTAAAATTACCACTGCATAAAATTTTAACTATAGCTGGTGGAGTAAAATAGTGGCCACTTTTAAAACCCTCTGTCTTACAATCTAGGCAAAGTTATTGGAAAAAGTGGCAAAATCATCCAGGAAATTGTCGACAAGTCTGGTGTGGTGCGTGTTCGGATCGAAGGGGACAACGACAAAAAGCTGCCCAGAGAGGAGGTAAAGCACCATCAACCCTATCTCAGTACTTAAGAAGTCTTACACTTACAGTAGATCCACATGCTAAAGATAAGACCTTTTATGTTGAGATTTATTGTGCGTTTATTTGCTAAAGTTGACGTACGGTGTGTGTCTTTTTTGTCTTCACCTCTTTCAGGGGATGGTTCCCTTCATCTTTGTAGGAACCAAAGAAAACATCAGTAATGCCCAGGCTTTGCTGGAGTACCATGTGGCCTACCTGCAGGTTAGCTGACTGATGAGGATACCATGTGTGTGTTCAGATTAATACAGCTCAAGCATCACCTGGCTTGGTGCGGTGTGTCCCTACTGGAATTCTGTTGTCCGACTTGTTAGCACTTTCAGCACACCATGCTGATGGATAGCTCTTGTATGAGCAAGTCCTTTCTTTTTTTTTTTTCTTTTTTTTTAGAGCCAGTTTCTCTTAGCACAGAGTTGTCTTTCTGACGCCAGAGTTTAAATCTTGATAACTCCACTTAAGCAGAAAATATAATAAATCCCTGTAGATTTTATTCTAAGCGTGATGTATTATATTCTCAATTAGTAGATCAATGATTGATCGATCCTAAAGCCTATTCCAGATATCCAGCAGCAATGGAGACAGTAACACACAGACAGGTTGTAGGAGTGATTGCACACTGTATATTTTACATATAGTGAGTATACACAGGGTAATGTGAGAGCTGACCAGTTACTAGTGCAAAGCTAAAATGAAAGAAAGAAAAAAAAAAAAAAGTTATATAAGAAGGATATAATTCACAGGTTAAAAGGGGGGGGAAATCAATTTTTTTTATTGTAATTAAATGTTAAGCATAAATAAAAGGGTGTATAATACAGACAAAATGCATCAGGCGTCCTTCATATAGAAACACTCTTGGCCTATACATTTCTGTGGTTAATATATCAGTTTATCTTTTCTTCACAAAACCGAGAAAAGGAAAATGTGACTTCCAAGAAGAAAAAAAAAAAAGTTCTCTTCTGCTTTTTTTTTCTTTCCCCCCCCCATTCAGCATTTTTTAAATCAATCTGTATCTGTAGATACCGGCATGAGAAAATATTTTCATCGCCAGCAGCATCACACTAAGCAAAGAAGCTATTTAAATTAACGGCTGTCTTTTTATCTCTTCTCCACCTAAGCTTGCTGACAGTCGAGGCGACGTGCAGCTGAACTCGATCACACCATATCGCTGTTTTTTTTTTTTTTTTTTTTTTTTAATCCGAGCCTCAATCCCACTGCAAGATGACGAGTTAGTGTAGAAGTCAAAGAGACGTACAATTTTTATTATCTGCTCAGATGCCAGGCGGCCATGTTAAGCTCCCCTGCAACACTGGAGATGGCAGCTCAATCTAGACCCGGTCACCTGACATACTCCCTCATGGAAATCTGCTGATCACACCTCGCTTTTAACTACACCAACAGCTAAAGATAACCGTTAGGGCAGTGCCATGGGGGGCACTTTTAGGAGCTCAGAGGATGCATTACAAGCTATGTGGCCCTTTGCTTCCCAGAATAGCCTCTCTACCCCTGCACTAGCCCTCAGAGTACTACCCTTCAGCTGTTGTTCAGCAATGCAGCTGTCACTTACACACTTCCCTTTACTAGAACACACTGATTGCTGTCTTTGTAGTTTGGCTTCACTTACACATTTCATTCTGAATGTCAGTCACCAGTACAACTATGTTAAAATCTCTCATTTGTTCTTTAAAAGCCTGTTTAATTAGCCACCCTGTGTACACGTGTGAGAGAATGTATTCTTTTAATGTCGAATTTATGGAAATTATATAAATATATAATAAAAATAATATGCATTATTATATATGAGGTAATAATCAAGGCCACACGTTGTTTCTCTGTGTTGGTAGGAAGTGGAACAGTTGCGTATGGAGCGGCTGCAGATCGATGAGCAACTTCGGCAGATCGGCGTTGGTTATCGCGCAGCCCCAACCCGCAGCGGTGCACCTGGAGCCAGTGATCGTGAGAGGGGCTACCAGACGGACGAGAGCAGCAACTCTCTACAGACCTCGCGCACGTACGGGGGACGAGGCCGCGGGCGCAAACCCAACAATGCATACTCTGGATATGGTGAGCACATGGTGTGATGCATCTTCTGGCATTGTTTTGTAAACTTTTGTGAAGACGCATGTGATTAGCTTGAAATATGCTAAAGGGTATTTTTGTTTTTTAAGTTTTTTTTGAAAGGTAAATCAAATATTTTTGTGCAAGCCATTGTATTATTGGATAGATTGGAATAATAGACTGGAATATTTCCAGTCTCATAACCTAAAATAGTGTGCCCCGTACATTTTTGTTTTGTTTTTGTCCCATCTCCCTCTTCTATTCAGAAAAGTTTTTAATTAGCTGAGTAGTTAAACAAGGTGTGCTTGGAGCAGAGAAAGTACTGAAATGTGCTAAGTAGAGGCAGTTCTGGTCCAGGATCAGGGTTGAGAACCACTGGTGTGCACCAAACAGCACTATTGGGGGTCGGATTAAATTCATGATGCTAAAGCAGGACAACTTTTTTATGTTTCTGCATTGATTTAGTTCTCATATTTGGATACTGCTAAAATTTTCATCGCATACATTTACGAATGCAACAGATTACTGTGTAAAATAAAATGCAAATACATACATACTATGTTTTAGAAGCATCATGTGGCAAAAAAATGTGTGTACGGACTCCTGAATTTGTGCCGACCGATGTTAACTGGTTGGTCATCACCTGCATTTATTTTTATTTTTTTTTATTCTTAACAGTTTTAACATGGCCTTTGTAATTCATTGGATACCTCATTTGCTGAAGAGAATGCTAGCCAACATGGTCATGTAATTGTTTAAAAACACAAAAAAATAAAAAAAATAAAAAAAAAGCCCATTGATTTGACTTCTGGTGTTTACCCTGATAGGAACAAACTCTGAGTTGTCCAATGCGTCTGAGTCTGAGGATTTGGCTGAGCGGGACCCTCGGCCCCGCGGAGTAGGAGGTGATGAGAGGGGATCCCGGAGAGGAGGCCGCGGCCGAGGATCCAGCACAGGCAGAGGTCGCGGGGGCCCAGGATCCCGCAACTCGAACACGATCAGCTCAGGTACTTAACTAACCCAGCTTTTATGATAGCAGAGGCTAATTCAAGAGGGTTGTATGGTCAGTGGTTTTGGGAGCAAAAAACGGTTAATGGGTGTATAAATCTGTGTGTGAGTGTAACATATTCTCACATGCTCTTTATTTCATCAGTGCTGAAGGACCCCGACAGTAATCCTTACTCTCTGCTGGAGGGTGAGGGTGATCTGGGTGGTGACACTGACGCCAGCGAGAGCATGGGTGGTAGTGACCGTCGTAGACGTTCCCGCCGTCGCCGTAATGACCAGGAGCCAAGTGTGATTGACGCCGCTAACGAATCAGATGGCCAGGCAGCTACAAGTGAGAATGGACTGGGTAAGATGAACACCAACGTAGTTTGGAGTGCTGTGGTTACAGTGGTTGCTTTGGATGGACCCAGCAGTTGAGACTATAACACGCTCTCGCGTTTTTCAGAAGACGAAGGCAAACCCCAGAGGCGCAACAGAAGCCGCCGTCGGCGTAACCGCGCTGCTCGACCCGAGGGGGGATCTGCCAGCCGTGACCGACAGCCAGGTGAGAGAACCGTTATAAAATAACAGTTAAAATTAGGTCTGGGTCTATCTGAAATATTTTGTCATGTATAATAATTAGATGTTTGCAAATAAAGAGAACTAACAAATCATTGTTTCCTTGAGTTGTTTGATTTTTATTTTCTCCGTGTGCAGTTACCGTGGCCGACTTCATCTCTCGTCCAGAATCTCAGAGCCGACAGAACCTTCCAGTGAAGAAGGAAGAAATACAACATGCCTCCCATCCTAAGGTACTTAACACCTCAGGGCTTAGTTTAATTTAATACCATTGGTTTGCCTTGGAGTAACTGCTGCTCAGAATAAGATTGCTGTAGTTTTTGTAATTAATCAAAATTCAGTTGGATTTTTTTTAAATTGAAAAATAAACAGATATTTTAATATTTGGTTTCTATTTCTGTAGCCAAGTTACTTCTATCAAATTTTAAAAAGTACTAAATATCTGTACCAGCAGCATAAGCCTGATCAACTTTTATTTCCTAAAGTTTATTTATTAAAGTTTATTTCCTCGACAGGAGAATGGGACTAGTGTGAAGAAGGAAGAGCATAGCCCATCCAAGCGTTCCCCTAGCAATGGCGTGGCATCACCCGGGGAGGCTCTGACCCTGGTGAACGGCGTTTCCTAAATGGAAAACGCAAGACGTCAGCTCACCATTCAAGACCATTGTCTAGAGCAAGACACTACAGCGATCTGTCCCTGCTTGCATTTTACGTAAAAACCTTTAAACAGACGAGTGAAAATCGACTAAAAATCTTGAATTCATAAGAGATTGAGGAGAAAAAGATATTTAAAAAAAAATGACAAACGCATCTACTTAAACACTTTAAAGGTGTATGTTTATCCTATCTATCAGTACTTAGTGCTTATGTAAGAGAAGCTTGCCAAAAAAGAGCTGGTGGATATGCTTCGAAAATCTTGACGTAACTGAACACAGGACGTGACTATATGTTTTTATTTTATTATTTTGGAGAAACGGTTTTCTTTTTGTTTGTCACTGTTCTTGTCGTCGTTTTGTTTGTTTGTTTTTCTTCACTGGTGTGGGATTGGTCACATTCCCAAACAGATGCATCTCTGAAACAGTGTTAGAGGCGAGGGGAGGAGCTAGCCAAGAGATTGGGCATGTGGGCGAGGCCTCTCGTGTCACTGGCAGTTGAGGCTAAGGTACTCTAAAGATTAAGGTTGTGTATGTAGGGGGGAGGAAAGACATTGTGCCTTGAATTTGAAAAAAAAAAAAAAAAAAACGAGCATTTTTTTTTTTTTTTTTTTGTGGAACAACAAATGTTTTTTTTTGTTTTTTTTTCAAGTAAACGAGAATCCAGTTGAGAAATAATTGCAGGGTTATACTAGGAAAGAAAAGACAAGATAAAATTTGATACTAATGCCAAACAAGAAGGTAAGAGTGTTAACCTGTGATAGGAGTCATGATCTGGACAGCGTTTATTATGTGTGCGTGTGTGTGTATGTATGTTTGTACGTGTAGTTAGTATGCAACTTTAGACATAAATTGGGAGAACTGTTACATCGTCTCGGAGCCGACTCTTATCGAAAAGAATAAAGGAATGCAGCCACGTTTGTAAAAGGATAGGTGTCCACTTTGCTGCGCTCTGCATTATAGAGGCAAACGGGCATGGCTGCATCAGGAACAGCCTCACACGCAGACATACGATTAGAAACCTGCCAGACCCAGATTGCTAATTTTACCCCAGAACCGATACCCAAACATACATCAGTGCCTCTGAACCCCCTGCCCCCCGGAAAAAAAAACCCCACCACTGTTTCTGAGAGAGGGAGTGTGGGAGGTGAGTGCGTGGGAAAGATGGCGCACCCACTTGCACCTTTGTCACCACGGTAGATGATGTGGTTTATACACACTGTGCCTGCTGAACACTTTAAAAGATGACTCCTCTGTGGTGCCCCCTACTGGATGGGCTTGAGTTTTACACAACCTAGTGATCAAGACGGCATGTTGTGTAGGGAATAGCACAGCCTCAGAAAAGTTGAGAGCCGCACATACACACACACACACACAGTGGTGTATGTGAATATACAGTACACTCCAGTGTTATCACTACACAGTTTAGACTTCCTGGGTTCTCTGGTCAAGGATGTTTAAACCTGAGATTTAATCCACGTGCCTCAGAGGCCAGGCGAGCGTGGTGTTTAAACAGAACAGGATGTCTGTCGCGTTCCTGATTGTCGCAGTCAAAAAGACGCAATCGGGGGATTCATGTCCCCCTTTGGCTCACGTTACTGTCATCTTGGTTTTTGCTCTCAAACTTTTTTGGTTGTACTTTTCACATCATAAAAAAAATAAATAAAATGGAAGTGAATCGAAATATTCCTGGACTGAGTCTTTTTATTTAATAATTTTAATTATAGGTTATTCAAGCTAATTGTTCTCACCTGGACTAAGATGGTGCAAAATAAACAAAATAAGGGTGTTAACTTTTTATGTAGATTTAATCCCTGTCTGTCTTGTTTGAATGGTTCCTTAAATATTTGCTTTTAAAAGCTCAACTTTCATTTGAGCACAGTCTACAAAACTATAGATCAGGGGTCTTAACACTAAACACTAAAATATATGAAGCAGTGCTCCTCCAGGACTGGAGTTAAGAAGCATCAATGTACCTCGAAATTAGTTAACAGTAATCTTGCAGACTGCTTTGTTTACATTTATGAGTTTACTACCTGGGTCACTGTAGACAGGAAATAGTGCTTCTTAGAGCAATGTGTAATAATGAGTTAATTTTTACCTCATCAAGAATTTAAAAGGATTATGGGTACTCTGCCAGTCCATACAAGTAAGCACATTCTGTAATTATATCTTTTTATTTACATTTTCTTTAACTTTTGGTCCTTGGTGATCTGTTTTGATTAAGATATTCTAAAATCTACATCATGCCAAGTTACCTAAACCTTGGATTATTTGAATGCCCCTAATTTGCATTCTCTTTTGTTTTTGCCTAGTTCTCTTGGTGAACATTACACAGGACATTTTAGTTGTCTGCTGTCCTCTACTGGTTGCATGAGGAGTTTTTCTCTCCACTTATTTTATTTGACTTCACTGTTGTTCTGTATCCACAGGGATAGTTTGGCTATTTCGACATGGCTATATTTCAGTTTATCCTCAACCGTGGAGACCAACTAGGGACAGTGGAGACCAATGGTCACCATTGTATTTATTTTTAATGGGTCAAATGTGGAAATCGTTTGGAGCGTGGTCAGGACTGTATGGCGGATGTGGCAATAACTCCCAGCTGGGTTCCTTTAATGTGCAAGTGGGAGAGGTGAATGATTTCGTGTACGGTTCCCACAGACAGATGCGTCTCTTCCACAAGTTTTCCACTCTTCTGTCAGTTTTCAAGGATCAGGCAGTCTAATCGCTGAAAGTTCACACAGACGACTGGTATAGAAAATGTTATAGAAAATTTTAATCAACTGTGTGTGTCTTACTAAAAGTCTAAATAATCATGGGTCAGTTAGAATTGCAGAACTTGTAATATACTCAGCAAAAAAAAGAAACGTCCCTTTTTCAGGACTGTGCATTTCAACAATAATGTTGTAAAAATCCAAATAACTTTACAGATC
>JAQMYJ010000001.1:13417422-13429743 GCA_030014305.1 Clarias laeviceps | reverse complement strand
TTTTTCATTTGAAATTTGGCAGTCAGTGTGCGTTCAGGAAGGCGAAAAAGCAAACGGTAATGCAAAGTTTGCAATTGTATTTGAATTATGGCACACTTTGTGCGTCCACATATGGGATTCCCAGAAGCATGATTATAGAGTGTGTCTAGACACCTAACCCTCACCTCTCCGTTGTACAGTACCAGTCAAAAGTCTGGATACAAGTTTGTATTTATTTTCTACATTCTAGAACAATACTGGATTTTTTTATTATTTTTTTAAAGGTCAGCTGTTCTGTTATAGTTCTTGCAAGAACAGTATTGTCAAGTGCATTTGGAAAACCCATCAAGCAGCATGATAAAACTGGCTCTCATGAAGAGCATCCCAAAATTAACTGTTTAAAGGAGATTATTGCATATGTTAAGAAAGAAAAATCTGGAAAGGCCATGGAATTATAAGGTGAGTCCAAACTTTTGACTGGTGGTGTATGACTTAACTGCCAGTTGTTTTGAATAAAAGTGAGCATAAGCAGCTTTGCATGTATTCCAAATATATCTGTACGGTTTTCTCAGGGGAGGTTTCTGGTTTCCTGCCACCCTGTGAAAAAATCACAGGTAGATTGAAAACACATATAGTGGGTATAGAATAAAATCACCCCCTTTAAAATAATCACGTTGTTGCTTTGCAGCCTGAAAAGAAGAAAGACACAGTTTTTGTTTTATTCAGCTGTATTTACTCTGTACAACTTTTAACATCCAAGTAACAGATATAACACCAACATGTTAGAAAAAAAAAATACAAAACATAAAAAACAGAATCATGCCCTCCTTAAAATTACCTTCTCAGTTGCACACAAAGCCATTTTACTCTCAACTGTAATCAGCTTTGGTCATTTTGATTGGCTCAGCATGAAAAGAATTTTCATAGAGCATTTCAGTCCCTTGTAGTGCAACTGATGCAAACAATCAACTATGGGTGGTAAGGCACTGTCAAAAGATCTCTGGGATAAAGTTGTGCACAGGCACAAGTCAGATGATGTATACAAAATAAAATTCAAAGGCTTTATCACTGTCTAGGAGCACAGTGAAGTCTATTATTAAGAAGTGGACGGTATTTGGTACAACGTAGACCCGTTGTACAAGACGGCAATCATGAAACAGCAATCATGAAACATTGGTCATTGTGTTCATGTGACTACAATATCACCATTTCTTCACAAATGTGACTTGTATGAAAGGGTTACAAGAAAAAAGCCACCCCTCAAGAAAGGCCACGTGCAGTCACGACTGAGCCTTGCAAAAACGCAGGTTGCAAAAGCAACACCAAACTATGTGTCTTGTGAAAATCCAATACAGCTTACCATCTAGATAACACCATGGCTTGGAGGTGGTAATATTCTGTTTGGGGGTGTTTCTCAATCTACTGACACAAGTGATTGTTATATCTTTCACTTGGGTCTTCAAAGTCGCACTGAGTAAATACAGCTGGATAAAACAAAAACTGCATCTTTCTTTCTTCATGTATTGTGTTAATCATTTAAGTAATATTTCCACTATACTCCCACTGTTCTTGGGATAGACTCTGGATCCACCACCAGCTTGATTAGGATAAAGCAGTTACTGAAGATGACCCAGTGATTTTAATTGTTAAATAACACTGAAGTAATTTCTTTAAAAATACAATCAGTTAAATCCTTGTGAAAATTTTCTTATATTAAGATGTGACTTAACCAGCGGCACTTTATTTTAGTTTTACACATGAATTTGGTTTTGGGGATCCTATGACGTATTCAGCCATCATACCTCTTTTGAATCTTTCTGTATTAACAACAGTCATATTCGTGTTTTCCTTTAAACAGCTGTTATTTGACCTGCTAGCCTGATAAGGACTAATTTCTGTGTTGATTTGAGTCTTACCTTGAAAAATTATTATTTAATTTATTTTAAGACCAGGTTTGTGATTGTTGTAAAAAACATTATCTTGGTGTGTGTGTGTGTGTTTTTAGAGCTGTGTTGTTGTAATGGCCACCACTACTACTACCATCACCATGCAGCCAGGGGTGGTGTTGCAGCCTAATGCCAAGGTTAACACATGGAGCAGTGGCTTGTGTGACTGCTGCGAGGACATGAGCATCTGTACGTATAACTGATGTGATTAAAAGAGAGAGTAATATATTGTTATGTATATGCTATATTTTTGTGTAATGCAACATGTGCAGCTGTTTAATAACATTGTGGCTGGTTTCATGTGTCTAAAAGAAAGCAGGAATGTTGGAAGTTGTCACATGATGAAACAAGCTATTGGTGTAAAATTCAGGAAAAAGAACAACTAAAACTATAATTGAGTATCATTATATGAGTTGATATTTGTTACCTTTTCAGAAGCTTTGCCTTTACTCTCTGATGCCCTGTATTACAGGGTCAGTCAAATACTATAATGATTTCGACATCATGTCTAGTCTAATACAGGGTGGCACAAAAGACTGGATCCATAGGCAAAAAATATTTAAATTATTTAAGCAGAATGGAAAACACGAAAGTAAAAGAGTGAAACCAGACACACTGGGTGAACTATCTACATTCCTTACACCGAACATTGATTTTTAGGCCTTTCTTTGCTACAGAGAAGAAAGCTGCTGATTATAATGTTATATTTTTTGATGAGATGAAATGAAAAAAAAAAGAACAATTATACTATGGATTGGCTACAGTTTTTCAGATATTTGGAGTTTTGTTTTTAGGCCTATACATACTATACATATTATTGTATAATACAGTATTTAAAATAAATTGTAAATTTCATAGAGACACGAAGATGCACGTATTTGATACTGAATTAGAACTTCAATGGGTTTAATGCCTACTTTAGATTTGTGTGCATGGAGTTTGCATGTTCTAACCATGTTTAGTGGAATTCCTCCTGATAATCTGGTTTCCTACCATGGTCCAAAGACATGCCAATTACTGTTTCCATATTGCCTGTAGTGTGTGAACGCGATAGATTGTCACACTGTCCAGGGTGTATCCCACCTTGTGCCCCGAGTCCGCTGGGACATGCAGCATAGATCAGCATAGAGAATGAGTGATTGTATCAAAATCCACACTCAGTTATGGTAAGGTTAAGAAGCCAGATTCTATACATCATAAGACATAAATATAATTTTTTCTTATTAATGCTGTATTATATGCACACTACATAAAGCCCTAAAATGAAAACCCAAATTTTAAATTAAATTTTTTTTAATTTTAATGGAGATTATATCTATTTAATGAAAATCACTCACCATTTAACACACACACACACACTACTGAGTTTCATTACTTTAAAACCTGTTGACTTGAACACACAGCTGATCTCAGCGATTTTCCATCGTCAGGGTTGTTAATACTGGCACAGTAGCATATCTTGAAAACTATAGCAAATAGATAAGCATCTTTTTTTTTATTTTCAGGAAACCAAAATTAGCCACAATGTTGTTTTGGAAGCGTTTTAGTTGTAGACCAATGTTATTATTTTTTTTCTTGTTTTCTTTGTATTTACACAAAGTTGCATTCATGTGTATGCACAGGCTGTTTTGGATTCTGGTGCCCCTGGTGTTTGATGTGTACTACAAGCCAAGAGTTTGGAGAATGTCTCTGTCTCCCTCTGCTGGATATGTGCTTTGGCGCCATCATACCGGCTGCATCTTATTCTGTAAGAAGTGCTGTGAGAGAGAGATACCACATCAAGGTACTGGTGCTTGCTGATCTGAACTTATTTAAACTTTCCCAATCCACAATGTACTCAAACACAAAAAAAAGCACTGATTAAAAGTAGTGTTTTTGGATTGTTGTATTAATGTGATTTGCTGTGGACTTGTATTTTTTTAAGGGCACAATGTGTGATGACTGCTGCGTGGTGACCTGCTGTGGAATATGCTCATGGTGTCAGATTGCCAGAGAGCTGAAGTTTCGCAGGCAGCCCCAGGTGTTTGTCAACCCGCCAGTGAATGTGACATACCAAACACCGGCGATCACCTCCTACCAGCCAGTGGCTGGTATGAATCAGTCCTACCCTCCTGGGTACTCTCAGCCCCCCATGTCACCTAACCCTCAGAGCGGAGGATTGTATCCAGCTGTATAAGATACTTGCTATGAATAATCTAAATCTGCATAAATTAAAAATACAGAATTCAAGAGTTTCTATTTTATGTAGATTATCTTTTTATGCATTTTTATTGTTTCAGCTGCCTTTTACTTTATATGTTTTAAAGAATCAATATTAACCAATGTACAAATTCTATTTTTTTGCTTGAAATCTTTTTTCCTTTAGATGTATCATTAAAATGTAATGCGGTACAATATTTTATGCAGTAGATTTTTTTCTTTTCTTTTCTTTTTTTTTTCTTCTTCAAAAAACTAGTGAGTAAATAAATACTTTTCCAACAAACAAATTATAATTTTTTTTTTTTTTTTTTTTAAAGAGCTCATTACTCACACCTGGTCAATGTCTGAAAAGATGTGTTTGCTTTGTGTCTGAGAATTTCATCGAGGTTCAGTGCTATAGTGTTAAATTCCTGATGACCAACGATAGCGTCACCGAATTCCATTGCCCTAGTTATCTGGGTCTTCCTGGAACATTGAAAATATGATCAGCTGATATCCACATAGCAGCCAATGGATGGCACAATGTTAATTACAGTATTTATCAATAGCATACAAGGGTCTTGTGAGAAGGATAGATAAGAACTCAATTTGATTCTACATGGAGGCAAAGAGTCTCACAGAGGCTACATACAGCTTTAAAGTGGATTGCATATTCATAGATCTGAACAAATTACGCTAAACTTCATAGACACAGTGAACCTGTAAACACATCTCTCCATTATCAGCAAACAATGGAGGCTCATACTGTCTTACTGCCAGGATAACCTCCAAATCCACTATCCCTACCCAAGAGAATGTAGTTTATAAATCAAAATTGTTGAACATTAAATATAAAAAAAACCTTAAGATTTTATTGTAGCTTATTAAATATTGGGTACCATTGTTACATACAAACTATTAAAAACAAAATAGACACATTATCTTTTTTTGCCAATTATTACAGCATTTCAAACCATAGAACTCATTGAGCTCATCATGGATCGTTGAGCATTGTTCACCATCAGGAATCACCTAAAATTGCTCATATTATCTAAAATTACTCATATATTCTTACAGGTACAGTACTTATAAATTATATAAATATTGTGGCTAGTGCAAGAAATTATGAATAAAGAATTATGAATCTAAGTATTTTGTTACATGTGATTAAAATGTCAAAATAAATTTGTGATATGTTAAAAGATATATGTGCAAATTCATCATGTAATACAAATCTTGTAAATTAATAAATAGATATCAGAACTCTAAACTTTATATGTAAACCATGTGATTATGTAAATGCGATGTTGATGTCTTTTCAGTCAGGGTTATCCTACACCAGTCCAGGGAGCAGAAGGTGTAACCTACAACAAACACAGAACTTCATACTGTTGGACCTGCCATTGCTCCCATGACTCCAAGCTTGATTGTTTTAGGTCTATTCATAAAAAAAAAAAAAGACACATTGAAGGGCTTGAAAATCTCTACAACTTCATAAAAATTCATGTTCATCAAAAATAATTAACCCCTTTAAATTTAGCTTCCACCTCTAAATTTAAAAAAGCTGATTCTCAGTGAGTTTTGCATACTGCCAACCATTTTTATGAGTTATGAAGGTTTGTTTTAGGACCTGACAAAAAAAAAAAAAAAAAAGATTTTCTCATAAGAATACATCCATTTTGCACTGATTTTCACAAATTTTTTCACGAGAAACTTGACTCCAATTTTTTAAATACACACATGAAACATAACTACCTGCACAAGTAAAGCATCCTCTCTGGAACTACAGTATCATGAATAAACACTCTAGTACCCCTTTTCCACCAAAGTGAATCAGGTTCATGTCTGGTGCTAGTGCTGGTTCAGAGCAGGTTCAATAGCGATCGTCCAAAGAACTGGCTTTATTTTTCCATCAGCTAGAGAGTCACGTCATTATGTGATTGTATACATCTGTGTACAGAAAAAAAAATGCTAGCACCAAATACAACAACAACAAAGGTGACCTTCAACATGGCTTTGTGAGCAGTTCTCCTGGCTTTGTGAGACTACTTTGGGGTCAAACTTTTAATTGGTTGTGATAATCTCACTCCCCAGCCTCTGACGTAAGCAGTTCTTTATTCTATCCCGGCAAAGGGTTAGTGTCGCCATGAAACCAGTTTTTCTGTCAGAGGGCCGGGGCTTTGCCTCTCTGAAAACAAGAATCAGGTTTAAAATTGGCCATTCCATTGCTTTGGTGGAAAAGGGGTATAGGACAAATGGTTCATGAGATATCCAGCAAATAAACAGCACAGTCATTTTCTCTTTGAAATGATTGCAAGAGATCCATTTACATTGTGAGTCAGCCATGCACCTAGAGACGTTGCTAAGACAACCGGGCCAAACCATTCTTCCCCTTATACACACCCATACAGGCCCAGGATAGATGAAGATGGAGATAGAGGCTGTCTTGGGAACATTTAGGCTGCAAACAAGCTATTTTCACCATTTTACCCAGGGAAAGCAATGCATCCATGCACCTCTATTCTCCAGGAAATTTCTCCAGGAATTGTCGGGATAGTTAATGAGAAACGAGATCCATTAGACACCTATAATAAAGGTGGTGTAAAGGTGATATACATAAAATTTGTCACATAGTTTTATACAGGCTGCAAGGTACGGCCCATTGGAAACGCATTATAACATTCATATGAGCTTAATTAGCTGTTAGTGATAGATCCTAACACTAACATCTAATTAACCCACTTAACCCACTTTATCCTGGTTATTTTGTACCCTAGGTCTAGGGACTACATCTAGAGGAAATTTAAAGTCACTAAATATTTTCTGAAAGTGGAAGAAAACTGGAGAAACTAAATGAAAAGCATATGAACACAGAGAGTATCCCATGTCACTTAATCGTTTATTCTGATACATTTTAATAGACACAGTATCTTGTATACATACCTCCATATAGACAAACATTTGTATCCATAGAACATGTGTATTTAAAAAAAATATGTGTATTTATTTATTTCTAATAAATAAATAATATATAAAATAATATATAAAAAAATATGTCTATCCTATTATAAATTGTTTCTCAACAAATTAATTTTGGCTCACAAAACATTTGGTTTAGCTGAGTTTTAGTTTCAGTTTCCTATAACTCTGGTGCAAAGACGTCTGTTGCAAAAACTGATGTCACTAAGAGAAATACAGTCCATTTCCTCAGTGAATTAGCTGCCATATTCACATGATTACTGCCACACTTACCGTAAAAGTGAGTATGTCAGGAAAAGTCAAGATTCAAGATTCAAAGGTGCTTTATTGGCATGGCAAATGTTTACATTCGTGTTGCCAAAGCTTAGAGATAAGGCACAAGAAAATAACAGGAGTAGAGAATAGAAAGAGTAACAATAAATAAATGCAAAAAAAAAATAGTACAGACGTTTAGTCAAAGGATAAAGTGATCGAAACAAAATATTAACAAATATAAAAAATAAATATTTTTAAAGCATATACACAATATGTGGCGCAAAAAAAAAAAAGTGCTGGTAAAGTGCTCGCCCTATCATCCGGAGATCACGAGTTCGATCCCCGGGTGATGCTGTAACCTCTCGCAGCCGGAGGTCTAGAGAGAGCTGATTGGCTGAGCTCTCTCTGAGGGGAGGGATGACAGGTACTAAGGCTCCCACATTAATCACCGCAGTCAGGGACATCTGTGAGCAGATAGTGCTGTCCTCCGAGTGTTTTACGCGAGCAGTTCGAAAAGATGCGGTCGGTGACATCACGTGGGTCGGAGGAAACACGTGATAGTCTGCGGCCCTCCTGACTGAATGGTAGTAGAAGCTTAATGTGGGAGCCCCCTAGTGACTGGGAGGAATTGGACACGACTAAATTAGGGAGAAATCTGGGGGGAAAATAAATAAATAAATAATGGAATAGTCACAATATTCAGCTGTATTTCTTAATATAATTTATTTACAATAAAAAAAATGTAAACGTTCATTTGTGCGTTCATATTACGTTCATTTGTGCTCGTGTACGCGGGGCGCCAGACAAACTAGTGTTTGAAAAGCATGTGACTTGAGGCTGAGCTCTAATGAATAAAATCATCCTTGGGGTGCAGCATTGTGTGCCCCGAACCCTCCCACTTTTGTTCTTAGCGAATCAATATTGTTTTAAAATATTTGGGCTCATGTGATTGGACCATTATCAATGAGTCTTATTAACGCTCAGCAGATTGTTAGTTAATGTGTTTAATAGTGATTGATGTGGAAACCAGCTAAATATTAGAGAAAATTCTGTAATTTCTTTGCTAAAGTACCCCTTCATAGGGCGATCGGACGAACAAAGAAAAAAAGTTAAAGAGCTTGGAACAGATAGACTTGATCTTCTACTTAAGCAGCAGTCACGTGATCACGGCGGAGTTTACACTCTGTGCTTTTCCACTTCTTATAGCTATTTACAGGCAATTATTAAAAGTTAAATTTTCATTTTGTTTGCGCCCCCCCCCAAAAAAAAAATTAATAAATAAAAAATTTGCACCAGCCGCCACTGATAATAATAATAGTGCATCAGTGCATATTTGTTTGTGCGCTTATGCATGTGTATGTGACAGTCACTGTGTAATTATAGTATAAATGTTCAACCTGCACTTCCTGTGAATCCTTTCCCGATAGTCTCCACTATACTGATAAGATAAGTGATAAGTAAAGATAAGATTACCTTCATGCAATTTTATGGTTGAGGCTCTATGGCAGTAAACCTGCTGCATAGGGTTTTATGCGTAGTGGAAGAGCTATGGGGGATGGGTTTGATCCTGAGCCAAAAGTCTCTGTGGAGTTTCCCATGTTTTCCCCTGTCTGTGTGTGTGTGTGTGTGTGTGTGTGTGTCTCTCTCTCTCTATATATATATACACATATATATATCCCTGGGTAAAATCAAACACAATCAAAACTCTTTTGCATTTTAATTGGTTTAGTATCTGATTCATAAACATTGTCTGTTATCAAAGATATAGGCTGCTTATTTCAACTAATCATACACATAGTCTTCTAGGTTGTACACTGCAACACATTATGACTAGATGGATGACTAGAGCTAGCTGATGAGGGAACAGAACAGCCTTGAACAATGTCAGCGTTTATGATGTTTTCACAGTGGTATAGCTAGCTAAAGGTTAAAACAGACATCCTGACATCACACATGTTTACTGCAAATACAATTCAAGTATGTTAGCATGTCTTGCTAAAAATCTTTTACAAGTCAAACCTGTTGTTCCTGCATTCCTTTATTTGTTAACAGACAGTTTCCCATTTTGCTTAAAGAAGCTCAAGCAGGTTTACCCAATTGTTTTTATTTATTTAAAGTAGTATTACTGTATACTCCAGGTATATAAAAAAAAGTGAGTATAGTATAATAATAATAATTTACAAAAATCCTTCTTTAGGTATTTCACATCGATGGGCCAGACAACACAACATATCTACATACTTAATGCACCGGAGTTAATCAGTACATCATATACTTTTTTATATCAGTACATCATACACATACATTATTTTAGAGAAATGTCTACAACGTTCTGTTAAGTATTTATAAAAGTTACATCTAGAGAGAAGGAAGTTAAATATCTGACTCAGTGACATTTAAATAACACAATTTTTAAATACAGTAAACTGGTAAGACAATTCAGAAAAGCTACTCAAGGTATTGTTCAACTACTAACAAAAAGTATTTAATGTAACTGAATCAAAAGATTGTGTTAATGCAAGAAAAATATAGGACATGACAAGAAGGACAAAATCTAAAGAAAAAAACGGTGGCGGAAAACCGTTGTCTTCACACACATTGAAATGAGGAAATGTCATGTGCTCATTCAGCAGCCTTGCCCCATCACTGGACTTAACCTCAGAGTGACTCTTAGTGCACTCATCTTATCTTTAGATTTCCCAAATATGTTCTCTTGGCTGCTACATATACACAGTTTCATCACTTTCCAGTGGCTCTGGACTCATGAGTGCTTCATTCTGATAGTTTCTCACACCTGTATCCATTACTGGGATCCTACAAGGCATATCAATACCCATTTCCCTTGAAGGGGACACATTCAGTTTTTCAAACAATACTTCAAAACTGTCCTGTGCCTCACCAGGCTCATGCCAAATGAATAATTCATATTTCCCAAATCTGAGCAGGGCCTTTTCCTCCAGATCAACTCGCTCGAGATGACCGAGTTCGCACCCGTTTACCAATATCTTGCCTTTCAGGCTCATGTTCTGCACAGAGAAGCGTAGGTCTGGGCTACTGCGCTTGCGGTACGCCTGGATGGAGAGCTGTTTTCTGGAGACACGGGTGTCATTCAGCACAAACGAGCAGGACTGTCCATCTCGGCCAAGTCTGATCGGATCTTCGGTGCTGATCTTGTACGGTTGGTTCATGCGCAGAAGGCTGTAAAGGGGATGCCTGGACTGTTCTGGGTGATACAGCTGAACGTGAAGACATGCGAGGGTCTCCTCTGTCACCATGGTTTGAGACACAGCCAACATTGTTTTTGGTGATCGCAAAGACTTCTCTTAAGAATGTTATCTACAGGACAGAATGCAAAGTCACACCATATTAATACACACTTGTAGGTGTAAAGTTACAATGAACAAAGTTATAAACTGTTTAAAGTTCCATGCACTCTTTAAATGAATACTTTTACTCTTATTGGTTTGGAGCAGCTTACCTTTCGACACCAAAGCACGATTCCAAACCCTTTCTGCTGCTGTTATCTGTCTTGGAGTAAACGGTCATGGACTGCACGGCGCACTGCTCATCTTCAAACTAACGGAGCTCTGTGTTTTCAGAGGAACGCAGAGCAAAACACACAGACACACACACACGAACACACGGGGCGGGAACGGAAGGCGGTTGCATCAGCTCCTATAGAAAACAGCTTCACGTGACACGGAAAGTCCAGTATTGCGCAATAACCTTCTTTTAAATGCTTTCAGTTTGAAATAAAAAAGACTAAATAATGAAATTTAATCCAGACATGTGACCCTCGGTAATGAAATCGCGGGCTTTACATGTTTGTTCAAATACAACATTGTAAAATCTTAAATCCAGATTATTTTTAAAAATCTGTAAAAAAAAAAAAAATATATATATATATATATATATACTTGCTATTTTGTCTACGTTGTTAAAGTGATTTTTGTTCCATATTTTGATCAGAAAATACATTCAAACGTAAGAGGCGACGTGCGCATGCGCAAAAAAGTTGTCTTTGTTGTCCGAAGTACAAGCGGTCAGTGCTAAAATGAAGGTTTACACACTTTAGTCCTACTTTTTTCTTTCTGATAACTGATATGCCGCAACATACAACTTAATCTCTCAGACCAAGTTTCCCTCTTAGTGCTCGTTGAAATATTCTCTTGTGCATTTGCCCTCGTCATTACGGCCATGACCCCTGAGGGAAATCCCCGGCGCCATCTTGAAGGCAGTTACATTCCTTTGTTAAAGTATTGGTGCTTGAGGAACAATGCTCTGAACATTTCCACTTTTCATAAATGCGTATTTCTCAACTGTTTTTGCAGCCAAGAACAAGTGAAACCTATTTCTCTTAACTTCATCTAACCGTTTACATATTAGGGGCATTAACGGGACATACTTGCCCAGTGGACACAGATAGGACTGCATTATGTCTTCAGGACCATGAAAACTAGAGACCTATTGGAGGCGTCTTTAGGACCCTTTGTTGTTGTTTGTCTTTTGGGCTGCTCCATAGCATAATACACTTCCTGACGCAACCCTCCCATTATATCCAGGCTTGGCATTGTCGCCTTGCACCATCAGGGTCCGGGTTCGATTCCCGCTTAGGATCTGTGTGTATGGAGTTTGCATGTTCTGTCCGTGCTTGGTGGGATTCTTCCCACAGTCCAAAGGCTAATTGGCATTCCCAAATTGGCTGTAATGTGTGAACGAGCATGTGTGTATGTGTCCTCTGAAGGATTGGCACCCCATCCAGTGGTGTACCCACCTCGTGCCCTAAGGCTCCTGAGTCACCTGGATCTAACTCACTTAGTTGAATCTTGTTCAGAATTTTTATTTGTGAATGTTACGATGTTGACTCTTTGCATTTTGTACTTTTGTATGGGATTGGGGTTGTCTTTCTTGTTCTTGCAGGTTCCGCCCACTTCTGCCATTGCCTGAAATCTATTGGCTGTTGCTCTGCCTGTCCTTTGTTGGT
>JAQMYJ010000001.1:13397328-13417322 GCA_030014305.1 Clarias laeviceps | reverse complement strand
CGGCTGCTCCCGACAAGGGGTCGCCACAGCGGAATACCCAGTCCGCACTACAACTTGGCACAGGTTTTACGCCGGATTATATTTTAGTAAAATAAAACTTTGTAAATTACATAAGTAATTACATAAGATATAACAAACATGAATAAATAATATTAGTTCAAATTTATTTATTCATGTTTGTTATATCTTACGTTATTTACTTTAGGATTAGTAATGCATGCAGTTAGATTCATAGTATTGAAGCAGCAAAGAAGATGAAGCAATGTCATGATCCCTGTCCGCCATGGTCCTGCCCACTTCTAGACAGCAAAAAGGACTTTACGTACCATATGCCAATGCTGAAACCCAGAACAGTTAGTTAGCTCTTAATTACAAAGCTTGAAATGTCCATTGTCCAAGTGTATGTCATAAAAAATTTAAGTAAACATACATGCTGAAGACGTTTTTGAACCATGAAACTCTTGTGGAAATGGAATGATAACAGAATGGGATATGGACTGAAAGGGGAGGTTCACAATAAGGAACTTATGATTCTGACCTCTCCAGGTTTTTCCCACACAAGAGAGGAGACAAGACTTTGTACAAATCATTAAGTCAACTTATGGGAAGAACACACCTATTAAAGAAGACGTTTAAAAATTTCCCCCACAAGTAAAGCGCGGCATATTCTATTGCATTATTTCATTTGCAACAGAACCTATGAATAAGCTAACACTCATTGTACAGCGTCTGAGGTAACCGAGTTATGATAACAAATCAAATTCACTCACTCACTCAACTTCTATACCATTTATCCTGTATTAAGGGTCGCAGGGGGCCTGGAGCCTATCCCAGGTACCTCAAGTTCACCACAACATAGTGCATATGAAAATAATCAGAAGAAGAGAAGCTACGTATTGCTTGGGTACTCTTTTATCTGTGAGACAAAGCATCAGGTAATCCAGTACATAATCAGGTAATCAACAGGTAATATGTATGTTATTCCACACCTTGAACGTAATGATCAATGAAAATACACAGTAGCGTAATGTCAGTTAACAGTACTGTACCTCTTATGACTTGTAACTGTTGTGACTGGTCATTGTAGTCACATGACTGCATTAAGTCAATAAGACAACAGGCTTATGAAGGCATCAAGGCAACTGCCTTCTACTTTTGACACATAAGGTTTCACCATTGCAAACTAGGCAGTTCTATGTTTGACAGTTCATCAGCTTTAATGATTGCGTTCATCATGAAGTTAATTGATTTCTGTTCTCCTGGAACTAGTGGGAAAATCTTTAAGTATTGATGAGGACAAAATACTTTCCATAAAACAAATCATGAATGCACACTTTTGATCAATATGAGCTACTTATCAGGCTTTCCTCTTCATTGATTAGTTGTAGTCCAGTTTGGCACCTTTACCAAATGTTGCTAGAGCTGTCTGAGACTATTAAATTATCTGATAGAAGTGTGTCAAGTCTTTCAATAACCTAAATAGAGTTTATCCATTCATTATTATCTGGTCAGGTGTGATGGGTGCATTAAAACTTCATAAAATGCAGATCACCCTGAGTGGAGAGTTGAATCCTTAGCAAAGAGACATAAAGACATAGCAAATCATACAGAGAGTAAGAGTACCTCTATATCATTATTACTCTATCTGTGCCTGAGTGAAAGTTTTATATATTGTTTCATGTATTAATATTGTCCACACTTTTAGAAAAGTGCTGTTTAGCAAAGATATTTTTTAATACTAAAGGATTGTTAGCTTATTAATGGGGTTATCATTTGGAATGGTCCTGGATTGTACTTTTTATTTCTTTTTGTTGTTGTTTTACCATGACTGTAGTTCTGTATTTTTTTTCTTTATAAAATAACACATGAATAACAAAAGATTTTAGTTATAACATTTATAGCTATGTGCTTTTGGGAGCCTCTATGGATAGCAGAAAACATGTATCTCCCTTTTATTCTCTATAAAAGTCTATAAGAGTAAGGATAATAGAGCCCTCTTTAAAACAGCCAAGCATACACTACAACAGTAACATAAACATTAGTCTTAAAAAGAAATGCATACTTTTGTCAACAACAAAAACCTTAGACCTCAATTAATGTATACTCATCAACTGACCAAAACACGAGATCTACTGTTAAAAAGCTGAAAATTTCACTTCTGAACCTACCCAGCCTTATCACTCACACCTCTTGACCTACGTTGCTTCTTAGCTTCCCTTGTGATGAGTCTGTCTTAATATTTTTAACCTTAATGAAGCATTGGGTCAATTAACTGTCAGATGTCTTGCTTCATAGATATTTAACCTGCCATCAGACCTTTAATTCTTTTAAAAAATCTATTATGTATGGCCTAAGCAATAAAATATGCATACTCATCATTCTGATTTTATTTTAGGGAATCTGGTCTTTTACTTTCTCTTATCTCATCTCAAATAACCGCTGGACATCTAAATTGCTCAGAGGAGAACCTGGAGATTCTGTCTGGAAATTCCAGGTCTGCACTAAATAATCAATTATAATTGGCGGCAATGTGACCACCCTCTTAATCCTGTCTGTATTCAGATTTTAGAAACAAACAAGCAGTGCTGATTGGCAAAGTGCCCCTTTCTGGAAATCAGTGCAGAGCAGTTGGAACAAAGATTATCATGCACAGAGACAGCATCTCCCACCACGCAGTATTTAGAGTATATACAGTACATACAGTATAAGCTTTAAGTTTCTGAATTTTGAAATTAAAATTCTGCTTGTACATACTGGCATATAATGCTGTGTACTTTAGAGATTTGTTCTGTTTTAATTTCAGGTTATAGACCAAATAAATGTAAAACTATTTAAAGAATGCATTATATTATGTATATAAAATACAGCACAGCGTAAACAGTGTAAAAAGGCAAAGCCTAGGTACAATTCAGACAGAGTTCTAAGCGTTCAGTCAGGGTGTTTAACCAAATAAAGTTTTGCATTCAGGAGTTTAAATAATCAGATGTTAGATGTTTTAGATAAGAATCAAACCTGGATTTTGGTATTTTATGATAGACATGATTTGCTTATTTAAATCCTATCAGTTTCATGGAAGCCTGGTGGTCATAATAACAGATAAACATGTGCAAGATCTGGGGAGTTACACCTTGACATGATTTTTGTTAATAATTTGTTTATTTAAATATGCTAAAATGGTCCAGCCTGGTGAAATTCTTGTTTTACTTTGAAACTTAGATTTATAGGATATTAAAACCCTGCAGCTACCCCTGCATGCTACCATCACCTGCGAAAGGAGCGTGTGGTCAACCCGCTGCCACTCCTCACGCTGCTCCAATATTTCGGCAGCCCTTAATTCTGCCTGTCATATGCGCTACCTGCTGTTATACCCGGTGAGGAATGCCTGTGACACGCTCAGAGTATGACATAAAAAAACTGCCTTCTGTTACACAGTAAGATACCCTCGCTACACTGGCCCCCCAAACACAGGCGAAACAGAATATACTGTATATATAGATGATGCTCCGGGTACTCTGGTTTCCTCCCACTGTCCAATGACATGCTTATTAGGATTGGCACCCCATCCAGGGTTTACCCCAACTTGTGCTCAAAGTATCCTGGGATAGGTTCCAGGCCCCCGCAATCCTGCACAGGATATGATGAATGAATAAAACGGCTCACACTCCTCCTCACACTGATAACTAAAACTGTAAGCCTAGAAAGACGCATCCTTGCAGTATATTTTATTTAAGTTACAAGATCCAAGAACACGTACTACTGTACTAAATAGTACAGAACCGCCTCTGATACGTACTATTTGAATAAAGAATGTTGTACGGAAGAATGCGTTGTTGACGTAGCTTCGCGCTGATTGGGTGAGAGTGTGAACAGGCGGGGCTGAAACCAGTAGATTTAAGAAGACAACTGTTCCTGTTTCCTCTCATTGTGGTGTGGGGGAAGTGGTAAGTTACTCGCAAGTCATACTGTTAATAATTATTACAAATAATACTGTAAACATGGTTTACTGTATTCTTGTAATGAATTTGTTTCGTTGCGTTTGTTTCAGCGTCTTTAGTTCATTTAGGGTGCGTGAGTTTTGTTTTGAGTCTCAGCTGATAGGTCGCTAGTTCGGCGTGTTAACTTTCGTTTTCGCTGCGTTTGCAAGATTAAGAAGTTATTTCGAAGCTAGTTGTGAAAAGACTTTTGTTCCTTAAGAGATAATTGAAAGTAAGATTAAACGGTTAACCAGAGAACATGTTTAAGCGTGTTTAAAAATAAGTTTCTGTGGTAAACGGTTCAGGACAGCGTTATGTTGCTGTGCTAGCCCCCTCGCTAACGCCGCCGCCATTTTGAGTTTCTGCCTCGCGCCTTTCCGCCATTCATTGTACACCACTGTGTGACGAAACTCCAGAAACACGACCATAAATCTTAGTTATATGTGAAAGTTGCGTTGCCTATGCTCATGTAAATGCTTTTTTTTTAATGCGCTGTATTTATGAACATTTCTTTTCCGGGGTCGAAACAAATTTTAAAATGGTCCCTTATTGGCGGTTAGCGTTAGCAACCGAACCCGGTGTAGAATGCTCTCGAAGGAGGGATAATCCAGGTGCACCAAACCAGATTAATACCGGAGTCCTCCAGCGTGTCTAGATTGTTATAATTTTTTGTTGTTTGTTTTCTTCAAAGATATATATTTTTTTGGTCATAAATGGGAGAGGTTGAATAAGGAAGAGGAAGTGTGATCTCGCTTTGCTGCGTTTTCATCTAACATGCAGTTGTCCATTTCAAGCGAGTTAATGATATTCGTGTTAAAGGAGAGATGTCCTAGTCTAGCTTTACGTTTCTTTTCTTTTAAATGCACAATTTGTCTTGTCTCTAATCATCTCTATTTACTTGGTGCAGTGTGTTTCAGGCTCTGCTTTCTGTTCACCCAAGCAATGGTGAAGATCTTCGTTGGGAACCTGCCGCCCCAGGCAGAGAGCGAGGAAATCAAATCGCTCTTCGCTCAGTATGGCACAGTCACAGAGTGTGCCATCATAAAGAACTTTGCCTTCGTTCATATGGACGATCGCAAGAATGCAACAAAGGCCATACGCAACCTGCATTTGTACAAACTGCATGGCACACCCATTAACGTTGAAGCCAGCCATGGCAAAAATCAGGGCCCGGTCAAGCTGCATGTGGCCAATGTTGAGAAAGGTGCTGAGGATGAGCTCAGAGCTCTGTTTGAGGAGTATGGAACAGTAAACGAGTGTTCCATTATTAAAAACTTTGCATTTATACACATGAACAACTCTGAAGAGGCCATGGATGCTATTAAGGGTTTGGACAACTCTGATTTCCAAGGTAATTCGCCATGCTTGAGTTTGTGCACACGTGTAATGAGCCACAGTCTTGTGTATTAATGATGGTTTTTTTTGGTAATGGTGCGATCTGTCTTATTTCCCAGGAAAAAGGATACACGTCCAGCTCTCCAAAAGCCGGCCGAGGGGAGATGAGGATGGTTACGGTCCTCCGGAAAGAGGGGGCTATTGGCCACCCCGTTTCCCTGGTGAACACCCACAGCCAGGACCTCCTGGTTTTGGCAGGGGTCGCTTTGGTCCTCCTGGTTACCCCCCTGTCCCACCTCCACCCCCACCCCCTCCACCCAGACGCCCCCCCTTTCCTGGGGCTGCTTATGGTGGTGGGGACCGCGAAGGGAATGGGGTAGTAGATTATTATGAGAAATATCGAGCTCGACCCTATGCCATGTCCTCTTATGAGGATCGCCGTATGGGCAGCATCCCACCACCTCCACCGCCCCCTTCGGGCATGATGAGAGAGCGCATGCCTCCTTCCAGTATCGACCCCTATGATCGACGCCCCCTCCCACCCCCACCGTCCACGTTTTACCGCGATCGTAGTCCCATCGGAAGGGCACCGCCGGCCCCTCCAGCCTCTGCTGGAAATGGTTATTCATATGAGCGCTCACGTCTCTCACCTCTTTCCATGTCTCGGAACCCAATGTACAATGCGCCTCGTTCCAGGGACCCCTACAGTGACAGGGTGCCGCCGCCACCACCTGCGCGCTATAATTACTAAAGCGAATCTCTGCATTTGTGTACCCAAGGTGAGGCCTAAGGCGTTTAAAGTGTTTACCCAAAGCAAGCTCCAGTCTTTCACTTAAAACCTTAAACCTGCGTTGCGCGTTGTTGATTGATGCGTAACGTGAGGGGAATGCATTATTTACAGCTGTATATCAGCTAATGTAATGAATGCTAAGGATAAAGTGAACCGACCATATGGTCTAGATAAGACGCGTAAAGATAAACTAAAAATTGCGAAAAGGCATTTTAAAAAAAATATATTTAAGACAGTGTGGACTTGATCGGTGCAGTTTCATAAATTCTTCTCATAAGAAGTTAACTCCTGGTTTGCTCTCTTTTCAGGTGTAATTTATTCGACAAGATCGTCGTCGTTGTCTCCTGGTGCACATGACGCGATTCGCCCCTCGTCTGACGGAGCGCGTTTCGTTTGCCTGCGCCTCGATTATCAGAAGAGTTCTAGTGCGGACTTCACGCTATAAACTTAAATGATTTTACCCGATTCAATTTCGTCCTCTTGCTTAAATTGTAATTCATTTGCTCATTCTGTTTGGCTTGTTTTTTACTGTGTAGAGTTCAGTAGGTTATTGGACTGAAAGCATCAGAAAAGCTAAAAGTTTTAGATCTTGTCAAGCCGATAACTCTTAAAGCTGTTATTTGTTCAAACTTTGTGTACATTTTGTGACTTTTCTGTGAGAACAAAACGTTTTGTTTTATTTGAAACTCTTCCCATTTTCTTTTCTTCTTTTTTTTTTTTTTTTTTTTGTTCAACCCTGTAACACCCGTTTGAGCAGTGCCACGTCTTTAGAATTAATGGGTACGCACGTGCGCCTTGCGATCTAAACATTCAATAGATCAGCAATAATTGCGATTACTGTTCATCTAAGGTTTTTCCTTTTAAATTGAAATTTAGTCAGAATGGCATCCCCTCTAATACGATGATGTAATCTTTTAGGGATCGTTTCTTTTTTTAAATAAAAAGTCTCACACTAATGCGTCGCTTTGTTTATTTTTATTTTTTTGTTTTTCAATCTGAAACCTTTTTTTAAGCATAAATTAAATAATTCACTGTGTCAGTTTGAAGATGAATGCGTCACTTAAGCGTGCGTGAGAGAACTGCAATGTTCTTGAAACTTCATGCTAACTATGTTGGTAATTTAGAATATAGAAATGGCAATATCTTCTGATGCCTTGTTAAGCGATGTCCGATGTTAAATTTGTGCCCCTCGTACCCCTGTCTAACTGGAACTACCTGTTTCCACATTCTCTCTCTTCTGAATGGTTTAAGCCCAAGTTGTGGTTAACTTGCTCTTTAACAGAGCTTAAGCACTTCAAACACAATCATCCTTTCATTTAATTAAAAGGCTTGAGTGTTGACTGACAAACTCAGGTAAGTTGATTGTGGTGTTTTGTAATGATCTTGCATGTCTTTGAATTTGCAAGCAGAAAGATGTATGAGAGGAAAGCAATAAGGTTTTTTTTTTTTTTTAATGAACTTCTTGAGTTCTCAGGAAGATGGAAGCACAAGCTCTAGGTTTTTTATTTTTAGGAAAGTTTGCTTTTTGTCTGGGATAAGGTGGGTTTTTTTTATTGGGGTTGGTTACTTGACCATAGTTATATAATCTTTATTCTAGTGCTTTAGGGTGCTGTTTAAGGATGCATTTAAGTACTCTACCTATGAATGTATGAAATGGCAAAACTGGAAATTTCAAACAGGTAACATCGCCTGGCTGGACATCATCTAGTGGGGAATCACCTCTTTCAAGGTTAGGAGGTTGTGCCCTGCATGTTTTATTATGGCTATTATAGACAGGATTAATGTCATCTAGGTGTAGGGGCAGTGTGATCATTTGTACATGATTCTTTTAGAAATGTTGAATAAGTTAAATGCATGCAGGTTACATATATTTGAATGTTTTTGTTTTTCAGACGAGCTTCCGTTCATAAATTTTCACAATAAACGATGAATAAAAAAAAAAAAAAGTTGTACTGTGCTTTGATTTTTTTTTTTTTAAATATATAAACACCCACTCTACTACATACTTGGGTTTCGCATGGTAATGACATGTACATTTAAAAATGATAAATTATCAGTTTACTCTTTCATTAATTCTTACTAGAAGTAATATTTAGTTTAGAATTGAGTAAGCTAGTCGGCTAAGTGAAACTAGTTGACGTGCGCAGAACAGTAACTGCGTCATAAGTGTGATAACGGCTGTTTAATGTTAAAATACACAAAAACAACTACATAATGATCAGCGTGTAATTAATTATCGATTAGGTTTTATGTGTATATTTATGTAATACATTTTGAAAGCCTGTTATGGAGGGTTTGGATTTTTGAAGACGTCTTTCCAACACCGGTGTTTGGGGCGCGTGCCCTGTACCGGAAGTGCTCAGTCGACTTCCTGCCGACGCCATTTCGTGATTTATTCATTTGGCGGTTGCTTTCGTAGTGGTTTCTACGGTAAGAGGTGGATATTTGAAACGAATATAAACTTTCTGCCTGATAAAATACAACTATTACGTGTTTTAAATTGTACAAATGCATATCTGAAAATGTGTTTTTGTTCGCCTTGTTACGTCATAGTTTAGTTACTTTATCTCTCGCGAGGAGCTAACTCGGGTTAGCCGGCTAGCGCTAACTTTTATGGTCTCATGTTGATTACACCGATTTGTCCGCGCTGTACTAAACAGGTTTTAAGAACGACGTGTTTAAAACAAACCCCCGCGTAAAGCTGTCTTTGCACATTGTTTCGGTGTTAAACTCTTTAAAAAGAGTGTGTGTTAAGTCGGTTGGCGTGCTAACGCCCTGCCGAGGGCCGGGTAGTTAACAGACGCTCGCGTCGTCGCTCAGATAAACTCAACACAAGCTGTTAAAAACAGTGTATAAACCCCGAGTGCAAAATGACGTTAATAAATACACCTGATGCAGCTTCTCTATCGTGTCGGTTAGCTGTGCCTTCAGATAACTTACTCTACTGTTCCGTGTAAGCGCTGTATGGAATATATATATTTTTTATGTGGCATTTCAGCGTTAATCGCCTATTAACGTTGTCTTGCGATTAAAACAGAAAGTAAAAGTGGTTTGAAAGCCGCAGGATTCCGAGCTCGCGTTGACATGACCTGTTAGCAAGTTAGCTAAACCATATCGCTCAAGGAAACTTGTATAACGTGAATTTCGCAACTATACTTTCTACCCAGGAACTATAAATCGGCAGTAAAGATGGTTAAGATCTTTGTCGGCAACCTTTCCTCGACTGCGACCAAAGAAGACCTGCACAGTCTTTTCTCGCAGTATGGCAAAGTTGCGGAGTGCGACGTGCTGAGAAACTTTGGCTTTGTGCACATGGATTCCCAAAAGGAAGCCGAGGAGGCCGTCCGTAATCTCCACCACCACGAACTGAACGGGCAGCCCATGAATGTGGAGATGAGCCGAGGGAAACACAAAGGAAGCACCAAACTGCACGTAGGCAACATAAGCAGCAGCTGCACTAATCAGGAGCTGCGGGACAAGTTTGAGGAGTTCGGCCCCGTGGCTGAGTGCGACATTGTGAAGGATTATGCCTTCGTTCACATGGATCGAAGAGAAGATGCGCTGGAGGCCATCAATGTGCTGGACAAGTCAACCTTTCAAGGTGAACTTTCACAGAAAACGAAGAAAGGCAGTGCTATTAAGAGTTTAAAGATTCTCTTGATTTAGTATTTCTAGCTAAATAGGTACATAATTCTTCCAACTATCTAAGAAGAAGCAATAGTTTTTAATGGTTACTGGGTCGCAGTACCTAATTCCACCTTCTAATTAATCAGTTAGTTTTTTTTTTTTTTTTAGCTTTTGCTTTTCTACACAAGTAAATGTATGAAGCTAGTTCTTGATTAGACTTGTGCAACATCCACAGTGAGTCAGTGCGTTTGGGTTTTGTTCATGCTCTTAGATGTGATGGCAAAAAGCGAAAGTTTGTTTTACAATGTCTTGCGTGTCTTCTCTTCCTCTCATAAGGCAAGGTGATAAATGTACAACTGTCCACCAGTCGCCTCCGAACTGTGCCTGGCATGGGAGACATAACCGGCTGTTACGTCTGCGGAGAACCCGGTCACTGGTCCAAAGACTGCAGGCGTGGTCAGAACGGTAGCTATGGCGGCGGTCACATGGTGGGAATCCGTGCTGCCAGGGGTTTCCCCAGAGCAGGTCCTGTTTATGGTGCTGGAGGACCTGCACCATTTCCCACCCGGAGCTATCCAGCGCCACTCCCCCCTGTCCCAACAGTGAGCCACACCCCCACCTACGGCATTGCACGAGAGTATCCTGTGGAAACTCGGTACCTCAGCAAACCGATGAGCCTCTATCCAGAGAGGTCCACCTCGTACGAGCGTGACCGCTACAGCAGCATTGATTACTATGAGAAGTATCGGGCTCGGCCTTTTGCTACTAGCTATCTTGAAGATAGACGTCTCGCCATCCCCCCTCCTCCCCCCCTCTCTTCTTCCTCTCTCTCAAGGATGCGGTTGGCTCCTTCCAGCCTTGACCCATATGACCGGCGCGCTCTACCGCCACTGTCCTCGGCGGCCTCTGTGTACTACTCGCGGGACCGTAGCCCGATCCGAAGAGTCGGCGCCGGCTCTGAGGGCTACTCGTATGAGCGCTCGCGTCTTTCCCCGGTTTCGAGGAGCAGCTCGTACACCGTGTCGCGGGCCAGGGACACCCCCACCGACCGGGCTCGGTATGATTACTAAGCCGCGCGCATGCCAAGGTGAGCGAATGGGAGACGTCACTCAGCGTGGTTTAGTTCTGGTCGCAAGGATGTATTGCGATGCAGATTTCACTGAGTATTTTTAAGAGCAAAGAAATATATTTATGTAACGCGTCAAGTGTTTTAAAACCGTAAAGGAAAGAATTTCTCTCGGGTTATGTGGGTAAGTCTGAAGGGTGGTTCAAGAAATGTATCTTATAAATTTATTTTGTTTTTCAGGTACTTTGAAAGAGCAGGATTTTCTTTTAGCAATCATTCCCTCCACCTTCCTCTGGTTAACAGAAATATTTCCGGAGGCATGATTGGATTTGAATGGAAGCAGGACTGAGATGTGCACACCCATTATCATTTCGAGTCGCTTTCAGCTCATGAATGTTTCAGACCTAATAGCGCTATCTTTTCTGCATTACCCAGTGTGAATGACACTTTTTTTTTTTTTTTTTGGTCCTATTTTTTTTTCTTTTTTTTCTTTCGCATGTTTTCTTTTTGCTTTTTGGAGACTACTTCCCAAATGTTTTTCACACACTTGAGACCAGTTAGTTGCTGTTGTTTGCTTCTGGCCTGGCGTGAGCTACCATTTTACTTACTTTCAGTGTGTGTTTTCTTCCAGGTGCTCTAAGTCAGTTTCAAGATTTCTTCTTCAAGCACGTCATGTCGTATGAGGACAATCTGTTTCAGTTCTCAACATCGTTATATGTATATGTTTTAAGCTTTATGGACGAACTGAAACAAACATTCCCATGTACCTTGATTATTTGTCACCTGCTTGATGCTTGTTCATCTCTTCTAATGTACATCTGAGTAGGGAGCTGAAATATTGGTGGCAAATTAAGTCAGATCATATCTGAAAACAACTGTGAGATTCTGGGTGTTTTTTCCCTTTGAATTGAAGTTTATTAGATTTGAAGTAGAGTCCATCAGTCACAAGTCTGAAATGGTAAAGAAAGGATTATTTTATCTCTACATGCATTAAAGACAACTGGTTCTATAGAGACTATTGGTAAAAAGCTATTTTGCAAGAGTGTTCATCATTGTAAGCCAATGCTAGATTATTCGACATTTTGATACTTGTGCAGAGTTGCCTAATGGCAGCGTGTGGATTAAAAGTTGATGTTGGACTGCACTCAAGATTTAAATAAGTTCAAGTAATTCTAGGAATGTCATGGCCAACCCTCACTCAGGGCTCAGTTCACTTTTGAGACGACTAGGGTGTGTGTAATTTCTGTATGGGCGCCCTTGGTAAGATCAGTAATGTTTATAAATTTGATTTCCCTCAAGAAGTCAAGAGTGTTTTATATCTTTCTTTTTTTTTTCTTTTCTGTCCTTTTTTTTTTTTTTTTTTTTTTAATAAACCATTTTGGTGGAATATGTGCTGTGCCTTATTTTATGCTTGAAAACTAAACCCATCAACTCTACCCCTTTAAATAGTATTTTTAATATTAAAATAGTAGTACTTTCTCTCTCTCTCTCTCTCTCTCTCTCTCTCTCTCTGTAATATATATTTTTATTTTAGTATTTCATTTTCTATATCAAATGGACTTAAAGTGGGGTCTTGAGAAACATACCCTTATGATTATTAAAGCTATTATATTCTGATAGTTCATTACGTTAAAGTTGCAAGAATTGTGAGATGCTCCTATCCCGACTGCGGAAGTATGGTCTACAAATGTGCTCTAGACAATCATAATTATCCTCATGCTAGTACAAACAGATCACAATCTAAGAAAAATCATCAAGCTAAAGCTTTTTTAGAAGTTAGAAATATTTGGCTGGTCAGTTGATTTAGTTTAATCCTGAACTACAAGAAGGAAATTAGTTTCATAGTAAGATGTTCCATAGCTTCATGTTCCACATCAATACACTATTTGGCCAAAGGTTTGTGTGCATTCATTAATGAGGCAAGGTGAGGTCTTGGTTTGATCTTGGGTGAGGACCAGTCAGCATACCAATTCATCCCAGAGGTGTTCAGTGGCATTGAAGTCAGGATTCTGTGCAAGGTCACTCACACAAGTGTGTTCCTAGAGCTCTTGTTGCATAAGCAATTGGACAATAAATATATGACACAATCATGTGCTTCCAACTTTGTGGCAACACTTTAGGGAAGATCAATGTGTGAAAGTGATGGTCAGGTGCCAGCATGCAATATAGTGTAGATAAAATGTTAACAAATGCATTCAACAGAAACCCATAGTTTGGTACACTAATAATACATTGATGGCTTTCCTATAACCCAGTGGTGGTTTTGTTCTTAACACTTCTCAACATGTCGAGTCAACAATGTCATGAATCTACTGATGTTTTTTCCTTTAAAAAAAAATATATTTTTTTAATGAACTTTCAAAATCTCTACATTTCTTCTCCCAAATCTAATCTAATCTTTGTCTATTTAAAATTTAGAAACTTACTGGGAAACATCACTTCTAGACATGCTTAAAGATGGTTAAATTATATGCAGTCTGAAAAGAAAAAAGACATTAATCAGAATAATGGCAGCAGAGTTTGGTGCATGCATGTAATTAATAAAACTATAGGCATTAATTTCTTGCATGCGTGTGTAGACAGATAGACAGACAGAAAGATAGACAAACTTCTTGCATGCATGTGAAGATAGATAGACAAGCAGAAAGATAGAGAAAACTTGCATGCATGTGTAGATAGATAGATGCTTTATTGACCCTGAAGGATATTAAAGATGCCCAGCATCAATAGAGACTGTAACACAAAGACAGGTTGCAGATGTGAATGCACACTGTACAGTATATCTTACATATAGTCAGTAGACACAGAACCAGAAGTTACTAGTGCAATGCTTAGACCAAAAAAAATTACAAGATATATAAGAAGCATATAATGAATAAAGCATATAGATCACAAGAAAAAAAGAACTTATAAATTAATTAAGTTAATTGCAGTGCAGCACTTGCTGCTATGTATGCATTAATGACGTATGGTTGTAAAACAACACATTTATGATTAAAGGGTCGGTGTGATGTTTGTTACAGTTGAAACTATTTATGCTTATCACATGGTGCAAAAGTTTGTGAACCCTCGCATTCTACTCCCGATTTTCCTCCGACCTTGCAGCTACGTCAGTGATTGTATTGAACCTAGTGTGTGTGTGTGTGTGTGTGTGTGTTCTTGTTCGTTCGTGTTCTCGCCATTTCAACCCAGACCGGCGATTTCTCAAATCCTGCTGCAAAGGTATGGCGCTAACTCTGAGTATATTTCGTGTATAAAAGTTTATAAAAGCGTTACTATAGATTGCAGGTGTTGATGTGGAGGTTAGAGATGATTAGTTGTGAATGAGTGATTTTACTGTTTGTTTCCGTTAATTCCGCCTCAGCCGTGTTAGCCTCGCTAGCTAACTTAGCCTCAGTTCATTTGAGAGCCTCGCCTTGGTGAACTGCTGCAGATTGATTCTTTGTGCTGAGTGGAAGGAAACAATCAGGTTGCTAAATATTTTGTTGTATTTCCTTCACTCAGACTTACTGTTTCTGTGCTTATTATGTTTGTGGGCAGTTTTTAATCAATCTGCCTGTAGGCTAGCTCGGTTTTCTTCCTTCACGTTGCTCCATTGTTCTCTAAAAAGCCCATGGAGACCACTTACCCTTCATTTAAGTGGCTTTTCTGTGTCTAATAGTGATTCAAGCCAGTTCTGGTGTTGATGATGAGCATCATATTAATGACAAACATCTTATTGGTGCTCCAAGACCCCCTTCCCCCCTTTTTTTTCATTCATATGACTGTACTGTACATCTTCACCACACAGGCCCCAGGTGTGACCTCCACGTGTCAGGATGGTGAAAATCTTCGTAGGCAACCTTTCCCCAAACACAACCACAGACGAGCTTCGGTCCCTGTTTTCTCAGTATGGGAAAATATCTGAGTGTGACATCGTGAAGAACTTCGGCTTCGTCCACATGGAAAACAAAGCCGAGGCCGAAGAAGCCATCCGCAACCTCCACCATTACATGCTCAACGGTCTGGCCATGAACGTCGAGATGAGCCGAGGGAAACCGAAAGCTTCCACCAAGCTCCATGTGGGCAACATCAGCAGCAGCTGTACCAACCAGGAGCTGCGGGCCAAGTTCGAAGAGTTCGGCCCTGTGGTCGAGTGCGACATAGTCAAAGATTATGCCTTCGTCCACATGGAGCGAGTGGAGGATGCGATGGAGGCCATCCGAGGCCTAGACAACACAGCATTTCAAGGTGAACCAGCAAATACCAGATAGATTTGTCTGCCTGTCCATGACGGGTCATGATACAAAACGTGAAGCAGTTTTAACTTGTCATTTGAATGTTTTATACAATTTATAGTGACAAGCACGTGGGTAAGTACATACACGATACCAACGACCATGAATCGATTGAAATATGACTAAATCCATAATTCAGTGGCGTATTGCCCTTAAGACCAAAGACACCAACTCCTGTATCATTGTTGAATAAAGACATGTAAAAGAAAATGTTTTGTATATAGTTAGCCACATTTGATTAAATAGCTTTAAAAAAGTCACCAGAAAAGCTCAAATACAGTTCAAATCTTAGAAGTGCTGAATTATGCATACAATCATTATCGTCAGTTTGTTTGGGTAGAATTAATTAATTTATTTATTTATTTAAGAATCATCGTAGAAATTGTCTCCCGTCTTTCTTTTTCCTAAGGCAAACTGATGAGTGTGAAGCTTTCGACTAGCCGCCTGCGTACAGCCCCGGGAATGGGAGAGAGAACGGGTTGTTATCGGTGCGGGCAGGAAGGCCACTGGTCTAAAGAGTGCCCGCTGGACCAGAACGGCTCCTACCGTGAGGGCCAGGGCTCAGAGGCCTATGGCGCTCCCCGGTTCGGTGCGAATGGCGGTGGTGGTCGCGGTTTCCAACAGGGCTTCAATGGCGATCCGAGCTTTGGCAGCAACTATGGGCCTGTGCAAGGCTTCTCCCGTGGTGCTGGTTATGGGGGTCCTGGGTATGGCAGGGGCATGGGCATGGGCACGAGCACAAGCACGGGCACGGGCTATAATGGTGCGATGAGTTTCGGTGTCGCGGCGGGATACGGCATGGGCGCGACGTACGGCAGCGAGGCGGCATACAGCAGCGGTGTCGGCTACGGCAGCGCGGTGCCCGGGTTTCCTGCGCGGCGAGCGTCCTATGATGAACGGGATCCGTACGGGGTGGTGGACTACTACGAAAAGTATCGTGCGCGTCCCTATGGAGGCAGTTATTTTGATGACAGGCAAGCTGTCCCACTTCCCGGCGCTCCTCCTCCTCCTCCTCCTCCTCCCCCTGCGTCCTCGGCCATAAGCACAGAGCGCATGCCCTCGTCTAGCCTTGACCTCTATGAGCGAAACCCCCTTGCTCCTCCTCAGGCTCCGGGTTCTTCGTACTACGGCCGTGATAGGAGCCCTATTCGAAGGCTCCCTCTCGAGGTGGAAGGATACGCGTATGATCGTGCGCATGTCGCCCCCATCTCTTCGCTCCCTCGGAGTTCTGCGTTTGACATGCCGCGGGATCCTTACGCCGACCGGGCACGCTACGCGTATTAATCTAACATCTGTGTGCGATTCATACGTGTGCACAACACAGACTATACAGTACAGTGGACGTTCAAAAAGCTAGTGATGTTTCTGGACGCGTTTGTAGCATTCTGTGTTGAGTAGAAGTCATGCTATCATGTAAAATATTCTGTGGTCGAGTTTTTTTTCTTTTTTCTTTAGGTTTACTCACACGGTTCAGTCATAATCGCAGAAAGTTCTTTCTCAAATGATTAACTATTTGTGTTGTAATGATTTGTTTTTCGCAGGTATTCTTCATCCATGCCTCCACAGACACAGTCATCTCTTTTAACCTTACAGTAAATACTGTGGTGCTTGAGTGTGGTGGAGCAGATTAGGTGCTTTATTCTAGTAGTTGTATGTTATGTTATATTATGTTTATGTTCAGTATTACTTGTAGATGTTATCAGAGTAGCATTTCACCAACATATTTCAGCCTGGTTTTAGTTGGTTGGCTTTTGTTTGTTTCTCTCCCAAGGAGATAACACAATGCCTAAATTCATACTGAATCCGTCTAGGGACGATTATACATTTTAGATTTTTGTAAATCTTTACATTAACCATTAGGGATGTTTATTGTTAACTATGTAGGAATGCTAATTAAGGAATAATATCTGTAATCCTTGACCAGGTGGTTTTTTGCTTTTGATGTTACTTAAAGATTTTTAATGCATATACTGATCATTCTACTTAAAAATATTGCAGTCTTAAATCAAAATTGGAGCACATGAGTACATAGTTTATAGAGTAAATCGACTGAAACCAGGTTTTTTTCATATACAGATTTAAATTGATACATTTTTGCACTAGTAAACATCAGCGTTGATTGAAACATTCAGACTGAAAAGCGTACTAAAGTTCTTTGTGATTTCTGTTCTGTTGAAACTACTTATTTTTGTTTGAATCTAAATCCACGCTATTGAAAAAATGGTTTTGTTGCTTGTTCGGAATGCGGTGATATTTCTTATACTGTTGAATTCATTTGTTTAAGGGAACAATCATCTGTATTTCTAAATTTTTCAGCATGAATAGTCATCATGAAGGGCAGACTCTACTGCACCTCACACAGATCGATACGAAATATAGCTTTTTGTTTGACTTTGGTATATTTGCAAACTAGATTCCTTGGTAAATTTATAGATCTGCACTATGTAGGATAAGGCCACCAAAAATATGCTGTGATGTTTTTAATTAAGTGAACCAATCTCTTGTGTAATAAAATTATCCCACTGGTAAAGATCCTAAGCAAGCAGCAGTAGTAGCGGCAGTTGCGCTGACCATAGGGTTCATCCTTGTAATATTTCTTGCAATTTATTCTTTAATAAAGGCACTGTATGCAGATATGTTTCATTGTGTTTTTTTTTTTTTTTTATACAATTTTAAAATTGAAATGGTTTTATTTTTTTATATACTTATTCAAACTGAATAAAACTTGACAAAACAGACTAACCTGATTTAATAACCTAATATTCAATACAAGAGCCCGGTGTCATTTCTTACGCATTTCAAATTTTATGATAACCCCTTTGTCATACTGCCTGGTATAAAACACAAATGGGTGTGCTGTTGTAGAGAAAATAAATACTCAGTGGCGGGATGGTGTGATGTAGCCTGATACTGTATGTAGCACAGTTACGGTTACTACCCAAAGCCGATTATTTTCCAATAACACAATGTCCCAAATGGTGCTATTCCTCCAATACCACAGCATTTTGCCAACAATATGACTTCGTTAGCGACATCGGCCATGTTATTCTTTTGTAGTGCACAACTACAGTGTATATATAGTCATTCTCACATTTATCTCTTTTTTTTTCTTGAATTTAATAAGACAAATATGGACAACTTTTCATTTTAAAGACTTTCCCAGAGGTTATATTTTTAACTCTTGTTGATATAACGTGATATCACTGGGGATGCTGTTCAAATTTCTTAAAAAACTACTGCAATTATGCTGCATAATTATATTTATTACATATACATTACATTACAAATACAACATTACAAGTTGTACTGAAGGTGAAATTCACTAAAGTGAAACATGTAATGCCACAATATAGAAAGACTTGAGGAAGAAACACTTATGGGTGTGATGCTTAGGCGTCTACATACTTTTGGCAACTGGAGCTATTTTCAGAGTTGCAAACTCAACAGCTTCTGAACAATTAGAATTGAGCTTTCAACAGTGCTGTGGTATAAACTGTTTTTTAACTGTTACAGTTTTCTACGTTCTCATTAGCAGGCAGTTGGTGTGACAGCAGGTGACCTTCATATAAACTTAACAATAAACCAATTTGATATAAGATCTAATGTCATAAAACTGAAGCTGTAATTGAGATGGATGGTTTGCTTTTTCTGAAGTGTTCACTATAGTCGCTTAACTATTTCTGTTCTTGTCTCATGAAACCTTACTTGGGATTATAAAATCTGCATGGCCTATGTGTATCCATAGAGAAACACAGAAAGCATGCCTACATGAATCTTATTATGCTCATGTGACTTTGCTTCATTAAGAAGATTGGTGGAATGTGGGGCAAGATGCCCATGTGTGTAAAAAAAAAAAACACCCCATCTTTTATTTCAGTTTCATATTGCACACTGAGCTTTCACGTTGGCCAACTAGGTCAGTATGTACATATCCTTGCTATGTTTACCACTGTGGTGCATTTTGAAACTTGCACAGAAAATCCGTAGTTTGCATGTAAAGGTGATGTGTCATTTGTGTTCTAATATTTCTGACAGTAGTTTGGACATTGTAGTTTAATTGTTATTTAATCACATTTTTTATACCTTGTATAGCAGTCAACATCCTATTATTGCGGCTAACATGGATATGGCAGGTGATATGCTTTCATTGAACAGTATTAGGCCTACTGTCATTTTGCTTCATGAACAGTTTTATGATCATTAATTTATGACATTTCTTTGATGCATTTCACATATGAGCTAAGTAGGCTTTAATATCTAGTTTTTATATAAAATGTATAATGTCTAATATCAAATAATCTGCATCTTCATGTTTGTTAATTCATGTTCAGCACAAATAAAACATAAAGGAAACTACTGTATTTTGAAGGTGTGTGACTTTTTGTGTGGTCTTTGGATTGTGGGAGGAAACAAGAACACCCAGAGGAAACCCACCAAGCGTGGGGAAAACATGCACACTCCACACACTGATGAGTGAAGATGAATTAATTAATCCACATAGGTGGGAGCAGGCTCCAGGCACTCCAGCAAACCTACACAGGATATCAAAATCATATATGCACAAGTAGACAAAACTGCACTTATGATAAGAGGAGTGCCCATGTTTTTAAGCAAAGATGTTTTTATAATGCATATCACTGGAAAATAAACTGGGACATTTATTTATTATTCATTTGGCTGTGGCATTAAATCTTGTACACACACCACACGTACCACCACTGTATAGCTTTGCTGAGTTTTTAATTCGTGTCCATTACCCCTTACTACCTTCACCACGAGCCATTGATCCGCCTAATTTCCCTAACATCACCCGGTCTATCAAAACAGCACTATATGAGTAGACGCGTGAGTCTACCTGAGTCTCCAATAACTACCTGGACTCCATATTAACATCAATCAACATCAACTGTTATAGCTGAACTGCC
>JAQMYJ010000001.1:13370070-13387726 GCA_030014305.1 Clarias laeviceps | reverse complement strand
TTTACACATTAAGTTTACTGAAAGTAAAAACAGTTGAAAGTCAGAGGACGTTTCTTTTTTTGCTGAGTATATATTTAAAAAATACTAAATGCATACATTACTAAATGGTGCCAGCTACAGGGGGAAAGAAGTATTGTTTATCACCAAAAACAATTATGGGCTTGATATACACCCATCAGCCATACCGATGTGAGCACTGACGGGAGATGTGAATGACATTGTCATGGTTTTATTTATTTAAATAAATGTATCATAACTCTATTTATATAATTTTTTTTTCTTTGTAAGGATTCTGCGCCCATGGCAAAATACTGAGCCTCGTAGCATTACCAACACTACCCTGTGCACAAAGTGTGGAGGAGCTGGACATATCGCCTCTGACTGCAAGTTTACTAGGTAATGGGCCAAACCTGTGCTTGACTCCTCAGCGAAGATGTTGTATGTCTGCTGTATTGCAGTAGTGTGCCCAGTTTTAAGAACCTTGTTTTTAACTCGGCATCTCATCTGTGTCTCATCTCATGTTGTAGTACTTATACCCCACGGCAAGGTGACCCACCCCAATCAGCTCAGGATAAGGCACGCATGGATAAAGAGTATTTGTCTCTAATGGCTGAGCTGGGAGAGGCTCCAGTTCCTGCATCTGGTGGAGGACACAGCAACAACAACCCACCCAGTGGTCCCAGAGCATCTGGGCCCAACACCAACCAGCCACCTCCAGTGAGTACACCAGGGTTTTTCTGCTTTTGTTTTTCCACCTTTATTTGGATAAATACAAGTATCAAAACTCCACTCCCTGCACCTCTCTGATCCTATAATCCTCATATCCCATCTCTTGTCTAGAATCGTCCTCCCTGGATGAACTCGGGCCCTTCAGATAACAGGAACTTCCATGGCATGCATGGTGGTCCAGGTGGTCATGGAGGTCCCCACAACTTCCCACCTCCCATGCCCAACATGGGTGGACCACCCATGCCTCCCAACCCTAACGGCATGCCCCCACCGTGGATGCAGCCACCTCCTCCACCCATGGGCCAAGGCCCGTCTCCTCATGGACACCCGATGGGTTAGTGTCAAGTCATTTAATATTCAAACACAGAAAAAAAATTATGCAGAAAGCAAATTTGAATTTTAAAAAAATGAAGCTATACATGATGTATTGTGAGTTATATGTGAGAAATACAGCAATCAGATTTCCATTACTCTAGAGACCCAAGCTTGTATGTATGATGTGAAAATATTAACTAGAGGTGCTTCGATCAGGGTATGAAACTTTTCATACTCAAATTATTCACGGTGCATTGCTCTTAAGTGGTGAATAAGGTTCGTTGTGTCAAAGCTCTTGGCAGATGTTCCCTGATGTTCCCATCTTTGTATATTGCAAATCTCTTTAAAGAAACTGGGTAATATTTCCAGGCTGCCAATGGCGTGTTGATGTGGCTGTTGACTGGACCTTGCATCACAATATTATCGATTTATGTAATTGGCCAGTTGAGAGACAACTGACGAGTAAAAATTATAAACGATTATCGTCCGATTCTGATGGGCAGCACCTCATTAACTTAAACTCTAAAATTCTCTCCTTTTCATTTTCCAGGTTTGTTGCCCCCACCTATGGGCATGATGCCACCGCCTCCACCTCCACCAAACAACCAACCACCCCCGCCCCCATCTGGGCCTTTGCCACCTTGGCAACAGCAGGCCCCACCCCCTCCACCCACCAGCAGCATGGCAACCAGTGCCCCGCTACCATGGCAGCAAAGTATGTGCATACCATAGGAAATTTATTTTAGACTGTGTGTAAAAACTCACCCCTAACACTTTTTTTTTTTTTTTAATTTACGGATCTGTTGCATTGTTCTGTCTGTTGCAGATACCACTACTACTTCCAGCCCAGCCACAGGTAACCTGCCTCCATGGCAGCAACCCCAGCCAGCAGCAAGCTCTGCCGCCCAGCCTCCTCCTCCTATGGGAAACCCTTCTATGGTGCCCCCTCCTCCTGGAGTTCAGCCCCCGCTGCCCCCTGGTGCCCCACCTCCTCCCCCTCCTCCACCTCCAGGTTCAGCAGGCATGATGTATGCACCCCCTCCACCTCCCCCACCCATGGACCCCAACTTTGTTACCATGATGGGAATCCCAGGAATGCCTCCTTTTGGGATGCCACCTGCTCCACCTCCTCCACCACCCCAAAATTAAATACCCCCACATCAACCACATGATATAAGCTTGAGGACAACATAACTTTCTTATGTTGTTAATACAGGAGAAAAAAGGCAGGTGTGGTTGAAAATGTGTAAATTTGCCTAACTTAATTTGTTTCTGATTTTAAATTGTAGTTTGTTTGCTGAGTTTTTTTTTTTTTTTTTTTTTTTGTTTTTCTTTTTTTTTTCCATGTGCAGGGAATGATGTTTGCAGGGCCTTCATTTCATTGGTTGGCCCAAAGTTCAGTGCTAAATGACATTCCAGACCACAGTAATTACAGTTCTAATGTTAATCATCCATTTTAATAATTCATTACAAAATCAAATGTTTCTTCTCTAAAGAATGGTTTTGCATTCAAATGCTTTTTTTTTTTTTTTTTTGTTAATACATATCTTAAAAAAAAAATTGTTGTCTGAATATTTTTGTAATGTTAACTTCAGATAAATAAAAGTTGAAATGGTTTCACTTTTATGTAGTAACAAATGCAAGTGGTCAAATTCTTGTGCTTATGTTGTGCTTTAGCAATTCCAGGTTTGGTTGTTTAGTTTTAGGATTTCTTTTACAATGACTGTTTCAAGTGTGCATAAAAGACTTGAAACTACTTCGATCTACTGACGTGAAACAGGAGTTTAACTCCATTTGTATTACTGACTGCTTTTGTAAGATAACTATCCCATTTTTCTCATTGTGGTGTCATTTATGGAGCTCCACACAAAAAATTTAATGTCAGGGATTCTGCCTCCAAAGAAAGCTAAAGATACAGTTAAATGAACTGACACGAATTCTGTATAAAACTTCGCCTCTACAAATGGGTTAATCCTGGAATTAAAACTGAGTGATTTTGTTTCAGCGTAACAGTGTGAACCTTGTCCATTGGGTTTGTTTAAGGTCTTCTAATGCAGCTCTGTATACATACATACATACATACATACATACATTTTCCCCCCATAGCCCCCCTCCTTTTTTTTCCTTTTGATTTGTGTATGACTGTTTAGTCCTGAAGTGCTCAACTATTTTTATTGTATGTACAGTACAAAATGGACAAAGTGAATATATGTTAAGTTACTGTACTCTTAAAATAAAGGGAATTATACATTTCTATTAAAACACCATATTGATCTCTCTTTATTTTGAAGCTTAAAAAGGTATAATACAAATAACTTGTAAATATAATATTTACAAAAAGAATTGAGGAGTTTCATTCCAGTGATCTTCAGTGTTCTGCTTTTAGTCTGGGATCTCAACAGGAATGTGCCTGTTATGGTCGTGCAACTATATAAAGATCTCCAGGAGCCCATGACCTCAAACAATTACAAAACTGTTTATACCTCAGTGCTGTTAAATTCTTGAGTCTGATAGTGTTGATTACATTTCCCTACGTTTATATTAATGTGATTATTCTATTGTGTTATTGTTTCTATAGTAACCCAAGGGGATTCATAAGGTTTACACACCAAATGATCCAGTAATAGTAAAAATTACTGGAGAATTACAACAGAAAATCTGTTGTCTAGCAATGAAAAACATTGATATGGTGAAGCTCTCTCTATGTTTATGTAGCTTAAATGGAATGAGTTTTTGTTAGCAGTTTGTAAGGGTTATTTTTCATCTTATCAGTAACATGACCTTTTTTTTTTTTTAATTCCAAAAGAAAAAACGGAAAGCTAATGAGGGAATGACCGTTTATAGCCATTATAAGTGATGGCTGTTCCACAATGCTAGATAAACTCTTACTAGACATGAGTTGCTCTTTAAAATTGGAAAATGTGTCACCAATTTTCTTTAATACAAGAGGAATGCAACATTACATTGTAGGCATGAGGGTGCAGCCTGTAAAAAAAAAAAAAAAACTCCTGGACAGTCCATTAAACTCAAGTTTCTCTTTATATTTCCACTTCTGCTTCAAAATAGCTCAGTTGACTTCCCGGTTCTGGGGTTAAATCCCAAATAGCATTAAATGGAAAGCTAGGGTGTACAATCCCTTGTTCAATACACAATGTAGTGCCCTGATCATGGGGTTAGAGAGGGATTTGTGATTTAGCCTTGTATTAGAAGGTATAGCTTGCCAAGTCAACACAAAACAACACATGCAATTCAGAATTACTTACAAGCAATTATTAAGTAACCAAAGTGTTGTTTAAACACTTTGCAGGCAGCTACTCTCTCTTCAGTACTGTGGGACTGTACCAATTTTCACCCATGCTGCGACCAACAATGCAATTAACTGTAGACCACCAGGGACGCGGGAGCTTACAAATAGGTAAATGTCTGTTACCGTCTATTCTTCAATCAGATTACTCAGTTGGAAGTAACTTGTATAATTACATACAGTATATGGAATTAGGCAGAAGCTCTTATCCAGAGTGACTTACATAAGAATTTGAATTCTCTATCATTAAAACCATCCTTGATATAGAAAGAAAATCTTTTTTGTTGTATTTGTAGAAGCTCTGTATGCAAAGCTTTATATTTTTAATTAGGTGTTCTGACTTTCAAAGTAAAATACAGAGTGGGTGTGAAGTAACTAGGCATTAAAAATTGGTGATAAAGTCCATATTTCTAATACAAGTATATTAAAACAAATTGTACATGTACTTTATTACATAGGGAATACATTTTTTGTTTTAAATTTAAACGTAGGCACCGATGGCGTCACCCAGTTTCCTCAAGCATCAGTTTTATGAAGGAAGTTATTTGGAATATTGCCAAACCTCCTGAATCCGTGCCTCCAAGTACTCCAGTGTGAAAGTCTTTGTCCTGTACACATCCTCCTTTCCTTAGCCCCACAGGAAAAAAATCACATGGAGTGAGATCTGGACTTCTTGGAGGCCATTCAGGAGGTTCTCAGCAATTTCGCAAACAACTTCCTTCAGAAGACTGTGGGGTGACCATGGAGTGGTGATGCCAGTGATACTACAAGTTCTATAGCCATTAAATACTGCCTAGTATACCCTGTATATCGAAATCTTGAACATTTTAATGACTCCATGTTCCTATAAAAACTGGGTCATACAAATTAGTAATTTAAAGAAAATTAAATAATGTTATATGCAGGTATCAATTAATATTTATTTCTATCCAGTTTTATTTTAACTATCCGAATTATTTATGGCAGTTCAATATGAACCATCCTCATGCTGTAAATAATCATCAGAACCAGTTATACTGGCTGAATATGTTTGTACATGGCATGAGTTTGTTTCTGGTTTGCGGCAATACCCACAGTGTATAACTGCAGTATGAACGAGTGTTCATAAAATACAGTGGACATACATTACGAATAACACAGTATGTATACAAACATCACAACATGAGGTAAGTGCAACAGAGAACTATAAACGGCAGTGTTTTACTGGTTGCTACTAGTATTGCTTGAATTCAAACTTGCACAGAGATCAAGTATTTATCCCCAGGGATGGAAACCTGATCTCAGGTATTGTTTAGTCAGGAGTAATTCTGTGCTGAGGGAGGTTATGAGAGGCTGACAAACTGCCCATGGCAACAAAAGGGCTACATGTAATTATTATACACCTACAATGTGGTCCAGTCGGTAGGTTTACTAGATACACTGCTGCTGCTGAGCACAAATACCAGCACAAGGTCAGCTATACGGGAAAATCACACAATCTGGCAACCTGGCCAGCACTAGACCGCCCCATCCAGTGCAATAACCTAACGGACCTGTGAGTGCGCGCGCGCCTGTAGAGCGTACAATAGTGATGGGAATTCCGGCTCTTTTCAATGACTCGGTTCATCTGGCTCGGTTCAACAATAAGAGTCGACTCGTATCTCCCAACCGGTTCATTGATAGTTTCCAAACGGATCATTGATGGTTTCCATATTTAGAATAGATTTGTTTTTATTATTTTGCATTCATTCATTTATTTTCCCTTTTTCACACCACTCATCCTGTTTATGGTCAAAAGGGCTCAGACAAGGTGGGACAAATTATGGGCAATTTGGAGATACCAGTCAGTTTATAGGTGGCACGGTGGCTTACTGGTTAGCACAGTCACCTCCTCTACGTGCATCTGAGTTTGCATGTGCTTGATAAGTTTCCTCCGGGTACTCCGGTTTCCTCCCACAGTCCAAAGACCTGCAGATTAGGCTAATTGGTGTTTCCCAAATTGCCCGTAGGATGTGGATGAGTGTGTGTATGTGTGGCCTGTGATGAATTGGCACCCCGTCTAGCGTGTACCCCGCCTCATGCTCTGAGTCTCCCGGGATATGCTCCAGGGCCTCCGCAACCCTGTATACAGGATAAAGTACCGGTAGTATAGACAATGAGAGACAATCAGTCAACAAGGCATGAATTAGGACTTTAGGGAGAAACTTGGGGTAACCAGAGGAAACCCAGAAAGCACAGCGAGAACATGGAAACTCCATGCACACAAGACCAGAAGCAAAATCCAGAAACCCTTCCAACACTGAAGGTGTAATGCATCAGTGCTAAGTAACAGAATACTGCGTTGTCAGTTCTCTTGGTTCACATCAAAGCTCCAGTTCAAAGAACCGACTCTTTCATGAAGCACTCATCGTTATTCAGGGCTAGTGCAGCAGCTGCAAGAGAGAGAGAGAGAGAGAGAGAATAAAGCCTCGGGTCCCTTGCAGCTCGCTGTCTTCTCTGAACTCAAGCCCCTCATCCTGTCACCATGCCCCAGCCTCTGACCGACCAGGACAGGCGGAAGCAGATCTCCGTGCGCGGCCTCGCCGGAGTGGAAAACGTCTCCGACCTGAAAACCAACTTCAACCGGCACCTGCATTTCACCCTGGTCAAGGACCGCAATGTGGCCACGAAGCGGGATTACTACTTGGCCCTGGCCAACACCGTGCGGGATCACCTGGTGGGCAGATGGATCAGGACGCAGCAGCATTACTACGAGACAGACCCGAAGGTATAAGAGCTTCCTGCGCGCACATACCGACCGGCTCAGTGTCAAACCGCGTACTAGCATACTAAGTAGTGCGGGCAGAGGTAGCCATGGCGACGCCTGTACTGTTCCCCTGCTGGCATTCTGCCTCACCCTGTGTAGTATGCTAGTGTGCAAGTCATCACGTAGCCATTTTGCGCAGTGTGTGTGTGTGCATTGCGCGTGTTTATTGCTTAGTGGGGACAGGATGTCCACAGGAATATCTGACAGGTTTGTTTGACCTTGACAAGACATTACGCCGGTGTCCCTACCAGCAAAACAGTTTCACCTCAAATAACAACATCAAAGCTATATTACATAAAAGCTTCAAATGTTTGCAATTCTTTTTGACTGATGCGGTTAATGTTATGGTTACAATCCAGAGTAAGATAAACATCAATTAATTATAGTTGCATTCATCACGGTGTCAGTAGAAGGTCCTTACAAGGACAGATGTGTGTGTTTGAGTATGTGCGCATGTGTGTGTGTGTGTGTGTGTGTTCGTTGGGGTATGCGATACCTGTCGGATTAAATGTCAAAAAAAAAGAAAAATCTTTTGTAGGCTTTATCCTTCTCAGTGCACTTCCTTTAAATTAGCTGCCCCGGTGTTGCCAGATTGTGTGTTTCCACTTCACGCAGGATTCACATTCTGTTAACATTAGAAGCATAGTATGTATATATTTTACTTATTTACTTTCATTTAGCATTTAGGTGGATGCTATAGATGGAAGAAACACATGATTTTATTTAAAATGATTTGTTTATAGTTATGAATTGTCCGGAGGTGATTAAAAGCAATATGGCAACCGTGTGCTGTTCGTTACATAAGTACAACGTTTGGATTGATGGTCGTGCATTTAGGCCGCAGGCGGAGAGGGAACAGGCTAATTGATTGCTTCTGCATTGGGGATGCAGTCCAGCGCAGCTCATATTCGCTTTAAACCCTCGGATTATATTCTGTTGCTGTGCAGATTTATCCACATTGATGAAATAGCATCCTTTAGAAGAAAAAAAAATCTGAAGTAACTGTGGTGTAATGTAGTTGTCTTTGGTGAGAGAGAGAGAGAGAGAGTGTGTGTGTGTGTGTGAGAGAGACTGTTAAGGATGAATGTCGGGCCTCTTCACAAAGACAGTTAGACCTTTCTAGAGGCTCGCCATTACAGTTATTTATACACAAGCACAAATGCCAGGTCACACACGCACTCACACACACACACACACACACACAGTTGTTCTCGCTACTTCATTCCTGACTGTGACAGACCAGAAGTGTAATCTGAGGGGGTACAGACCTACAGTATTGAACCCTCGCTTACAGATTTGTAGCGCAGGGTTGAAGACCACACAGAACAAGCTTACAGGACAAAACATGGCAGCATTAACCCTTACTGCCCCGATCATGTGTGTATAAATGATGACAAAGCACCTGAAGAGATTTGAAGGCTGTGCAGACATAAAGATACTTTTTATTATATTGAATTATGATATCAAGATATCAAATCAAGATGAAACAAAAGCAAAATCCCATCGGAACCACGAACAACAGGTAGTAAAATGCCATTGTGAGTAATGCAAGAAACTGTTAGCTAAGGTAAAATAAAATAAAATAAAAAAAACAGCAGGTTAGTAAATCTTGTAATTTCATTTCAAAATAAATCAATAGGCACCATTAAGAAATCTCATCTGCTGACATCACCCCCATTAGATTAAGGCTCTACTGTAGGTTACTGATCAGAAGGTCAGTGGTTCAAGCCCCAGCTCCACCAGGTTGCCATTGTGGGCCCTTGACCCTGTCCCCTCCAGGGAAGCCATTTCATGGCTGACCCTGAGCTCTGACCCAAGCCCCCTAGCTGGGGTATTCAAAGAAAGAATTTTGTTGTGCAGTATATGTGACAAATATACCCTTAATTAACTTAAAGGTCTTTAAACTCAAGACTCCTTAACATTTAGGCAGTCAAATTCAGGCCATTTTCATAAAAACTATATTACTTATGACTAAGAACTTTCAAGACATGTGGGGTGTAAAAACCTTCAGGGTTTATTGGGTTCTGAAGAAGGCCCCATTAGTTATCTAGTTTGTATGGTGCTGAAGATGCCCTGCAGTCCTATCTGTATGCACTGAAGTAGCTCAAATGTAGCAATATTTATTTTACTTGTGTCTTTCCCATCGACAGCGTGTGTACTACCTCTCTCTGGAGTTCTACATGGGCCGCACCCTGCAGAACACCATGGTAAATCTGGCTTTGGAGGGTGCCTGTGACGAGGCCACCTACCAGGTGAGATATACAATAAACCTAACAACAAATGAGCTCTTTTTCCTGTTAGAAGAACCAATCAACATTGTGATACACACACTGTGGGCATACCCTTTGAAAATGAGAAATGTGCAAATAATGACAAGTGGCTTTCAGTATAGGAGGTACTTTTCATGTACGGGATTAATCTTGTCTAAATCCCTCTTCTGTGTAGTTGGGTCTGGATATGGAGGAGCTCCAGGACATTGAGGAGGATGCAGGCCTGGGCAACGGAGGCCTGGGCCGTCTGGCAGGTTGGATTCAATATTATTTAACTTTTCACTGAACTGCATGTAAGAGTTTTGACATATATTCTAGATTGCCGGATATTAAAAATTCTTCACTGTCTGTAGCTTGCTTCCTCGACTCGATGGCGTCTCTGGGCTTGGCAGCTTATGGTTATGGAATCCGTTATGAGTTTGGCATTTTCAACCAAAAGATTGTCAATGGTTGGCAGGTTAGTGAGTGTGTGTGTGTGTGGAAGAGGAAGAGGGTGAGAAAGTATGTATTGTCTACAGTTATTAGATCTCATATTTAACAGTTATACATTCCTTTGGTTGATGTCTGACAGGTTGAGGAGGCAGATGATTGGCTGCGCTATGGTAACCCGTGGGAGAAGGCCCGTCCTGAGTACATGCGTCCTGTGCACTTTTATGGCCGAGTAGAGCACCAACCTGATGGAGTTAAATGGGTGGACACTCAGGTATAAATATCACAGTTGGCTTGTTAGAAACATCACACACAGTTAAAGAATCAATGTGCAATTTTTTGAGCTTCCTGCTTCTGTTGAGATGAACTGTCAATGCAGTGAAAATATTTATAATTCTTTCTCTATATACACAGTCAACTTAGTATTCCCTCTCTTAATCATTTTTTTGTCATCTGATCATGCAGTAGCAGGTCGTAGTATTATTCAAATACAACATATTACATTTTAATTTCACTGTGCCATTATTTATTTAATAAACATAAAGCCAGAAAGAAAAACAAAAAACATGTGGGTAATACTAAGTAACCCTTACTACCTCTACAGGATTTAAGAGGGAAGTTGTAACCAGGTGCTGCTAATCATCATTCCTTGATTAATTGATCATCAGCAGGTGTGCAGTCCTTCATAAAAGTAGACGTTTTGACAGTTTGCTGGTCTGAAGCATTCAGGTGTGGTTTAACAGAAAAACCATTTCCAGACAATTTTAAGTTGAACATTCTACAAAGATTATTCATAAGTGGAAAGCATTCAAGAGAGTTGCCAATCTTCCCAGAATTGGACATCCAAGCATATTCACCCCAAGGTCAGGCTGTGCAATGCTCAGAAAATGACAGCACAATTAGAAGAAGACTGAACAAGTATGTTTCGCTTGGAAGGGACTCACCAGGGACTCCTCAGGGACATCTGTCTTAAAAAATATGGAAACTGAGCATCTGAACAACCCACAAGACTTCTGGAACAATGTCCTATTGACAGATGAGAACACAGTGGAGTTGTTTGGCCTTAATGCCCAGTTTTCTGTTTGGCAAAAAACAAACAGCATTTCAACAGAAACACCTCATACCCACTATCAAGCACTGTGTTGGGGGGATGATGATTTGGGCTTGTTTTGCAGCCACAGGACCTGGGCACCTTGCAATCAATAAATGACCATGAACTCCTCTATGTATTCTCATGGCAAAGCAATTTGTCTGACAGATAAAGCTTTGTCGAAATTGGGTCATGCAACAGTACAATAACCCTGAGGACACCAGTGAATCTACATAGGAATGACTGAAAAATATAAGAATCAAGTTTTTGGCATGGCCTAGTCAAAGTTCATATCTCAGCCTAATTGAAATGCTATGGCAGGACCTTAAGAGAGCTGTACATAAGCAAATGGCCAAAAACCTCAATGAACTGAAGCAATGTTGTAAATAAGAATATGAGAGACTGGTATAGTCATATACAGTACTGTAGGGAACGATTACGTCAAGTTATTGCTGCTGAGGATAGATCTACTAGCTATTGAATCAGGGGAGTAATTAGTATTGCCTGCATGCTTTCATTTCTGTCCAGCTTGGGAAAGATGACAAAGAAAGTTATATGCTGTTGTTTGATCAGATGATATTTATTATCATTTTTGCACAGAAAAAAAACATAGAAATGTGGGGGTATTAACCTTTACGCATCTATCTATCTATCTATCTATCTATCTATAGCAATGTTTATAACACATTTCTGATTTTTTTAACAGAATTCATTATACAGTGTTTATTACACATTATATTGCCTGTACCCGTTTGCTTAGTGCATTATGTGTGGCTATGTCTGTGAAGATTCTCAGTCATCCAGGTGAGCTTATCTGGAAGTTGAGTCAACTGGACTTAGAAACATTTCACTACTCATCCAAGTAGCTTCTTCAGTCTAGAACTACTTGGATGAGGAGTGAAACATTTCTAGGAAAACTAGGAAGGAGTCCAATTGACATGACTCAACTTCCAGATATGTGTAGCTTTAAATTGTTTCACAAGCTAGTATTATCCCCTCATAATTTCTCAAATATAATGTATTTATCTATGAACAGAAGGTGCACTATACAAATAAAGGCTGGGTTTCTGTGCTATTGGTGATTGTTTAGTATGAACACTAAGTTTGGTCATAATGCATAATGAAGGAAGCTGCAAAATTGGACACATTTTCTTCGATATATCATATAATGGCTAATGAATGCATTATAACTAGGGCTATAAAAACTATGCATTCGTTTTACACATTAAATCTTATGTTGTTGTGAAAGTAACAAATTTTCCATTTTTAGCAGTTAAAGGCAAACAAATGTATAAACCAGTCTTCATGAATGAATGATTATGTTGTTGTTTTTAGTACTAACTGAATGCAGTGTGTATGGATCGCTACTGGGTGTGTACTTTCTCAATGTGACAAAGTGTGTGACTACAAACAGACACCAGAGATGTGCTAATGGAAACAATTACCATTGCAGAACTGGTTCATTCGAATAGACCCAAATACTAGATCTTATCTCAGAAATATTTTTGTTTGTGCATCATAACGTCTACTATAGTTGTTGAGTTTGTACCCTATGTCACATATAATCATTTTAACCCATTAAGAATTTTGAATTACTCACTAGCTATTTGACAGTCCTAAATACAACGTTATTCATGAAAATTTTCATAGTACCTAATAGAGACTTTTTGTACTTTCGTTATGGTACCACATAAAGTGGCATTTTCATTGTCTTGCTTTTACTAACATGAGCTAGTGTTTGATTAGAAAGAAGATGTTCATAAAGCATGGATGGTTTATCTGAACAGGTGGTTCTGGCCCTGCCTTATGACACTCCAGTACCTGGATACAGAAATAATGTGGTAAACACCATGAGACTGTGGTCAGCAAAAGCCCCCTGCGAATTTAACCTCAAAGACTGTGAGTCCTTCATTATAAATCATAGAATATGTTGTCCATTTATTGTTTTTACAAATCAGCAGTAGTATTAGATATTCTTACTCTTATACATAGCATACATTCATGTACAATAGTTTGGATCTTACCAGCTTGTTTGAAAATCTGGAACCGATCTGAAAATCATGTTTGTAACCCACTAACACACACCGTGTACACTGTGTTTAACAGTTAATGTGGGTGGCTACATCCAGGCTGTTCTGGACAGGAATCTGGCTGAGAATATTTCCCGTGTGCTCTACCCCAACGATAATGTGAGTATCATTTTATATTAATCAGCAGGAAAATGCTACGACATAAAGTATAATCCTTGCAAATGGCACCTCTGCATTTGTGAACTTTGTGTGTATGTGTGGCAGTTCTTTGAGGGCAAGGAGCTTCGTCTCAAACAGGAGTATTTTGTGGTGGCAGCTACTCTTCAGGACATCGTCCGCCGCTTCAAGGCCTCTAAGTTTGGCTCGACAGAGTTGGTGCGCACAGACCTGACAAAGTTACCTGAAAAGGTAAGCACTGAAATTCAACAAAGAGATACATTTAACACACAAAGGGTTTTTAAAAGTCTTATTACAGTCTGTCTTTTTTTTAAGGTTTTAATAATGCTGTAAGGCGCTTTATGACTGTAAGGTTAAACTAGATTTTGATGACGAGACAGTGTTAGTCTCAACTGTAAGTTTTTCCCTTTACAAAAAGTCAAACATTTCTCAGTTCACATAGACTTACTTAGATTAAAAAAAAAGTTTAAAGAAAAAGGTTCCTGCAAGATGTTTACAATCTTTTAATTTGAAGTATGCATGAGGGGTGTTCAAGTCAAACTGGGAGAACAGGTGAGAAACAAAGGAATTGACATGTATGACTCTGGAAAGGGTTACCAGTTTATTTCTAAGGCTTTGGGACTCCAGCGAACCATGGTGAGAGCCATTATCTACAAATGGAGAAAATTTGGAACAGTGGTGAACCTTCCCAGGAGTGGCTGACCTACCAAAAGTACTCCAAGAGCACAACAATGACTCATCCAGGGGCTCATAAAAAACCCAGAACATCATCTAAAGAACTTCAGGTGTCACTTACTTGAGTTAAGTTCAGTGTTGATGATTCAACAATAAGAAAGAGACTGGGTAAAAACTGCATCCATGAGAGAGTTCCAAGGCGAAAGGCTCATCTTACATTTGGCAAAAAACAACAACATTGTGATTATCCCCAAGACCTTTGGACATATATTCTGGGGACTGATGAGACCAAGGGTGGCAGAACCAGTTATTGAGTTTATGGGGCAATTATTTTTTCACATAGGGCCAGGCAGGCTCGGACCGCTCTTTTCCATTAATAAATGAAATCATCATTTAAAATTAGATTTTTTATATTTACTTGGGTTATCTTTGTGTAATTTTTCAATTTGTTTGACGATCTTACTTTCTCATAGCACTATAATCACCTACACTAATGCACTAGTGCTAGGATACCGTCAAGGTAGCAAGTTTTCTCAGTATGCCAGAGACGATACTCTGATACCCAGATATCCTGTCCTTCCATGTCAAAACTTTCCTTTAACTCGAAGTCTTCTGTAAATGTCAATCGGTTTACCGCCTTCATTCTTCTGCTCATGAGATGACAAGTCCCGGTTTGACTCGAGCAGCCCATTTTACATTTCACTTAAAAATATAATGCTTCCTCATAATTCAATTCAGTTTTTAGTAATTCAGTATATTTCTGTGAGACTTGTTTTTCTTGACATTTGACCCTATCCTGCATTGTTTCACCATTCAGGTGGCCATCCAGCTGAATGACACACACCCGGCCCTCGCCATCCCTGAGCTGATGAGGATCCTGGTGGATGAAGAGAAAGTGTCCTGGGAAACAGTATGTCGATGTCTATTTCAGTGTATACTTTAGTGATTGATTGATTGATTATTATCCCTTGAGTCAGAAGGTGACTAATTGTCATCTAATGGTACAACTCTGACTGTCACAGGTTTATATAAATATGTTTGTTCTAATACATTGTCAATTATATACTAATTTACATTAGTATTATAGGTGCTCCATATAATCCAATCCCCAAAATACCCAACTTAAAAAGCATGTTTCTATTCACAAAGATTCTGTATGAGATGTTTAAGTGTCAGTAACAGGAAGTAACGTTTCCTGTTTTTATTACCAGCTTAGAGCGGCACAGTGGCCTAGTGGTTAGCACTGTCACCTTTCACCTCCAGGGTCTGGGTTCAGTTTCCTCCTCAGGGTCTGTGTGCATGGAGTTTGCATGTTCTCCTCGTGCTTTATGGGTTTCCTCCGGGTACTCCGTTTGATTTTTTTTGCAGATTAGGCTAATTGGGGTCGCCAAATTGCTTGTAGTGTGTGCATGAGTGAGAAACATTTTCCTGTTTTTTTGTAAGCAGCAAAAAATAGAAAATAGTCTGGACAAATTGCTGTGGTATAAGTGAAATTGTGCGATGCATATCAGATTATTTTTGCTATTTTATCCTGTTTTTATTTCTCTCCTTCCCTCTGTCCCATCTGACAGGCATGGGACATCACTGTGCGCACCTGTGCCTACACTAACCACACCGTTCTTCCAGAGGCTCTGGAACGTTGGCCTGTGGACCTGTTCCAGAACCTCCTGCCTCGCCACCTGGACATCATCTTCCAGATCAACCAGCGCCACCTGGAGGTCAGATGAGAAATCCTCTTTATTTTAATCGTATGACAGTCTCTGAAAGTCCTGAAAGTCTCCATACATAGGAGTAGACTTTATTGTCTGCATGATTGTAAATTCTTTTGTAAACAGAGAGTTCTCTCTCTCACTCATGACTGTCATGATATACAAGGTATACAAATCTTGTACTTTAAAAAAAGTACAAATTAGTGGTACCCCAGGTAACATATTACAGTACATAGATAAAAGTAGAAGTCCTCAATTTACAATTCTACTTGAGTAAAAGTATAAAATGTGTAAGATTTAAAAAAAAGTTATGGTTTGCTTAGATCAGAGGATCTAACACACGTGCATATAAATGTTATCAGAATATTTGGTCGCAATTTACACCTGGATGTTTTATGGTTCTTGTATCTGGATTGTATGACACATGCTTTTACACCTTTATTTAATTGTGTGTCTGGTTTAAATCAAACCCATCACTTAGACAAATCCCAGAGCCTATTTTAGGGGAGGAATCCCTGTCACAAGCAGAGTATCTGGGGAATGAGTGTTAGTATGTGTAATTAATATGTACATTACCTTGCATAAATATTCACCCCCTTGAACTTGTCCACATTTTGTAAAGTTACCATCTGGAATGGATTCAATTAGATTCACAGTAGGGGCCAAAAAGCCTTAGCTTTTTATGCCTTAGCATTGATCATGCTTCTTTTTCTTGCAGTTATTTTTAATTTTAATACAAAAGTGAAGTGGAGGGAAAAAAAATCAATAGATCAGTTAGATGAACGAAGTCCACATGTGTGCAAATAAAGTGTTGTGTCCTCAATATGACATCTATTTCAGGAAGACCCCAGAGTTTGTTAGAAAACATACAAAAACATGCACAATCCTGAAGACCAAGGAACTGAATAATGTTGATTTGTGCAAAATGCCCTGCTGCATCTTTTTTATCACTGTTTTTCCTAAACATAGAAGACAATGTGTGGTGTGAAAATGCCCAACATCTGACTAAATTTTTTGTCACTCAACATCACATGGTGCATTTTGGTATGGGTTGCATTTGTATTGTAAATTTTATGGGAATAATCCGTCAATGGATAGCATTAGTCCTGCTATTCAATATGTATGAAACAGCTGGGATAACCAGGGTTTGTGTGTCCGGGTTTGCTAGAGGCTTACATAAGACCAAATTAAAATAGACTTTTTAATTGTCACACTTGTCAACGTTGAAAATGAGGGTTGAAACTGAGGGTTGAAATTGAACGTATATCATATCAAGTAATTTATTAAGTTGCACAGGTTAGTTTTGACCCATATTTTCAGTGTTGGTAAAAGTCTTAATGATCCTTCTACAGAATTGAAAAATGTTTAAACACTTTAATAAACACTATCCAAGCTGGTAACTCCAATTGACAAAGAAATACCTGCATTAGCAGGGAAATCCTGGTGTCAAAACACAGCTGAGGATTCCCTTATTATGTCACAGAATTCTCTTATAAATATTCTAAAAATAGGATTGAAATATTTTTCCCAAGGTCCTCCTCATAAACAAATTCTCACTGGCCATATCTCACCAACTGGTCAGGATCCACTAACAAACTTACAATAGAGCTTAGAACCGTGAATCTGAAAACATACATCAACACAAATCATCCAAAAGATTTGATGTAACGAGTCACATAAAAAAATGTGTTTGTTAATAGTATATGTTCATTTATAGAATATGTATGTTTGCCCATTAACCCATATCTGGTTTGTTCCCTTGAATGCTTAGCAGTTGACTGATTTTTACCATTAAAAAAGCAACAACTTTCAACCTTACAAATGTTACTTACCTAGATATGCTAATCCACATGCTAAACCACCCACAAGTAGCATTTGATTTCCTTTTGTAATTTAAGAACAAACGTAAGCTGTGTACATTTCAGCTGAGTATACCATCGTTTTTTTTTTTTTTTTTTTACCAGTGGTTATAACTTACATTTTGACTCCTTGTTAACAATAATTAATATTAAATTCGGCGCGTAAAGTAAAACCCGCCTTCACCGTCCGCTTTGTCTTCTTCTTCGTTTTTATCTGCGGCAGGCAAAGTAGGTGGTGCGCTACCGCCACCTAAAGGTCTGGATGAATGATGGATAAAGTTTTT
>JAQMYJ010000001.1:13313644-13335334 GCA_030014305.1 Clarias laeviceps | reverse complement strand
TGTCATGCATTTGACTGCGCTCTCTCTCTCTCTCTCTCTCTCTCTCTCTCTCTCTCTCACTCTCTCTCTGTTACATGCCTGAACTTGCCCAGGTCAGACAATCGCTGTGGGAAGTGGATGAGAAAAGAGACAAGGGTGTATCAGGTTAAAAAGTCACACACTCTGTCTTCCTCACACTCCGCCACCCTGTCAGATAAAAGCCGAAGACAGTGTTTAATTGTTAGCACTCTGAGTGTTGATTCGAAACGTCGCCAGCGTCTGAATGACTTGAAAACCGAGCTGGCATGAATCTGGACAGGAATTCTTTAAGCCACTGTTGTCAACTTGTATGTTTACAAGATTTCTTGATGAGATTCTGTAAGTCTTCTTGGAATCTATTTGGGGATTTTCTGGAATTTAGCTCAGATTCTTTTGGTCAGTTTATCTAAATTGTAGGCAAAAACGCACTGTATTGAGAAAGCTACCATTTTGCTGAAGAACATATCCTCGCCCTGCGGCAGTGTCGTCTTCGAATGAGCAGCCGCAAAATACCCATAATGCATTTGTCACGTCGTATGGACACCAATTTAGACATGGGGTTCACCAGTCTTCCCAACTTTGTCCTTCCCAGCCCGGGCCAGTAGAGGTCACTATGTCTCTCACAATCTGGCACAGCTGCCCTGATCCGTTTTGGCCAGCTCCCCTTCTCTTCTCATGACTCGCCCTTGTATTAGGGAGTTAAGGTCACCGTCTCATTCGAGAGAGCTGAAGTTGAAGGGAGTTGAAGCTCGTCCCTTGTGCGCCGTGTTCGCTTCCCCTTTGCGTGATTGTCTCAGCTTGGGTGTATCCAGATCCATCGACTGTTGCTTGCATTTATTACGACCCTGAACAACCTTATGTCTTTCCATTCCCTCGTGTTGTTTTAGCAGTTTTGACAATCCAATCATGACATGAGAAGAGGCTCCTCCTAAGGGAAGCGCAGGCGGAGTGCAGGAGAGCTCCCTGACATTTATTTACTCTACTCCCCATCCTCGGCACGCTTGCTCCATTTCCATTGTACTCGTGTGTTTATCCGCCTTTACACAATGTTAAAAGCATGTTAGTTCTTTCAAATGCGTTCTAAAGCCACTTCTACTCTCTCTCTCTCTCTCTCTCTCGCACTCCCTTTTCTTTTCCCTAATATTCCCGCGAGCTGGAGCGAGGGCGCGGAGGTCGGAGGAGCCATTGTTCCTGCTCATGCTCGTCTGGGCTAGTGGTCGCCAGGATGTTCCCCGACTGCGTTTCCCTGCCGCCCGGCCCTCTTCCACTCTTAGAGAGCCAATTTCCGTACAACAACAGCCAATTCGGCATCATTGTAATATAACAGAGGCGAGGACCGAAATGATCTCTGCCTCCGCTGATTGAAAGTAAACGTCCGTGTGTGTGCGCATGCAAGGTGTTCAGGAACGAGGGAATCGGTCCTTTTCTTTCCTGACCCCATGAGAAAACAAGGCAAGTGTTGCTGGGAGAGGCTGGAGAGGAGGTTAATTAAACAGTGCGGCTGGGTCACTTTCACAAAGGTCCCTTTTTTGTGGCATCAGGGTTATGAGAAACGGAGGATGGAAAAAGAAAGGGAGAGAGAGATTTGGCTAGAGGGAGGCTTGCTCAGTGCTGCTGGGTTACAGCAGCAGTGTCCCAGCTCTCTCTCTCTCTCTCTCTCTCTCTCTCTCTCTCTCTCTCTCTCTCATGTAATCCAACCCTTGATTGGCTGTAAGGGCTCAGCTCAGGGCTGAATGAAATGTCATCTGGAGCAGGACATGCCACAACCCTGGCCCCCCAAACACCCCCCACCATTCCCCTTTCCCTCCTCACCCCCCCCCCCTCACCACTTTCCTTATCGACGGAAAGCTGCACACCACCCAGTGGAAGAATGTTCGAATGTTAGTGCTTTATACAGCTATGGTTATTAACCACCTCACAAAAAAGTGGGTTTTGTATAACAAATGTGCCATTCACATCCAGGAAGACAAACAAGTAAGAAACACAAATAAAAAAGCACAGAGGCGAATGTTGTTCACAAAGCCGCCTGTATTTGGTCTGAGAGCAGCAGTGACAGGTGGGGGCATATTTAAAGAATTGTTGTAGCTAGCACAAAACTTAATTATGATGTGTTGCATCCAAGACGCAGACGATGCAGAGCCTGGAGCGAGCGGCGTGACTCCACCCCGCAGATGGATACACCTCTCAGAGTAACTGGACCATCAGTAGTTTTGTTTAAACAGAGCCTGCTTCCCATTTGAACACTACTACTGTTTCAGTTGCATGGAGAGTGAGAACATCGAGACCTCGTTACGATCACGGTAGCACTGTTCTGGGAAATCGGACCAAAAAGAGGTCAACGAAGTGCATTGTTTAGGACCTGTAAACCAAATGGATTTGTAACCTTATTTATTTTGTAAAATGCCGACTCTGTACTGTGGTATTTGTAATCAAAAGTCTACTTTGTACTCTGCAGAAATTATTTTGAATAAATGGGAAACATTTCGATTCCTGGCTGTGTGTCCTGTTGCTGTGCGTGTGTGATCATGTACTGTATGTGAGGAATCAGGCGTGCCTGGTGTTTTGTTTCAGTCAATCAAAAACCTGTCGAAGGAGTGAGCTAGACTGTAACGTTGAAGTCAAATCATGTTTCAAAAAAAAAAAAAAGAAAGAAATATAAATCCCCAAATCGTCAGTGCGTTCCTGGCCAATCATAAATTGGCTCCATATGTTAGTCTGTAAAATATGCATTACTTAAAGGAAACTAGACAGCACATCAGTTAAGGCTTCAGTCCAGAAATCTTTATTTTTCCCACCTGTATGTTCACTTGTTCATAAAGTAGCGCAGTGCTTTTGCCATCACTTGATGGAGGTGTCCTTTTTAAAAGAGCTGAATTTATGTTTCCCGGAGGGGAAATTCACAAACATGATGAACCACACATGCACGCACACGCACGCACGCACACACACACACACACACACACACACACACACACAGACAGACAGACACACACAGGCTATTTTAACCCATAAATCAAGCCTGCTGTCAACCCACATTCTCTGCCTGTTCAGGTGCAGCTCTCCTCTTCATGTGGCTCTAACAGCGCTGTGAGACGTACAGGCCTAAAGGCTGTATCCCTCATCCTGTCTCATTCTCACCATTCCAGGGTTTCACCTCAGCATGGCTCAGGCCTGTATCCAACAGATCTTAGATACGATTCACTCCTGAGTGTCATGTCATGTCAGGAGGTGTTTTTATGACTAAAATTCCTCACCGCTCAGAATAGAACCACTCCGTTACCTTTAATCAAGGAATTAAGGGTGAACACTTATTAGTAGTGAAGTCCATCTTGCAGCTTTGTGATGTGTTGGAGGATCTCCACGTTTAGTTTTAGGGATATCTGTAACATTTTTATAAATTTTCTGATTAAAAGTGCAGACCACACCTTGGACTAAATGACAAGAAGAGTTATTGTGGAACTGTAAAAAGGTGAAAGAACTTCTTATAGCTTGGACTGGAGTTCTGGGGGCTTTAAGACTCTTGAGTAGGAGTTGTTAAATAGGGAGGACATGGGGAAGTGATGGCTGTGGAAAATCACTAGGGAGAAAAAAAAATAATGCATGGGAGGTTGTAGGGAGGTAATTAAGAAGTAGATGAAGCTTTACGTGTGGGGTCTTTCTTGAGCTACACTAAGGCCAAAAGTATGTGGACACATGACACCCATACCTATATGTGGACCTTCTACAAAGTGTTACCTTAACCTCTTAACTGTTCTTAAACTCTACCGTTCTATACACTGAAATTTCTTCTCAGGGTTTCTTTTTTATTACTGCCTGATAACTATGAACGTAATCAGTATCTTAAAACCATATACTGTATTAAAAAGAACCTGGATTTGAAGGGTTTGAAGCTCAGCTGTGGGAGCTCTGGTCATCACCATCTAATCCAATAAGGGACATACATGACCCGAAGAGCACCTGGCTATTGGTTGGAAGCCGTCTACTTACCTCAGTTACCACAAGCTAGCTAGCTTAGCTAAAATAGTGGCTAATTTATATACTGAGATTACTTTGCATTCGATTGAACTCCATCATCTGTACCATACACATCGACCCGTGTCAACTCCTACATTTCACAAGTTAAACTACAATGATTCCAGTTAGCTGTTTAGCTAAAGTGATGTTTATTGCAGTTGTCACTAATGCACAAATTATAAATGCATATGGCTCAATTGTTTATTTTTGCCTGCACATGTTTATTTCTGTTGTATTTTAACATGGGATCGACTCACTTTTGGAGCCAGCCCCCAGTGGCCATCCGAGGAATTGCATCCGCGTGGGCTGGATTTTTCAGAACCAAAGTTTGCCCCTTGTTTCAAACAAAAAGAAGTGCCTCATCAATGCCTGACATCACTAATGCTCTTGTGGGTGAATGAGCATGAATCTCCACAACAGCCACACTCCAAAACCAGGCATGATGGTGTCCACAAAGCGTTGCCTTTACAGTATAGTGTACATTATACAGTATTCAATTACAATCTAATTGGTATTACTAGCTTGCATTTGGGCATGACTGAAACAACTCTTCAAGCTTTACTACTGTTTGTTAAATGCTGTCACCGGAGAATCTTTCCAAAAATGTTAAATAAATGTCTCCTCACAGTATGCATCATGACACAGCTGCTACTATAGACACAATAACTTCCTGAAAGAAGATCTGCTTACTTGACTTACAGATGAACTACTTTCAAATCATCACTTTCTGACCAATCTGTATTGAGACTCCAACAGTTACGTGGTATTAATGTAGTTTATAGATTACTTGCCTGGTCCTTCATGAGATTTTGAGCAGGTATTTGGAAAAACTCCTAAAAAGACAGTCTTTTAACTTCCAGTTTTATGTGTTATAAAGCTTGATAACTATGTTTTTTTACTTGAAAAAATTACCTCCCTAATGGATATGGGTTCTTATCTCGAACCCTACTCAAACAATGAATAATTGTACTGAGGGGTTTTCCTTCTCGCCCGTACATTATACACTCATTAAAGTTATTCACAAGACGATTTCAGGAGTTCTCAAGGGAACTAAAGGTTCTGGATCTGCGCTCATACTACCAGCTGGTTCCATTTGTTTGTTTGTGTTTACTCTGTATCAGGGAAAGACAAGGTTGGTGCTTGTTCTTCGAGAGCCTTGTTTAGGACCGCGCTTGTTCCTGTGAATGGTATCTGATGGCATTCCAGGGGAATCACAGCGCAGGAAAATACATTCATCTGATGGAATGTCTGGCAGGCACAGAGAACAACATTGATGATGCACTGGGCACGGTCGTATAGGCTGGCAAACATAGAGAGCCGGTGCGTGTGGGGTCAGTGTGTATGTGAGGTCAGCTTGAACAAAGACAGGGTGTGTATACACGTGTTTGCCTGATAGACAAAGAATAGGTAGGTGTGTGGTCACAGCTGAATAGGTTGGAGAGGGGGGTGTCTGTCACTTGGTTAGATGTGTGTGTGGTCTGTCTTTGTGTAAATGACCAAATGAGTGTGTACAAGATTGCAGGAGGGAGGATGAGGGGGTGGGTCAGGACCCCCAGCGAGACCGAGACTGACGGTGACTCACGTTTGGCTTGTCTCCGTGAGTTATGAGAGATGTGGGGGTGGGAGATGGACGGGGACGTGATCTTAAACTCAGCATTAACTCTGAGTGTGTGTGTGTGTGGGAGAAAGGGAAAGAGAGAGCAGGAGGAAAAGTTTTAAGCCCTGAGAGAACATGATGTATGGCAACCAGATGAGTAAAAAACAAAAAAAGGAAAAAAAAGATGAACCTGTCTAGACTTTAAAACACTTATGAGTAAGAGTCTGCTGGAAAACAAGCACTTTAATTGTTAGAAATGACACATGTCCCTTAAAATCACAGATCACAAAAGATCAAAGGATTTTTAAAACAGAAAATATTCAATCATCAAACATTTGTACATTCTTATAGAAAAAAACAACAACAGTGGTAAACAGTGCATGGTATCTTTCATCAAAGGAAAAATGAAACACACATATTGGTAAAGTACAGATTATGACCAATTGGAAAAAAGAAAAGGAAAAAAAAATACAGCCCTGGGCAGAAGTAGAAAAACAAAAGCCCCTTTGTTCGGTATTGCTCGTGGGGTTTGGACTACATTCATTTCTTTTTTCCTAAAAAAAAAAAAAAATTCAACACTACATATTCTGGTTTCAAATAAAAATAAAAACTCAAACAGTCCATTAATATTCCGATCAGGGCATTTTATGAATTGCATCCATGGTTTTGTACAATCATCTTCAAGACACACACTCACACTCACACACCATTCTTCCACCGTTTTCACATTTTGGTTTGTCTCTGTCTGTCGAGAAGGCGATCACGTCTGGAATCTGTTCAAAGCTGTGAGGATTCTGCAGTGTGTAAGTGTTCTAGCCTGTCCAAGGCGACCTGTTACCTGCCGCACACTAACCACTAACGCTCTCGATATCAGGCTTTAGAGAGCAGCACTTGCTCGATTGTGTTTAGCCAGGATTCCACAGTGAAGGTTTAATTTGCTCACACTCACTCAGTTGCATGTGCTTTAAGTCGGTGTGGGGTTACTTTAGGGCAAACATGTGGTCCTGTTGGACTTCTGTGCACCCAAAGTGTTTCTGTTAAGGACCCTGACTTAGCAGGTTGACTGTTGGTAATTCGAGAGCATTATGTCTGAGTGACTAACTATCTAGTTTTCATGTGGCTGGTTTGCATCATGAACAAAAAGTAATTCTGCGTTCAAAACGGAGCTTACTAACAAAACAAAAACAAAAAAACGTCGAGCTAGGCTGGTTTGTTCAGGAACACCCCAAGCAAGAACGTCCTACTGGATAGAGAGAAAAAAAAAAAAGACTTAACTTTACCACAATAATCCAAGCATATACTATATGGCCAAAAGTATATGGACGATCACCATCACAAACAAATGTGTTCCTGAACATCTCTTTCCAAATCTATCACCATTACCCCAACTCTTCTTGTAGGGCTTTCCACTAGATTTTAAAGCTTGGCTGTGGGGATTTATTGTGGCATTCAGCCACAAGAGAGTTAGTGAGATCTTGGATTAGGAGAACTGGTGCACACCGATGATCCAGTTCACCCCAAAGCTGTTGAATGTGGTTGAGGTCAACACATGGTACAACATGTGTTCACAAAGTTCACTTTGTGCACAGCTGCATTGTCATGCTGGAACAGGTTTGAGCTTCTTAATGCCACTGACATGAAATCATATAATGCTACAGCGAAACACAGACATTCTAAACCATTGTGTGTTTCGAGCATTGTTGCGACAGTTCAGGGAAGGAACGCATATGATATGATGGTGATGTTTCACATTCTTTTGACAATCTAACATAATTATAGATTGAAGAAATGGCTCCACACTAACAGCATAAATAGTAAATAGCACCCTGCACTTTTACCTACCAGAGAACATAACTCCACCTTTTGTTTTCTATTTACCACAAAACCAGTTTGTGTTTTCACAGATCATCCAGATAATGTCAGCCTGGTGACCTTTCCCCTTCGGTAAATTGCCTTTTTATGCTGCATGTGTTTTATTTGTGTTTGAACTGATTACTGCTACTGATTGCTGCTGTTACTGATTACTGCGTATTACTGTACTATACTGTATGTTACCCTACTGAGACACCGACTGAGTAGATATTAGGGACGGGAATCACCAGGGACCGAACAATACGATATTATCACAATATCTTGGTGCTGATTCTATTTGCATCACAATTTTAGCCATATCCAGGATTATTTTTTCACATTTTGTTAGACTTCTGAACAAACCTTGCAAATAATTTACTTATACCACATAGGATGCTGTGCTGCGTGCCTGATAGTTTAGAGTGCACCACCTGTAGGATTAAAAAGGATTGACAACATTTTACAAGGTCAAATGCAAACATGAAAAAAATGTAAATAAAAAATCTATTTTGCAGTCAGTGTGTATACATGAACTGCCACGGTACAGAATCGAAATATGTAACTGAATTGATTTTTCTAGTAGATAGTGTTTAATACTAACATCTTATTTACCATAGTTGTATGAGATGTAAAACTTAACTGTTGAGTCATTGATTATAAAGATAGACTACTGCCACCTGCTGGTATGGAGAGTTATTGTCTTTGACACGACCAAGAAGAACTCGTGCATGCCTGCATGCTTTCAGATGTAGTTTTGTGGTATGTTTTGCATGCAAGGTGTAGCATTTGCACAGTGACCATGACCACCAATTAGCCTCGTGAGAGTTAGTTACTAAGAATTCACACAAAGCTGTAAACCTAAAGGCTAAAATGTCATTTTTGGAAACAAGTTGTACATTAAACAAAGAAATTTATGCATACATCCCAGCCTCAAAGTTTAAAGTGTGGGTTAGTTTTCTGAATCATAACTCGCAGATTCTGTATGGTCTTATTATTATTAAGTTGCCAAATCATTTGTAACACCCTGCTGTGACCGCTGTTATTCTGATTGTGCAGCCCAAGTCCAACAGTCTCACACGCGAACACATTCAAATCAACGCAGCACTGAAAGGCACTTCGGCATTCGCGTCTACAGTGACTGATATTAAGCATTCACACTTGGTCAAATCGATTATGCCTGTTGCACAATACGTCTCCTTGATGCATTTACTCCTTCCAAGATGTCGTCCCAGATGGAAATAATGATTTATAGCATCTATTGTGGCTCACAGCCAAGTCCTTGGCAAAGGAAACAGAAAGTGCTCGGGCTGTGCAGTTCGCTCCTGTGTGCATTGTGTACTGGCAGCAGTTGCTTTTTAGGCCTGGAGAATAGTGGCATTATCAGGGAAACTTCGGGCTTGAGTCCAGTCAGGAAGAAGAAAAAATTTACATTGAAGTCCAACTTGGCCCTTTATCAAGAATCCGGCCTTTTATATTAAGCGTTACTGCCGAACGCTTACACTGTTGTCCATCAAATGATATGTATCGGCAGAGACGTTGGCCTGGAGATTTTTTCTTTTTTTGTTTGCACTCACCCTCTGTAGGGTCAGAACCTCAGTAGGTTGGAGTTGAGATCATATCTCATGTGTTACTCACTTCCAATATATGAGGCACTTAAATAACCACCATGTACTGTACTGTACATATACACACATACACATACTACTGGGAAGAGAATTAGAGAAAGGTTACATACATATCATTCCACTGAAAATGTCTGTGATCATGAGAATGTTGCTCTGGAGAAAACAAAGCACAAAAAGGCCACGGGTGTGACATTTATACTGCATGGCACACTGTTTGCTTAACCTTTCATACACCCTTTTTTTTTTCTCTCTTTCTAATCGCAGATGTCCGAGCCAAGTGGACGGCCTTCTTGTTGCATGAGGGCGTGTTTTTCTTTGGACAAGAGAGGCGTATCTGCTTTTTAGAAAACAGGACTTAAGTGGGAGTATACAATTTATGAGAATTTGAAGGTAAACACGTCGGTGCCTTTGATTTAGTGAGTCTGACCACTTCATGAAAGGATCAACAAATCTTATGCGCCCACTTCTCTGGCTTACCAGGTTAAGTAAGTGCATTTTGCATTCTGTGTGTGTGTATGAGATGGGGAGAGCGAGAGAGAGAGAGAGAGAGAGAGTCCAGGTCATGGTATCTGATTTTAGGTCTCCATCTGTGATTGCATGCTGCTCCACTGGTCGGACTGGCCACAGAGGATTCCTGCATCTGCACAGCATACGCCTCTCCTCTTTCCCCTGGCACGCTCGTCTCTTCTTGCATCTCAATATATATGAAAAATGCATTATATCCGATGCCCAGTGGCCTGAGGCGAAAGCCCAGTTTTCCTCCTCATACGTCAGCCATGCGCATGATTGGCACAGATGAAGCCTCACTAAGTTCTGGCAACCCTACTGTCCTTTCGGCTACTGTTTCCAAGATCCACATCTTTGATGTGCTTTTAAAATATACATACATTCTTCGGCCTTAAAAAGGGGGGTCCAATTGTCTGAACCACTTCCTTCACATACATATATATATAAATCTCGATCTAATAAAAGAAAATAAAGCAATACAATGTCTGAGCTGTCCCCTGTGACCAGAGACAGAGACCATGAAAACCTCCCAGTGCCTCTTGGGTAATGTAACCTTGGTGTAGTTCTTCTGATCTGACCTCACAGGTCCAGCCGGAAAGCTCCGAAGTAGCTCGAGGAGTCCTCGGCGTGCACCATTGTGGGAGAGGAGACGGACACAAAAACCTCGTCGCCAGCACGCAGCTCAAACAGACCACCTTGGTAGACGGAGTGCAGGGCGTATTCCGCGTCAGGTGCCCAGCACTTGGTCCCTACACCCTTCAGCAGCTGGATGGGTCTCAGGTATGATGTTTTCTTGTAGATGCACTGAACCAGCTGGTGGCTGGTGCCCTTCTGCTCTCCCTCGCTGGGTGACGGGTAGCGGAAGTAAACCTGCGCGTAAAGGTAGTATCGGCCATCCTGAGGCACACGGAGACGCCCGTTGGCCAGGGACATGTTGTGCAGATGGGCCCCGAAGCTCTGATTGGCCCAGGAGCGAACCTGGTGGCGGCATGACTGGTGCAGATCTGGTGATGGACTTGGATACTGAGGCGTAGAACCTGGAAGACAGAGATAAGTTCAGGTTGAAACAGAGATTCAACAGGATTGTGTGTGTTTCAACTGTTACAGTACAAGTTATTATAACATAAAATATTCTTAATCAGCGTCACATATGATTTTGCGTCATGTCAACGGTCGTCTTGCACCTCCAGGGTTGCGGTTCGATTCCCGCCTCGGGTCTGTCTGCATGGAGTTTGCATGTTCTCTCTATGTTTGGTGGGTTTCCTCCGGTACTCTGGTTCAGGCTAATTGGTGTTCTTAAATTGCCTGTGGTGTGTGAATGATAATTGAGCGTCAAGCTGGCAACCCGGCACCTTAAGGAAGTCTTTGCACAGAAATGATGGATATATCTCCAGGGCGGGGAGTATCCACTGCCCGATGTGCTGAATGGCACATGGACGGACCAAAACACCAAAAAAAAAAAAAAAACTTATACTGGCTGGCATAAGTCTGTATAAACGTAATGATGTAATGATTACAGATTTCCACTTCATATTATAACATAACAGGGAGAGGCTGAAGAAAACAGCTGCGGGGATGTAAGGAGGACAGGACAGAGCTGTGAAAAGCAGAGTGATGGATATTGAGGATTAGTGCTTAGAGGAAGGTATGGATCTGAAGCTGACAGAAAGCAGAAGTAGAGGAGAATGTCTAGGAAGTGGATGGAGAATGGACTAAGAGGTGTGTGTGTGTGGGAGACACAGTGGGAGGTTATACAAACAAAACAATCAGCATTCCTCAATAAAGATCAATAGATCATGCAAGACTAAGTCTGTGACTTGTATTCCAAGATTAAAAAAATTCTTAACTTCAGGCTGCCTGAGACACAGAAAGAGGTCCGCAGATGAGCAGCAGATGTCTACATTAGCGGTTTGCTTTTATCGCCAGCTCTTTGATATAAACAAGTGCAGGGTTGTGGCGTTTTTAGTGTTTGGAATTTAATACATGTCGGTAAGCGAGATTACTAAGATATATGTTCTACTGAGATCTTTTACTTTGACAGAAATCAAGGCATATCCTTGCAAACACACAGGAAAGCATTTGAGGAAGTAAAACTCCGACTTCAACTCTTTCAAAGTTTGATTATCATGCTTGTGACTCATGGTGTGGAAACACGGCGGTTTTGGCTTGCCTAGTAAATGCGTGTAACACTGCTGGCTAACAAAGATCAGCTGCTTTACACAAAAACAACTGAGGGTTTTGTGTAAAGGTTTTGAGGTGATATATGAAGTAATAAAACATATTTATAAACTTATTGAAGGCGGTATGTAAAGACATGACTGAAATCTTTTAAACAATGAATTCATAACTTTGAGGGTTTTTTAACAACCTTTTAAAACCTTTTAAATTAAATTCAAATGTTTGTCATAGCCGTTTAAACAATATGAAGGACTAAAACAATGCTGTTTTTAAGTCATTACTGAGGCATACGGAAAAGAATTCTGTGCACTTTAGCAGTATTTTGGCACGGCTCTTAATCCTTTTCCTCTGTCCGGATCACATGCTGGGAAGGTTTTGAAATAAAACTTTCCGATTCTGAAAATCTGGATGTGGTTTAAAATATTCTGCTAGCAAAATCATTTCATTTTGTCCTCATACATAATACAAAATGGATAAAAAAAAAAAAGGAGCAGTGTTTATCTTCACTAGCATCTGTCGAGATAAGTTACTGCTAGTTTGCTTGCTATAGTTTGCTACAGTTGCTTGAATTGTCGTAACCCAAAACCGAGTCTTCTCGGTATTGAATGCTTGTTTCCAGTATGACATTCAGTCATCACTTAAAGTTCTGTGTAAAACAGTAAAATATGATGACACAGTTTTTTCGACTGAGAGTTTTCGGAGCCACTAAAACAGAAGCGCATGTGTCTGAAAGACTGAAAGATTGGCTAATTAGATGAATAATACTGAATATTATACAACAGTTAGATCTGACTGAGTAATCTTATTGGATGAGAGGCATTTCATGACTAGTGATAATAGATGGTACAGCACTGGGATGTTTAACTCATTTAACTCGTATATATCACTTTATATGATAGATGAGTATAAAATCACTTCAAATCACAGGTGCTCTAATAACTACATTAATTTCACTAACTTTCGGTCACAGCATGGGAGATTGTACAGTAGGTCAGTATGGTCCTCAGTACTGAGGAGAAAGCAGCCACCTGCCAAAAACCACATGCAAAAACAGGCACGGTAGCACCTTCAGCGAGGAAACACATCTGAAAACGTTATGTCATTTTAAAGAACACTTTGTCCGCTTATTAATTGGTTCTATGTCATTTTGAATCACCTCTGAACCGTCCTTGTTGTTCTGTTCACAGCTAACGCAAGCTACAAAGTTAACTAGTTTCTAACACAAGGATGAATCCACACAAGGATGAATCCCTAACCCCTGATCAAGTGCACTAATTGGTATGTGATACAAGTGTGATAAAAGTGATACAAAATAGAGCATTTCCATTTAACACTACTTGGATTCAACCCCGGGACCTGGGAAGTTAGCTGATATTCTGAAGTGGAATAAGTGGAAATATAAAGTAAATCTTCATGGTTTAATCTCTTCACCTTTAGGGCTACATAATACCGGTAGGAATTTAAACTACTTTCACCCATGTAAATTACACTGTCAGTTGCTCACTAATAATCTGTTGATAATAAATGCCGTTTGTTGTATTAAAGCAATATCACACTTGAGGTTGTGCTGTTGTGCAGAATATCAGCATGGCTGTGATATCTTCAAAACTTGCCTCTTAGCCCTCATGCTTACTCCCCATCACAACTGTGCTGATATTCAGTACAACAACACAACGTCAAGCATGACATTGCTTAAATACCAAATGAAGAATAGAAGTTGAAAACAAGTAAAACGAAACCAGTAGTGACACTTTAAATATAGTAACTTGATATCTGTAGGAGACAGATGCTCATGATTATCTAATCCTGCTGTGATTGACAGGGGTGAGAGAGTATGCTATCCTTTCCTACTCATTTTTCTGTTGTTCCACTCGGCATCCACATGCTTTTTTTGGGGACAAATTAGTAAATGTTACATTATTGTATCTGTATTGTATATTTATATCCAATTCTGATATCAGTGTTTAACATTAAACATAAAAAACAGGACTGATGTTCAATGTACTTAGAACAGAATAAACCATAACATAAGGACTAAAATAATATATCTATAATATATAAAATAATACATCAGGTTTCTGTTTTGACAGAGAAGACAATGTCTGAAAGTAGTGTAAATGTATATCAGCTCCTTATGCTTAGTCTTTTTCTATATTTATTTACTCTCTCACACAAAGGGAAATTGGATAGTTGAGTGGATATAAAGTAGTGGCCAAAAGTTTTTGACAAAAATTAAATTCATTCAATTCATTTGAATGGTATTTGCAGTTTTTTAAAGATAAGAAGAATAATTTATTTCATGCAACGGAATTGCTATACAAATATCATTGCTTAGCATAGTTCCTTATTCTTCAAAACCTGTTGGATCCGGCTGGGCCAAAAAGACATGTGCAGTACTCTGGTGTCACTCGCTCAATCCTTGCCTGATTGATTGCTTCCTGAAGATCATGTACAGAAGACGGTTTCTTGACTGCTACTGCCTTCTTCACCATTGTCCAACAGTAGTTTTCTATTAGGCTTTGGTCTGGAGATGACCCAGGACATGGCTCCAGAAACTGAATACCATTTGTCACATAAGCAGTTTTCACTAGTTTTCAGTTAATTACAACAACTCTTTACATAGACATACTTGAACTAATTAATGAAATCACCTGCTTTGTGTACAGGGAGAACCATAATGCATGGAAGATCTTAATACTTTTGGCCACGTACAGTGGAATAAAATTTCTAAAAATATTCCTTCTACCAAACCTGACAATTGCACCACTTAAAAAGGAAAATTCCTACATTTTTCAGGGTATATTTACAGCATTTGGCAGACATCCTTATCCGGGACGACTTACATTTTATTTCGTTATACGTCTGAGCAGCTGTGGGTTGGAGGCCTTTCTCAAGTACCCAGCAGTGCTCGCTTGGTGGTGCTGGGGTTTAAACCTGTGACCTTCTGATCTGTAGGCCAACATCTCAGCACTAAGCTCTCCTGCCCTCCTTATTCCCCTCCAAAAATGAAAAAATCAATAAATAATAAAACACCAGACATGGCTCACCTTGTATGCTGCTGAGTGTGAGGTGGGCTGAAGGTCTCTGTGTCACAAACCTTGCCCCTGTAGTGTTGTAACCATGCGGTAAGGTTCTTGCTTCTGTAGTAGAAAAAAATAAAATCAGCGCAGCACTCATCACACAACACCCTGGAGATAATCAGTATTCAACTTAATATGACCGAATGAACATGATTACACACAGTAATTTAACGCTCACCTTGTAATGTCTGTCTGGAGATGATGTTCTCTGTTACCTGTGACAGAAAAGACACATCCCGTCAGAGCCAGAAGCTCAGAGAACATGCACTGACTCAGCAACATTCCTGACCATCTTATACATCTGAGGATATTTTATCTGGTTTCTTTGTGTCTCCGTCCTGGCACGCAGCTCCATGCAACCTAACCCAGTATGTTTCAGTTTGGAGAGCCTCGCTTCCTTTTCCCTCCTCACCTTCGGCAATTTTGGTTCAATACAGCTCAAACTTGCCAACAATACAGCTGTATTTTATAGTTTATTTTACATCAGTAATCAGATTAGTGTTCTTTTTTTTTTTTTTTTTTGCAGCTATACATACACAATTTTGGAACAGCGCTTTTAAGGGGTACTCGGCAGCTGTGCAAGCGAAATTGGGGCCCGAGGTAATTCATGAAGGCTGGAATTCGGTGTTTGAGGGGCTTGTCTAGCTCAAGGGGGTGAAATTTGCAGTAACCTGTGACAGACATATTTTATACCAGTCACCCTTCAGTATCCAGTTCATTTGTCCCTGTCAGGCTGACCAGGATTTGAACCAGCAACTTTCAGCATAATGGGCTTGTGTTCTAACGCCTTAAGGCCAGTCCTAACCTATGACTTCATTCTGTTTTAACCCCACATGGAAACATCCGATTAAACTAATCACGGGCTTAATGACCTTTTGAGTATGGAGCTGGATGGAAACGTTCCCATTATAAGCAATAATGTCCACTTTCAGTCATGGGTGCAACTGTAGGAGAATTCACAACAGGCACGTGCGTTTAATGTCTCGCAGGTGTCTGAAAGTAAAAGTTTGAAAGAAGGAGGACTCTGACCTTAATGCCAAGCACAATGCTGGGAGTCGTATGCCTATGAAATGCACATCAGCCTTCGACTTGTTTCGCATGTGAAGGCTTAGCCCACACAATGGTGGGAAAACAAAATGGTGACTAGAGAAGCAAAATACTCGAGGGCTAAAGAATGTCTTCTGTTTGTATCGGATTTCAAGAAATTACTAAGTAGCATGTTAAAGCTCAGTCAAGCAACTCCCTCATGCTGGATTAGAAACCGGTTTCATTCTTTCTACACAGTGTATTAAGCTGATACAAAGGCAACATAAATCCCACTGCTTTGACTAGTTTTTCCTTTTTTTTTTGTTACCCAGAAAAAATAAAATGCTAAGTAATCATTTTTTTCCTCCTTAACTAAAGTTTATTATCAGTCTCTATTTATGGTCTGTTTCTGTTCTCCCCTGCAGATGCAGAACTCCCCCCCCCCCCCCTCACTCTTTTCTTCCTTTCCCCTGTCTAGTCTTCAGCGTGCTGTGCGAGTGCACTACGGAGACTCTGTTGATGTTGGCAAAAAGCTGTCGCGCTATTCATCAGACATAGAAGCGCCTACGCACACACTAAAATGACATAATCTCCCCGTGACAGCATGAGAGACGGCGGACCGAGGCACGCTCGCCTCTGGAGTTCCTCTCCATAGACTTGACACGGAATCCGCCAACGCTGTTTCCCACATGACACTGATTAAGAAAATTTTCGATTCTAATATCCAACATATGTATTGTTCCTGTTGAGATGGATACACATACACACACACACACACACACACTGTCTGCATTGTAATGGCAAAGATTTAGCTGGCGGACTGTCACATGTTAGTGTTGAAATCAAGTCGCTTACCCTTGTCTCTGTTGAGTCTAAGTGATCTCACCCTCACATTACATTCAAGTCAAAAATCCCCAAGATGTTACTCACATTAAATCAGATCCAGAATGGGGCTTCTGGGATGGGAAAAATAAATTGCAGTAGACTGTAGCAGTGCGCTTTGGGCAAAGCTATTGATTGTTAAAGAAACACCGTTGACTTGTACCTCCGTGTTTGGGGGTTTGAATCTCGCTTCCAGCTTCGTGTGTGTGTGTATATGTGTGTGTGTGTGTGTGCGTGTGTGTGTGGTTCTGTCAATGCTTGCAGGGTGTTCTCTCAATAATGTAGTTTCCTCCAACAGTCCAAACACATGCATTGTGGACTGATCAGTGTTTCCAAGTTGCCAGTAGTGTATAATTGGGTGTGTGATTTTATGATGTTATATAATTATGTATTATATATAATCCTATCTAAATTGCATAAGCAAACCAGACTCAAGCTTTAAGTGTTTGATAAGTGAGTCAGAAGTCTTAGGTAAGTGAGTCTGATTCAGATCTCAAGTTATAGAAGAGTTGCTCAAATAACAGCAAATAAGAGCTGAGTCTTGCGTCAGAGTTCTACCCAAATGTCAGGTTATATAAAAGTGGGTCAGAACCTGAGAGTCTTGGATCATTACACAATATAAAAAAAAATAAAACTCTGAATCAGGTGTTGATTCACTAAGAAATGAGTCTGATTAGGGTGTCCACAAACTTTTGGCTATAGGATGAAATTTATTTATTTAGACATTTAAAACAAATAAAATGCCTTGTGTCATTTTTCTTGTGTTCTATTGCCTTGAGTTTAAACAGGCTGATTAGATTTCCCCCCTAATGTGACCTCATATAAGAAGACAGCCTCCCATGGCTTATTGCTCAGCTCTGCCCAACTGTTCTGTGCTCTAATAGGGCGTGTCTCAGCATTTGCTCATTTACATAAACACTGAAATGGCGCATTTAGAGCAGGAGTGAAAGCTAGAGCATTAAGACACACACTTTAAGGGAGCGCTGAGACCTGTGTTGACTTGTAAAAGAAATAGTAAAATACGGGACCTTTAATCTGCAAGTCTGAAGAGTGTCTGAATGGCCTTTTTTTGTTGGAGGGGTGGGGAGGTGGTTGAAAGGGTGTACATGGAGGTTCATATTTTCTAGTTAGCATTTTTTTGTTTTGTTTTGTTTGTTTTTTTTCCTCCCCTTCCTGCAAGTTTTCTTAGTTAACTCGTTTCATTAGAACTCTGTTGGAACACTTGTCTGTGATTTCTTTGGCAATCAGAGGCTGGTGATTGCTGAGTAACAGAACGCTGGGATCGATGTCTCTCGTGTCACTCAATGTAGTCTGTTAAGAGCAACGACTCAGAAGAATTCAATCCTGCTTGTTTCACTTCGCCATAAATGGAGACGCAGAATAAGCGAGTAGCTCCGACTATTTCCAGAGATATTCGGCAATAAATATTCTCCGTCAAACGAACGGCTTTGCTGGTAAGCAGCCGTGTAATAAGTGGGTAATATAAACAAAATGAACTCCTCCAGGGCAAGACAAGACCTCTGAACCACGGTTTCTTTTATGCTAATCACCAGACTGCCTCTAGGTTATCCCTCGCCTGCTGTATAACATAATGCTAATTATTTGCTCTATAAAGGATGCTGGGAACTGTAAAAGCTTTTGAAATGTGTAATGCTTGAGTTTATACTCAAAGGGCTTATTGGAAGTTCGAAAGCAAACAAAGATGATGGGTTTGCAGAGAAAACAGCTGTTTTGTAAACTACGGGATGCTGATGGAAAGGGTCAGGAATAGGAAGTGGAAATGTGCCACAACAATAACAATAAACAAACTCGGCATGAAGCCTTTGACCGTAAAGCGAGAGAGATGGACAGAGGTGCTGGGGAGTATTTCTCCAAACAAAAACACACACACACACACGCACACATACACAAGCAGACACTGCAGAGAAAACTATTTAGCCTCTCCTCTGCCTGAGCACAGCAGATAATCTAATTCTTTTATATCGGCATGAGATTGTGGTTTAGAGTCAATTTTATTTTCTGTACGGTGCGTCCTTAAGGCGCGGCATTAATAAGTAACAGTGGCTGAGCTCCAGGAGAAGTGTGACTGGGTTAACTATAAAACTCAAATAGTCAGACTTTGCCCTGTGGAATGAAAAAAACTGATTTGAGATTAGATGGTGTTGATTAGATGAATGAAAACACATTTAAAAAATGAATCCCGTCTGTTTCCAATGGACAAATGTGTGTGTTCATATGCAGTGTAGCCCTGCTGTGCTTTTGGGTTTAGGTTCGGTGCAGTTTGGCATTCGCTGCCGCATGATGAAGTCGACCCAAAACGGCTTCCCGCTCTGTTGCACTTGAGCAGAGACCTAGTTGTTGCTCTGATGCACACTTTTTTTTAGACTTTTTTCAGTCCTGTTCGAGAGACTCGACTCCTTCCTTCCTTGCACACATCGTCTCCTTTACTCGACTTTTCAGCATTTAATGCGGGTGTTAAAGACATGACAGTTTGCCTTCGGTCTTGGCAGAACACAAAACTGTCATGGCCGATTCCAAACGTTTAAAAGCTGCCTTTAAATCTCTCTCTCTCTCTCGTTCGCGCTTTCTCTGCCTCTCTGCCTCAGCAGGTCGCTGTAGCGGGTTAGTGAAATCTGACTCTAAGTAGAACCAGCTTCGAGCACTTCAAGAACATTTTTGGCAGGAGGCGAGCCCTCGCATACTCTACGGCCGAGCAACACGAGAGCGCCAGCCGGCCCTGGCTCCATCACCTTATTAACTTCTCTTTTTTCCTTTCCTGTTTTTTTTTTTTTGCTTTTCTTTTCAAACGTTTTTTTTTCTTTTTTTTGTCCCTTCTCTTTCTTAAATGTCTCGTGCTTACAGTCTCTATGAAACTTCTTTATCTCAAACCTCTGTTACATATTCTGGAAAGAAAGTTGGAAAATAACTTGTACAGCTGAATATTTGTATACCCTTAGGATTAATGAACCTCTTTAATCAAAGCAGCATTTAGTGTGTTATGCTTTGCAGATGTTCTTTTAAATCACAAATAACAGAAATGGTCAAATAGTGTACTTTAATTTGTCAGTAGTAAGTAAGTTCAAAGGTTTGCATATCCTTCTAGCTTTTATAGTCTGGCTAAATAAATGAATAAATAAATGCTAGAGATCCTTCTTTTGATTATTTTCTATGCAGTTTCCCATTCATTTTGCATTATGTTTTACGCATCACAATTAACTTGTTTATTTATTTATTTTTTATGTTTAATGCATCAACAAAATAATGGGATTCAAACTTATTCACTCAACTGTAATATTTTTCTGGACGTACAGTATGTACAAACACTTCATTAGTATGAAATAACTTTCTTTTTAATTTCTCTTATACCACACAAACAGTTACAAATGTTATTGATTATAGAGGAATGTATGCAATTTGCATTTCTACAATTCGAACTGATCAGATGTTCAAGTTGTCAAGCATTATTTATCAAGTTAAGGTACGTAACTCGACCTTAAAAGCCTGCTGTTGTCAGTTGCAATCCGTTCCACTGTTGCAAAAGTTTTTGAATTAGATTTTTTTTGTATTTTTATTTAAATACTTTGCAGCTGCATTTGAGCATTGCTCCTAACATTCACAGGATTTCCAGTATTCTGTCTCTGTGATTGTGGAAAAAGCTTCTGTATTTCTCCACACTTGAAGAAGGAATGCTTCCTCTATGATTTAATGAGGACTGAACCTCATTAAATCATAGAGGATGGATGATGTCTGACCAGGATGAAGGGACAAAAAGTCCCATTGAGCAACGACAGGGAAATGGAGCCTGGATTTAGGGATTTTCGGAGGAATTTGTCGGCTCCTCCTCCACTCCTGCTCACTCAGGTAGAGTCAGTGTTCATGATATTACACAGGACAGGAAGTGCTGATATTATCACCGGTCTCACCCTGGTGCATTCTGATGCACTAACAACTGCTCGTTTCTGCGAGAGAATATCCGTCCGTGCCTGTGCAGCTCTCCATGTGCGGGATTAAAGGGGAAAGAAAAAAAAACCTCTCTGTAGTGGAGCTGAGCAGCAGATCTTTGTTTTGGCTTTACATCAAAGCTGAGCACAGGACACAATAATTGCTGTGGTAACAAAGGCCCAGGTCGAGGGTGTGCGTACATGGGGCGTTATACCAATCTCACACTCTGCTATATGTAGTATGTAAGAGTGAGACTGGGATTGTTCCTTATTTCAATCAATTAGTAATAACTTCCACGTGTGCTGGCATTCTCAACATTCTCACTGCGTACACATGCCTTTCTCTCTTTCACTGCCTCAGTTGTTTTCTCTCCTGCTTAGTTGTTTTGTTTCTTTTTCTCTGTTTCCTTCTCCTCCCTCCCTCTCTCTCTCTCTCTCTCTCTCTCTCTCATTCCTACTGCTTGCTGGACCTGTTTCTTTCCTCCTCTAACTAAGCTCAAATCTCCTTCACTAACTCGTGTAGGCACGCAAGCAAATGCAAACACAGATTAGTGTGTATCCGTACATATAACATTACATATCTTTCTTGCGTCAACCACATATAAGTGTCCTCATGAGGATTTTTCGTTTTTTTTTTTTTTTTTGTTCCAGTGGCTGAACCCTAAATCGAACTGGGTATTCTTTCGGGAGCCATAATTGCGTCCACATCTTTCTGAAAATGGCACATGTGTTTTAAATTAAGTGCCAAATGCCTCAGTCTCCCAGCACCCATAAATTGTTTGCAGCCTCACTCAATTAGTAGCGAAAGATTTGACAGAGTGGGAGGGGGTGACATGCGTCATAAAGTCTGTAAAGTGTGGAGAGAGAACTGGAGGTGCTGGAATAGAGTAAACAAATAAATTGATTAAAAAATCAAATTTTATATATATATATATATATATATATATATATATATATATAGAGTGTGTGTG
>JAQMYJ010000001.1:13294916-13313544 GCA_030014305.1 Clarias laeviceps | reverse complement strand
CAAATTTTATATATATATATATATATATATATATATATATATATATAGTGTGTGTGAGATGTGTGGTCCGCCCTCGCCTAGAAAACACGCTCCGTGTCCATGTGTACAAGACAGAACATGAAATAACTGAACACAAGATTAAGCAGATGTTCCAGTGGAAATCCAAGTAGTTCCCCTTCGAGCTGGGACTTACAGTGAAGTGGTTCATGACTAGGGCACACTGGTGACTCACTTGGCATAATGCTGAGAAATTCAGTCGCTACCATGAAATGCCTTAAAGCAATTAATGAGTCATGCATACAGATTTTATGCAAGAAGAAATGACTGACTTGCTTTGACACATTTATGGCAACAGTAATGAAGAGCTTAACTAGAATCCGCCTACTGCTTTTGCCACTGAGCTCAAGCACAAGGGTGAAACATATTATTTCTAAAGCGCTTGTGAACATCGCCGTCGTCAGCAGAACGAGCCGCCCGCCGATAAACAGGCCTGACGATGGCACGCATCGGCTTCACTGGGGTTGCGTAATGGAGCGCTTGTGCTTCTTAACCAGTTCCAGATGTAGACTCACCTTAGAGATGTAAGCCTTGATGCCTTCAGCCAGTTTGACGCAGGATTCTCCTAAGAGCTGGGCCAGGTCCTCTGGAATATCCCGGTTTTTATCCAGTGCGTTCAGCAATCTAAGACATCGCAGCTCTTCTGTTACTCCTTGGTTCTTTACCTGTCAATAAACCAACCACAAGCTGAGATTGTTGGTCAAAGATAATTCTTCATTCTTATTACTAATACCAGTTAGCTATACAGATTATAAGGACAATGAAAGATCTCTTAAGAACACTTATAGCTGTCACCCCTTGGCTCGTCACACTCTCGGACATTATAGAAATCTTTTCCTTTATCTTCACCAATCCCATTACACCTTACACTCTATTGTGAGGTGTGTCCGGAAAATTTCATCATCTTTTATTGTCTACTCATTTTTATATATTTCATATTTCCCATCAATGAGATTTACAGAGATGTGCACCAAGTGAAATCTGTGGTACCGTGCGTCCTTGGCAGTGGAATCCTATAACCGACTGCTTTGTTCTCCGCCATTGTTGAAACTAACCCAATAAATTCACAACAACTGTGAAAGAAGAATCTGAACAAGACCTGAGGGATGGTTAACAAGGGAGCAATGTGAAAACCCAGGACACGATTTCGTGGTCAGTTCGAACACAATTCCTGACCTTTCCGTGTGAGAAGTGTATAAGGACGTGCTAGGTCAGACGCGAGTCAGGACACGCTCGAGTCAACGACTGCGAGCCAGCTGAAGAGATGTTTCATCCCTGTCGGGGAAGTTTAGACGACCTTGCTCGAAGGCAAGCCATTTTTCTCAGTTCGGTTTCTCTTCAACACAAATCTTTGCAAATGATCTAGGAAGGAGGTCTGCATGCAATTTGAAGCCTAGAATAAGAAATTGCTTAGCGTCACGGTTGGCGTTTGCTCTTAATGATTCTTTAGCAGTTGCCTCCGGAGCATGAAGACGAGGGCATGCAGGGTGAACAGGTCTTTTTTTTTTTTTGGTTTGTTTTCTTCTTTTCTTTCTTTTTTTTTTTTCTTTTAGAACCAATGATGCTACACATATCAGGCAGTGTGATTCAGGCAGCTAATGAGTGGGCTTTACTCATGCATCATGTAGGGCAGGGCTGATGCGGGGTCAGTTTTATGGGTCATGTTCTAATTTTTAGGATTACGACTTTGTAGAAGAACAGACCCTCAATTAAAAATGAACCTCTGCGCTTTACAGGAAATCCAGTTCCTTTTCATGTACAGTATTTTACCAGATTTTTAATTACTTGTAAAGATTCTAAACTGTGTGTGTGGGTGGGTCATGCAGATCACACAGGCGTCATTAAAAAAAAAATGACCCGAGTACAGCTTTGTGGTTTTCTTGTAATGGGCATGATTATGATTTGTGGATTTTTTTGGTAGAACTGTTAACATATTTCCTGCTTCATGCCAAACTGCTGGAGCCACTTTAATATTTTACTGTCTTCTTCACAAATAAATCCTGGCTTATACAAGTTCATGCTTGCTTGAAGTTGCAGCAGAGAGAGAGGAAAAAAAAATGAAGTTCAAATAGTAGCAGGACGACATTTGTTTTGAAATGCTCGTACTCGTATCTCACAGCGCTGTCCGAGGTGTGGTTTATTATTGTGTGCCGGTAATCGAAGACATGCCCATGCCGTAAGATTTCACAAAAACAACCGTAACAACAGAAACTAACCAGCGAGCAATGCTTCCTTATAGAAGGTGCACAGCAGGCTCCATAGCTGCATGTAATGTATAACATGTACCGGTAGTAAAATATACAGTAAAGTGCCATAAAATCAACAGCGCTGAGACGCCGGTTGTAGGGATGCAAGAGAGGGGTCCAGAAAGGGTGAGTGAGGATTTCTGATCCCAGAGAGAGTCGCAAGAAATGAGGAACAATGCTCTAGTGTTACTCCTGGTTTCTGGAGCTGGGGGAAGAGTGGAGTGGACCTGCCACTGCTGAACTTTATGCTTCACTCAACATATCGCTACTTTTTTGGGAAGGATTAAAAAAAGAGAGAGAGAGAAACCAGTCATGCAACTTAAAGCCATGCCAGAATCTCTTTCTCTCTCTCTCTCTCCCTCAATTTGTCTCTTTCTCCTTCATTCTCAGTCATCCTTTGTCTCTCTTCCACACCTGGTATCTGATCGTCAACATGTGAAATTTTTTATTATTATAGTTTTTGTTGTTTCCTTATTCCGCTGTGATGTCAGAGGGAAAGAACAGGGATTCTGGGGAAACTTTTTTCATGCTCCCCTCTCTGTCCCAGCTCGTCTGCTTGGCCTCAGCTTTCAGAAATTCGGCCTGGGGGGAAAGCAGGTTGTCTGGGCAGGCAGAACCAACGTGCGCAGAAATCAATCTTTTTTTAATTTTTGGCTAGTCATAACCCTGTTTATTTACTGATGAGCAATACTACCTAAATGTCAATAGTAATCATTACTCATCTATTTAATTGTCCATAATGTAATTGGAGTCTTCAAAGGATAATAATTATTTCATAATATTTTCTACTGAAAGCTTTAACCTGCGAGGTGTAAACAAGTGCTATTTTGTCTCATTGTCTTGTTATTTCTCTATAATAGCCTGCTACATTAGCATAGCTCATTATTTCAACATATATTATTACTTCGACTCCAGGTGTTGCAAGTAGAATATACATCCATGTTTCAAATATATACGCATATGTCTACTTGAAAAATATGAAATCTATGAAAATATATGGTATGTCATAACAAAGTCAGGTTTAAAATTATGAGACGTTCACTCATACCTTTGCCATAGCACATAAACATTTTTACTGCTTTTGGTTCCGTATGATTTAACTGGAAAGCCTTCCTGGTAGAGATTTCCCTTTTCGTCCCTGCCATTCTCAGAAATCACTGAACAACAAGGAGTGTCTGCTGATAAGCCTTGGTGGTGTAGTAAATATTTAAGTTTTGCTTCCCTGTAAATCTTGGACTGAAATTTAAAGTGCCATCTCGGCAGCTCCGTAACGCCAGATCTCACACCTGAGTGGACAAGCACAAAGGCAATCACAGACAGAAAAGCTGATGACAAAAAAAAGAAATCACCCCCATGTTGCTACAGGAAACTATCCTTTAACGCATAATCTCCTTTCTTTTTCCTATTCTCATTGACTCGTAAATCTCTTAAATGACCAGTGGAGACGGCCCCTTTGAGACCTCATTCATTGTAAGGTGTTTTCAAAGAGATTGTGGTCATTGGAATGGCTCTCGATTCTGTTCCTTTCTGTTCTGTTTGTCTTCAGCTTGGGTTCATCACGAGACAGTGCTTAGTGCTTACTAACTACAGGCCCTGATGGTGGAATCAGGCCGATATCCTGCAGCCAAAACCACCAAAAAGTTCCTATTAAGGCAGTGAGGCGCTTAGAGGAGGCAGTAATTGCCCTGGGTGTTTAATTTATATAAAAATCAGTTCAGGCCCAGCCAGCTCTTGGACCGAGTAACAAACACATTTAAATCTTAATGTTTTGCTTGTTGGGTCTGGAAGAATGCCGCCTGTCCAGCCTTCCTGCCTGAGCACAGTCACAGAAAGATAAAAAAAAACGTGTAATATGATGGTAGAATGTAGCCTCGCTTCTCTGAAGTATTCTTTCCTGGATGAGTGAAAGCTTTGAGACGCGAGAAGAACCTGCTGTGCAAGGCGTGCTTCACTAATGGGCCCTAATGAAGAGATAGCATCTATCTATCCGTGTAGCGCCGGAATGAACCGGAGGTCCATTTCGCGGCTGGCTCTTTTTATTTTGCCAATAATGTTCTTACAGTTTGTGATAACGTGAGGCTGAGCGGAGATGTTTACATGCTTTTAGGACAACAGTGCTGGTAGTCCGTTCCATCTGGCTGCTACACCGTGTGTGAGCACGGGATATTTATATTAGCTCGAAATACCCTTCGTTAGTTTGCAGCTGGTCCACATGAGGAACAAAAGAAACTGAAATGGCATAAAGTTTTCATTTTGGGAACCGAGATGAAGGTTAGAGTTAGGTTGGGTGTAGGCGTGACATTAATTAGTAATAAAATGTCAATAGATCGACATTGTGTGTCGGGTGTGTGTGTATGTCTTTCAAATGAATAGCTGCTTAATCTTCTTTGTTCTCTTATTTATTTTTGAACTGATACAGTACTACTTACATAAACAGGAATAAAAACAACAACAACAACAATCTGATAAAAATTGTATTTCATATTGGAATTTCCCAGGAGGAAATTAATTGCTGGTGCTCATTAACAAAAGAGAAAAAAAAAGTTGTGTGCTTTGAAGAATTGTGAAGTAATTAAGAGTTAACAAATTTCCAAAAACAGCTTCAAGTCTGTTTCTAGTAAATCCAAACTTGGGCACCATATTCATGTGTGGGCACCAGTGTTGTGTTTTTATTTTAAACTGTGAAACCGTATAAATTGAATCTTGTGTCTTATTGGGAAATATCCAAGCCCTGCATGGGGCTAGCTGTAACTTGGCGAAACATGAATCCACAAAGGAAGGCAGCCAAATTTAGCTGCATGAGGACTGTTCTGCATAAATCCCAAAAGTTTAGTCTGACCAAACAAAAAAAAGAGTAAAAAGAGAAGAAAAAACAGAACAATTAATGCGCAGACACAGCAGGGTGTAAGTGGGTGAGATTTTTTCGCGGATCTTGGCAACAGAAACTGCCACAGAAGGTTTTGACCGAGTTGGAGAGAAAAAGCTAAACACTGCTTGCAGGATACAATTTTACACCAACTTTTTGTTATTGTTGGTGAAGGTTTCTCTCAAGGAGCACCTGGAGTGGAACGAGGTGGCATGACGAAAGTTTCCAAGGAGCGCTGACTTGCAATAAAACAAGCAGCATGTGGAAATGGGCGCACCAGTCACACTCTGCGGCAAACTGGCTTAGTCATGGACTCGAAAGCAGACTGGCTCTGTTCTGGCAAGCACCTTCACGTTGGACAGCAGGAAGTAGACAGAAATAGGTCAGCCTTTGGTTCAAAGCAATGTCAGCTCCATAATCTTAAGTCATTTTGGTCATCTTCTTCTGTTTACAGTCTTTGTGTCTGACCTCTTTTCCGTTTCATTGAACATAATGGAGTCTCATCTATCAGCTAAAGTCCTAAGTCTGTTTATAGTGTTTATCTTTTCTGATTCAGGTTTTGATTTACGTCTTGTAAATGTGGAACCAGACATATGCGAAGCTTCTGAGTAATCGAACGTCTTAAAGCTGTAAGTCAACTTGCCTGAACACGGCTTATCATCTTGTGACAACAGTGATGCATTACACATCACTCCATGACCTAAACCAAAACTGTCCTTGGTGTAGCTTCAGTTGCTTACAGCAGCTTACTCCCAAACCACAGTTTCTGTTTTTAAAAAAAGAATTATGGCTATCTCCTGGAGAGCAGGGAAAAGTCCCTTTAAAATGATCAGAAGCAGCACAAAAACAACCACGGGCTGAATATAACCAAACAACGGTTTAGATCCTACTTCACATTGCAAGGCACAGCTCTACAAATGACAAAGCCAGTCACAGATCCGAGCTTCCAAAAATACATATTCTTTAGAAAGAAAGTATCTAGTGCATGGATTTACTGCGTTCCTCAAGAATTCATGCTTCAACTATCTGGAGTCTTGATTTGGCAGATTCACAGAAAAGGAAGCAGCATTTGTATGTGTTCTTTTGTACCACATGGTTTTCTATGTGAAAAGCATTTGTGGGGGAAAAATGTGTCCATTAATCATAGTCATATATATATGTCTTGCAGGGTAAAGTGATCATAAAGCAATGCAGTGTCTTAAGACAATCAGAGCCATGATGATATATAATTATTATTGCACTATTATTACTATTATTATTATTATTGACACACCAAAAATAGGCGGCTACTAAACTAGACCTTTGTTTGTTGTTAGTGCGATACTATCACAAGTGCTCATTTTATATTTCTGCATTATTTATCTTGCATAGAAAAGTGCATAGCCTTCCGAGACTCGGTCTCTACTCTTGTGTACGTTGCAATTTCTACTGCCTGTTTCTCTTTATGCATAGCTGAAGAAGTTTAGCAAAGGAATTATAACTAACAGTCCTCAACTAAGAATCGATATTCATTATGTAGACAATGAAGTTGGGAGAAAATGTCATGTCCTCATATGAGAATATTCAAATCATAAAAAGGATATAGTTTATTTTAAAAGCTTTACATGGATTATGTACCTTGTATAGTTGTTAGTTTTTAAGGTATACTATATTCGCATTTTCAGGTATTGTGTATATTTAACATGACCATAACGACACTGTATATTTACAGTCACAAAGATCATGATTATTAAAAAAGTTGTCCCTAAACAAGTTATAAAATGAATGTTAAGATAGATAAAGTACTTTATTAAATCCCAAAGGGAAATTGTACAAATAATAATAATAATAATAATAATAATAATAACAAATACAAGTCTAAACATATACAGTAAGTATAAACTGCAGCCTCTGATGTGAAGTATAAAAAGGATACGTAAGTTGCAAACATTTAAAAATATGAACCTTTGATGTCAGTAACACACACACACAGAGACACTGTGAGACAGTGTGATTAATACGCGCAAACTTGTCCCCCACACTTGTAGGACGTTTCTGAGCGCAGGAGAAGCTCACCTGGGACAGGGACATGTTCAGGTAGAGGAAGAGTCCTGTGGTGGAGGCGATCTGCAGCACCACCACCACGATCACCACCATGGCGAGCCACAGCTTGGACGGAGACTCTCTGCGGCCGCCGCCGCCGCCGCCGCCGCCGCTCGTCGGCACCATCATGTAGGTAGTGGACTCGCTGCTGACCGAGCGGAAGTAGTCCTGGTTGGGCTGAGTGGCCATGGCATTCCTGGGCTCGAGTGACCGGACCGGGTGAAACTAGGCGTGTGTGCGGACAAGCTCGGCGCTCATTGAGCTCGGCGTGTGAGTGACTGACTGACTGACTGAGTGTGTGAGTGTGTGTAGTGGAGGAGGGCCAGCCTGAGACTTTCTCCGGGTTTCTTGGAGAGTAAAGGGAGGCAGGGCGAGTCTGAACCCGGGCCGCGTCCCAAATCACCTCCTCTCCCTCCTTACGCTCGCGCACTGTGTGTACGGCGCTTCATGCAGGCTACTTAGTGCACTGAAATATCCAAACTTTACGGTATTTGGGATTAAAGTTTGTAAACTAATCACGTAAATGTGTTTAACCCCTGTGAGGTCTCTATCTTATTTAAACAAACATTTCTCTAGTGTGTAAAACATGGTATTTATTTATTTATTTATTTATTTGTAAGCATTTCCTCATGTTTATACACTTCCTTGCATAAATATGCAGCCCCTTAAACTTCTCAACCAGGAATTAAAATGTACTTAAGGAGGCTTTTATCCATCTATTCAGGAACCTCTGTAGTCCAACTAGGGACCATGTAGGCCAGTGTTGACCACTGTATTTATTACCTTTCTACGGCCGTGGTGGGACCTCCGGTCTACAACCTCCGGTAATTAGCGTATTCTGCATGTCTATAGACTGTGGGAGGAAACCGGAGTACCCGGAGAAAAACTACAGACCCCAACGTGGAAATCGAACCCGGACCCTGGAGGTACAAGATGACGGTGCTAACCACTACGCCACCGTGCCGCATTAAGCGGGGTTATATGTCACAAATGTACTGTACACTAAATACAGCATAAAAGCTTTTACAGTAGAATTGAGAATGCTATGTTATTTACAAATAAAACACATAAAAGTCAGGTGTCATGGAGGCTTAGTGGTTAACACTGTCACCTCGCCCCTTAAGGGTCCGGGTTCGAGTCCAGAGGTTTTTGTGTGTGGAGTTTGTCTGTTTTTCCCATGCTTGATGGGTTACCTGCAGGTACTCTGATTTCCTCCCACAATCAAAAGACATGCAGTTTAGGCTAACTGGCATTCCCAAACTGCACATAGTGTGTGTGTGTGTGTGTGTGTGTATGATGGATTGGCACCCTGTCCAGAATGTACAATGCCTTCATGCCCCAGATCTCCTGGGAAAGGCTCCAGCCCCCCACCTTAACCCGGGATACAGTATAAAGCTGTATTGACGATGAGTAAGTGCGTGAGAGAGACATTAAGGTTGTAAGCATGCCGCTCACTGCTCTGGGACTGCTCTGAGAAGTTTACGATATTTTATACTGTTTTATAGGCTATTTTATAGTTCTTATAATTAAACATAATTAAAACCTGGATGTTTTTTAAACAAACAAGCAAAAAAACTTCTTTGGAGCTGGTGTAGATGTATATTAAAATCACGTGACACTTTAATTGCACACAAGTGCACCCTATCCATCTAATTCTGTAATTTTTGATGGCATCTGCTGGCTGCAGAAGTAATTAAGGGGTTATACAGCATTGGGGTAAATACAATCAAAACCTTCACTTCATCACTAAATACATTTTCAAACTAACAGTCGAATCCCAATATTATATAGATATTTTATTTAGGCTCATATAATTTCATAAGCACAGTTAGATCCATTTTTGTTCCAGGCTGTAACTTACATCTGACAAATACATTGCATAATAATGTGGAACAGTTAAAGGGGTAAATACTTATGCTAATACTTATACTTATGATAATAAGGGCATTATTATCACTTGTAATTATTTTTATTATTATTACTATTATTATTATTATTTTATTTATTTTTTTTATTAAAACTGCAGTTAGATTCAGGCAAACATTACCTTTATGTGTTTAACTTATGCCATGATGACTATAGGCCATGATTCAAATAGTCAGCTTTCAAGGCATCCTTATGCGAAGGACATTATCATCACTCATAATTGGATTTATTTTTTTTGTAATTGTAGTAAAACTTCACTTAGATTCACTTTTAATTTAAAATTTGCACTTTTATAAAAGAAAAAATAGTGCGAAGAATAGTTTAAAATTTATTAATAATTATAATATATATATTATTATAATTAATAATAATTGTAGCCTCCTTGGGAATGCAATATGAAAACCATGAATGTAAAAATAGAAAATAAGAAAAGGATGTCTATGAATACGGCATGTTAGATCCTAGAGAACTTGTTAGTAAATTAAATTACATATTCGATAATGTTTGCGTAGTCTGTTATGTTGCCTTCAAAAAAACAACAAAAAATACCAGCCATGTTTTTATTCCTCCTTCTATTAACTTCATAAATAATTTTTATCTTCACAAAGATAAGTATTAAAGCTTAAAGACCACAAAGCATAAATACTCTTCCTAACTCAAGATAAACTGTCTGTAAAGGAACTGTGAAGCTTCCTCAAACTTATCCGCATACTGCAAATATCAGTCTGCTCCATGTCCCTGTCAGAACTGGAGAGAAAACAGCTGGACACAAGCAACATGGGCTGAGTTGGGAAAGTTTCTGGCAATGTACCAAACTGTATGCAATTGCACTAAGTAAAAGGTCAAATGGCACACAACTGATGATATAAATAAAAGAATCGCATAGCTACCAGAGTAAATATTAGATTACAATATGAGTATGCTAAAAGGGTTGCATTTTACACACACAAAAATGAATCTGGATTTGACCTTGATTGTTCCTCCATATTTGTAAAATGCAAATATAAGGGGCCCTTATCTCCCCGCACTGACATCCATGTACAACATCTGTGTACAGACCTTAGCCGCTTTGTACAAAGGCAATAGATGTGACATATATCCTGCAATAATGCAACTGTTGCTAAATATTCTGTAGATGGAACGATGGAAAGTTAGCTAATTACCAAAAATTTATAAAAGGCAATGCTTTAAGAATAAATTGGGGCCATGCAGTTTTACTCATATCTACACATTACCAGGTGTTAACAGGCCACATGATTAGCTTACTTATGATTAGCTAGTAATGAATGTAACTTATGTTTTAAAATTACTACATGCGGAAGGCCCTGGTTCGATTCCCAGCCAGTGCCCAAACCCCAGCCACTGGATGCAGTGCCGGTCCCAAGCCCGGATAAAATTGGAGGGTTGCGTCAGGAAGGGCATCCGGCGTAAAACCTGTGCCAGTGCGGACTGGATATTCCGCTGTGGCGACCCCTTGTCGGGAGCGGCCGAAAGACCAACAACATAGTATTTAGAAAATTTGACATTACCTGACATTCCCTCAAAACAAGCTCTGTATAATCCAAAGTTAAGTGGATAATGATCTTCTAAGTTATGTTTAATAATTATTATTAATAATAATTATTGTGATTGACACTGCTATTTTATGAAAAGTTAATTTGGAAATTTGTAGCTAAATAATTTTACTTGAAAGCAAGTATGCATTGTGGAAAGACGTTATGGATAAGATTATTATTATTATTATAATTATTATAATTATTATAATTATTATAATTATAATAATAATAATAATAATAATTGCAATATTACAAGCTTCAATAAAAGTCTCCAAACATGTATTTTTGCATTTAGAATAAGTGGAAATTTGCTAATTACATTTGCGTTCTTTTACTTGTATGATATTGGCTGGCACAGAAGCCCAGGCAGCCCAGGCAGAGCTGTTCACATGGACAATGCACACTGCATATAAATTAAAGTTAATCTATAAATGTATGCCAGGAAGCTAAGCTGTTATTCATAGTGGGCTAAAAATTACTTTTGGTCCAAATAAATGGGAAATTGATTATTGCATCTGTTTATCATTGCTTTTGAGCTACTCATTTACATAAATATCAATAATTCTGCAACAGTAGAGCTCTGGCTTCACATTAGCCCAGTGACATTGCAGTATGCTTGAACTGCATCTGAATTGATGGTAATATTCAGAAAATAACCAGCAAATATTATGGGAGCAAATTGGCCATTGCTTGGTGGTATTAATAATGTCTATTTGGAAGTGCCCTTGAAAACAATCGCTTTGTAACACTTCAGCTTGGAAGCACTTCCCTTTCCAAGTCCCTAGCGTAGGCTTCGGTTATTTAGTTTGGATTGCGTTACGTGCTGTGCTTTCAAAAGCTGTGAACAAAAGCCACCTTGCCAAAACAGAACCAGAGCCAGAGCTGTGTTAAAAATTCAATTGGCTACAGGGCTACAAACCGTGATGGAGCCTGAATCAAAAGTTACTCCCACACCTAAGATACATAAACACCTAGTCATCTAATCACCTCCAGACAAATCATGAAGGTAATCTCCAAATAAACACAACCAGGGATGTAAATTTTAGTGAAGTCCAGAAGTAGCGTACAGTTAAATATGTCACAGTACTGAATGTGTACTACATCAATTGTTCGTAAGTAATGCCTTTTATGTTATGCTTTTATTCTTTCATAAATGGCTGTGACTCCAATTAGACCAGAGTCTATTCAGGTAAATATAAGAGTTTACAAGAGAGATTATTTAGAGCAAACCAGAAAGCTTGAAATTAGCAAGATCATGAGTAGACAAAAAGCTGTTGCCTTTGGCTGACTATGTGCATGAGCAAACATACCGTGTCCTCTTTAGCTGCTCGGAGGTGATTTGAGAAATAGCCATCACTGGTCCTTGAGTTAGACTTTTCCACAAAATGGACTACATTCTGCCATAAGATTATCCGAACGTCACCGTTTCCATAATATATTTAACAACTGGACATCAGCTATGTGAAAAGGAGGAAATAACAGGTGGCTTACTCTAGGATTTTCCCCCAGTTTGTCTGACTTGTCCACCCAACACCAATAAGTGAAGAGGCAATTAAGATTTTCTTTTCTTTCTACAAGAAAGTTTGGGAAAGTTTTTAAAATGAGTTCGAAAGCTTGGAACCATTCTTTCCTTCTTCTTATTATTATCGGTACTATTTTGAAATCTCCTCTCCTGAGACAGAATCACACTTGCCAACAATTATATTTTATATTATATATTATATGGGTTCAATCCCAGACGTGTCCTGGGATTGAACCCATGATTCCAGATATTGCAAAGTCATCGTTTTTGCTTATTTATTGATTGCAATGTCATTCGTTCGATCATTCAATCAGCAAGTCCTTGATCTCGGTCAGGGTTGTGGTGGATTCAAAGCCTATTGTGGGACACAAATGTATGGGTTTGTGCTTTGCGTGCAACTTGCTCTGTCACTTATGATACAATTCAAGTTGGACTTTGGATAACATTACTTATTGTTTGATTTTTGTGTGTGTTTATTGTAATGAATACTTCTCATATGCTGATTTTGCATGTGAACGGAGTTGTTATTATTGGCATAACCAACAGCATTGTCATTCAGTAAATACCCAGCCAAAAAAATCAACTAAGACTAGCATGTGTATGCTGATCTTTATGCTAGTTAATGCTGGATGATGGAAAATGGAGAAGGCTTTATTGTATTTTGTCGAGCTAATCAATATGACCAGCCTCTGTTCGAAGGGGGGGAAAAAATCATGAACTGCATAATGCATCCTTGTATTTAGTGGCAAGATTTTTGTTAACAAGTACACTCAAAAGGGTGGCTTTTGTTCACCCAGCAGGCATTGTGCTGTTTATCCTGGTGACCAATGTTGTCTTTTCTTCTAATGCTCATTTCCAGACTTATGGTTGCTGACATCTTGCACAAAAGATGTGTTGCCTTTTGAAGTTTGCATCACCAAAGGCTATGTCTGAGGTAACACACTTAATAATACAGCAAAATGTGGTTTGGTATGTAGACTTTGTCTTAAAAGAATGGAAATTGAAGACAGATGTTTGGTCAAACGGGACAAACGAGAGCTCTCTGGTTAACGTGTGTGGCATCTGTGCTGCCAGATTTGTCTGACTGTTGTTCCAGGCCATATTGCAACCTTCCAAATGAATGCAAGACCGTAAAAACCACAAAGTCCAAAGTCCAAATTATACCTACCAGTAAGAAAGCATTTTCCCAATCTTTTTTTATTTTTATTTTTTTAAAAAATTAAAATAGCCTACATGGGTGGTAAAACTCCCACACTGGTAACTGTCCATATAAACGTCTGTCACCGAGATTGTAAATCTATATATATTTTTTTGTGTGTGTGTTCACATTGATATCAGTATTTCTGCGGATCACTTCCAAACAGGAATTAACCCACAAACCCCCTTATTCCCACTAGGGAAAACATTTTATATCGTTTGCCAAAATGTATTTTCCTTCCAGATTGTTTTCCTAAAACCTATATGATTAATTATAGTACATTATGATATGAAAGCTTGCTTTCCATCAGCTTTCACTTAAAGCTTTGCAAAACCTAATGAATTGGCACGGTTAGTGAACGCGTGTATTTACAGACATCCATGAGGCCTGCTTGGGTTTAGAAAGCTCTTGCGTAGATATTTTTGGCTCTCCGTGGAGAAAAATAAATCTGGGTGATATAGCTCCCAGGAAAAGCAAGGATCGAAACTGGGAGATTTTCCAGGCCCCAGTCATTCAGTCAACCTCATACATCTTAGCTCTTTTGTAATCACCCTGTCTTTCTTTCCTTCCCTCGCTCTCTCCGTGGTCACTCTCCATCTCACTCCTTCTTGCTCGCTCCTGCTCCTTTTCTCTTCTTGTGGCAGTGGAATTCCCTTAGAAACCGAAATAAATACTTCTCCAGATGCAGTAACAGGCGTGGACCCATTGTGTCTTCTCTGAACCACAGCTGCGATGTCAGCAGCCCTGTGTGTGTGTGTGTGTGTGTTTGTGTGCGCCTGTATGGTTGTTGTTACACTCGAGCAGTGGTCGCCAAGAGTGGGAGCGAGTGGGAGGCGAGAGTTCACTAAAGCACATTCCTGCCATGTTAGGTATCTCTGCTCTGGGAGTATTAGTGGAATGCTGTAAAAAAGTCTGCTTTTACAAGCCCTTTCAATCACAAAGGAGAACACGATGGCGTCATGCAGCACACTTCGGCGTCGCCCTTTTATCGTTCGCGTTAACAACTTCTTTAGAATTAACGATATTTGTTAATACAAAACAGATCGATATTACTCTTTTATTCTGATGTGAGATCAGCGTCAGCCTTTCATTAGCAGGATTAGCATTTGGGCTTGTCAGGGTGACCATCTTAATGTGCTAATATGTAATAAGATAGAACTCAACAGCCATCTGCATTTTATTATTTCATCCTTGATCTGATGTCCCTCCTTTATTAGCATAATGTGATGGTTATGTAGGCGAGCGCAATTTCAGCAGATGTTCATAACGCTGTTGGCCTTCACTCTTGTTTCCTCCCAGCTGAACGTCCATCTGGGTGTTGCACTACGGTCGGTGATGACCATATTTCTGGATCGCTCTGGTGTTATACTCTGCAGTTTTAATCATTTTCATGTTTTCCCCTGCAGTCTGGTCTCATGCAGAGGTGATCCTCAAAGGCACAGAGTTTGAATGATGTTCCATCACGAATAACTGTCAACTAATGACGTCCAACTAAGTGTTATAGCAGATTTAGGTACAAAATTGAATGCACATTGTGTCAGGTTTTAATAATGAAAAGCCTCACTCCTGGAGCGTGTACAGATGGTTGTCATACACAGTTGAACACAATTTATTTAATGAATTCATTTATTTATTTATTGGATCGGGCTGCTCTTTTACTCATTCGATGCAGATCAGTTCCATGCTCGTCCCTCTTTGTCAGTCACTTATTAATCCACAATACGATATCTTGTCACCCCCCCGACTGCTTCAAGCTTTACTCCAGAGCAATCCTACTCATGACTGTGTGAGCAGCAGATGCCCCAGGAGAGAGGTGGAAATCTTAGAGTGCCCTCTGCTGGGAGTCTGCAGATCTTCACAGTACTGAAGGAGAGCCAACATCAGCTGGCCTACGGTCCAGCCGTGAAACTGGGCTCGCAGAGAAATGCTGCAGAGCTGAAGTGCAACAAATAAATCATTAAAGTATTGATCAGGAAAGCAGGCATACTGATATCTACAACAGACACTGATATATATCTCAGCTCTAATTTGTATATAAACATGTCAAGTCTATATTTTATCATGTTAATTAATTGAACGTAAACGACAGCACTGTTGAATTCTCATAAAACTTGAAACTACTGAAAACTTGAAACTTTTTTTAAGATAAAACATTACAGATTTTTATTTAACATTTTTTTCCAGGAGTAGGTGATTTTATAACATTTGTAACATTTAGGGCTGCATGGGTAGCACTGTCGGCTCACACCTCAAGAGTTAAGGATTCAAAACTTGCCTCTGGTGTGTGAGTGTGTGTGGAGTTTGCATTTTGTCCCCATGCTTGTTTGTTTCCTCCAGGTGCTTCGGTTTTCTTATACAGTCACGCTCCAAAGAGGTTAGTACAGTATAAAGGCTGATTGGTTTTTCGAAATTGCCCATAATGTGTGATTGAGTGTTTGTGTGTGTGCCTGTGTCCTGCCTTGGGCCCCGAGTTCCCTAGGAAATTCTCCAGGCTTATAGATAATGGTTGGTTGTTTGGATGGATGGATATACTATTCAGAGATAAAGCTCTAACCGTAGGCTTTACACCCAGGGAAAATGTTCAAGATGGATAATGTTGTGGTTAGCATTTTATTATTCAACTGCAAGAGAAAGTGAAAAGACAAATGTCTATTTTTAAACTATGATATGTCTAAAAATTGTAATTGTTAAAGTAACCAAATTTCTTTGTCATAAAAAGAATAGAACATGTAATTGTTCTGTTATAGGAAAGTAGTGAACTTCAAAGCAGAAGCAGCTTCATGTCAGGTTGCATCACCACCATATCACTGATCATTTTCCTATAGGATCACATTCCAAAGTGTTTTATTTAATTATAATCATATCTGTGCATTTGTGTTTTTTGAGTAATGGGTCACTTTCTCTCACTCACTTATATCCCTTACTCTATACCTCATATCCTCAACAGGGTCATGGGAAGCCTGGAGCTTATCCCAAGCGGGGTTCACCAGGTGGGTTTCACTCACACACACTACAGGCAATTTGGAAATGCTGATTAGCCTACTTTGTGTGTCATTGGACTGTTGGAGGAAACCCACCAAGCACGTGGAAAACATGCAAACTCCACTCACACAGACCCAAGGTGGGACTCGACCCTGGAGGTGCGAGGCCACAGTGCTGAGTAATGGGACTTCAATTCAAAATCCGGTTCTAATTAGAACACTTCTACTAAAAGTAGAAATTTCAGTTCCACAAAGGATTTTCCAATCTTATACCAAGTTAACAACCTTTAACCTGATTCTGTTTCTGAGCATGAACGGAAAAATACGATATCAAATTTCATGTGGATTACAGTTAGAGTGTAATTTTAACCGACATACCTGCTGCTGAATGTGCTCGTCAGTTATTTCAATCTGTAATGAGGACGTTTCCATTTGAGACGCTGCAGCCCAGAGCAGGAGACACTGCAGCTCCTGTGTATCATGGCACAGCGTTTCAGATATAAAAGCCCTCATCTCTTCTGAGGAACTCTGTCTATTTGAATGAACGGGTATTCGTTTGCACCTTAAGTGACAGTTTGAGGCTTCTTTAATGGAACACTTGAGCACTTCATGCACAATATTCTCGGCGAAAACGTGCTCTACTTTCTCAGTACTGGTGTCAAGGGGGGTATAGTTCAACTCTGATTTCACATTAGAGCATCCATTGCTTTGGATTTGATGATAGTTTATGGCATGCAAACCCGTATTTAAATACTGATCGCTCCCTTGTTCCCACGGCACCGGTTCTGATGCTGGATCAGATAGCTGTTTGCTTGTGGTGTGTTGAAATGAGCCGCTTCCCAGTTTGGAGAAAGCCTGCACCAGTGTGTTAGTAATGAGCCTGCTAGCTATGGCTTTCAGAGCCTCCACTGAAGGAATATCTCTGATTGAATCTGACAATAAGGTATCATTTAAAGCTTGGGTTGTGTTCTCAAAATAAGGGCTTTCTTGGCTTGTTCTATCCTCTTTCTTATTCCTCATAACTTCTGCTACAGATGACATAATGATCTCATGTGTCAGGTGGTCAGCCAGGGAATCCACATCTCTGAAGGGTTTTTCTATATTTCTACCGCTGTCTGCCTGGCTTGCAGTGATGCAGTGGATGATATCTGTTGAAAGCTGTGCCGCATAGTCTGAAATCTCACTCTGTAACCTGTTTTCACCATTATCTTCCTCAATCTGTGAGCAGGCTAGTGAGAGTGAACGCATCAGGCGAATCATAAACTCTGATTTCTCTACAGTGCTGTCTGTCATTTTGTCGATCAATAGAGATTGTTGATCTTTTGGAGTGGGTGGAGGGGTTTCAGGTAGGAACTCCTTAGCAAGTCCACCTTTCAGCTTTCTAGTGAAACTTGCACGGCTCCTCATCATCTCTGGCACTAATGGTGTACTTGGAGGAGCATCAGGGTAGTCGAGAGAACCTATCTTGGCCATATTATCCAGAGTGGTGGAGTTGGTGGAGGATCTTCTCTGATACATATTATCTGTTTCCATTGCCAGTCCTTCTTGGTTACAGTGCTGCATGGAAGACCAAAGGTAGGAGGCAGGCTCATTGTGAATTTCAGTAATGATCTCTTTTTCATACGTTTGCTTTGTTTGAATGACATCATGGTGTTCTTCAGATTTCCCACCAGCAGAGCAAGCATGCTTGGCTAATTCTTCCAGTGCATTGCTGTAGATCTCAGCTGTGAGCCTGTTAGCAAGCTTTTCCTGTTCGCTCATTGTCCACTCGCTTACCTCACTATCCGTGATGTTGCATATTTGATCGCCATTTTTACTGGAGTGAGTGTCTTGTTTCCTCACAGCTGCATCCAATATGTCCCAAGACAAAATCTCTGCAAAGTGGTGAACAGCATCTGTGTGAGCTGGGTTGGGTCCAAGAGCATTCTCCTGCATGTTCTTCGTCTTTACATTTGATCTCCTGCCTCGCAATTCTGTAAATGCACCACTAAAAGCCTCCAATGTCAGTAGGATGGATGATGGATTATAGTTAGGTTGAGGGGATGACTGGGTGTTAATCACCACTTCCAATGGATCCTAGAAAAAAAAATTATTCATCATCCAAGGTAATTATTATCACTTATGACTTATATATATATAATGACAGATTATTCTCTGATGCTTTTTATATATATATAAAAAATTTTTTATATAT
>JAQMYJ010000001.1:13265145-13290411 GCA_030014305.1 Clarias laeviceps | reverse complement strand
GAACGTTTTCTAACGCATTTTTAGTCAATAAAATGTTAATACAATAGTACATAATTTGACCATTAATTTTGTGACAGCAGTCTTAAAGAAATCGCCACTGCAAAATACACAAACAGTTTTTTACACAATCAAGATATTTGCAAATTAGATGTATACACCGATCAGACATAACATCACTACCAACTGACACCAGCATCAGATGACCTGAACAGCAGTGATCACTGGACACCTAAGGCACCCAAAGGCCTCCAAATTTTGGAGAGAAAAAAAAACTTTTATTTTTAAAAATGACTTTTTTTAATTAAAACAGCTTATTTTAATAACTCCCTTGTTTTTCTAAAAATAATTAATGAATAGAAAATTAATATTTCCTCTCCACATTTAAAAACCTGTAAGGTTTAATATAAATCCGGTAGTATTACAGACATTTTCTGGCCCTGAAGCAGTGACACCCGGAGCAACTTCCGCATTGAGGAAAACAAAGACACATGTTGATTTCCATTGGTTGTTACGGTTTTTTGAAAATCCGACAAACCCCACCCATAGCAACGGCATCTCAGCGCCACGCTGATTGGTCAGCAGGCAGCAGGTTTTGTCCAATCTGCGCGCGTGTGTGGATTTTGGAATCACACTTGTGAATGTGCGTTGTTTCAACAGCGTTTTGGGAGAGAGAAAACAAACAACAACAAAACAATCAAAAAATATTAAAAAGCAGACGTTTGTTTAGATTTAAATTCGCTGGACGGAGGTAAGGTACTTTATGATTGTTTAATGTTCTTTTCGGTACATGCATGTAAGTGTGAGCGTCTGGAGTGAGAGAGACACACAGAGCTGAACACGGGACTGGCCGAGTGTTACGCCGTAGAGAACTTATCAAACTCTAGTTGTGACCAGTTTATTGTGTCTGTTTGTGTATCCAGTTTGGGGGTTACATCATATAAAGTCATAAAGCGTATACCGGATGCATGCATGCACGCGCATTGAACAGGAAGTGTGACTATTTTATGAGCTGCATGCTCCACTAGTGCAGTGAATGAATGAATGGATCCTCTTTGCTCTTTCAGTATCAATCAGAGAGAGAAAACAAGAAGATGCCTTTCTCAAGAGGAAAGAAGCCGACAGTCAGTAAAATCCCAAAGCTCAACCTTAAAAGCTCAGAGAACCTGGTAAGTTTATCAATCAGTCCTGCTGAAGTCCAGCTTTGATTTGAACAAAACGCACACCTTTACCAGTTTCACTATTACTCCACCGAAACTGTTTGACTAATACTAAGGCAGGGAGTAGTGATTGAAGGCAGATAAAGTCTGTCCAGAAGTATTTGATAACGTTGTATCCCATCTTGTATCTGTGCTTTCCAGCAGGATGGCCCTCAAGCCAAGCGCTCGTCCTCTCCTCCTCAAGGGGCCCCACGGAAGAGGACTGCGTTTATCGACATCACTAATGTAAGTCTGGTCTCTGGTGGTGTGATCGCTGGTCTTGTCGCTTGTGCATGCTTCATTTTTCTTCATTTGCTCGACTAGGCTGTGTCTCAGTGTTTTATGACGCAACAGTTTGATGCCGATGATGATGATGATGTCAGGCGAGTAAGTGCTTACTGTGTACCAGTACACTGTTATGGTATTATTATCATCCCTGGTGCTATGTGAGTTGGGCAGACTTTAGACAGATGTTTAAACCCCTTTATATCATTCCATTTAAAACCTAAACCTTCCACCCGAGCGACTTTAAAACCTAGGAAAAATTTAGAATTGGAAAAAAAGTTGACGATCAGTCTTTAGCCAAAAGTCACATTTGTACAAAGTCTGCTTCGCTCATCGCTGTTCTTCACCCTGGGTGAGCTATGTTAATTTAAAGTAACCACTACACTTTGGTGTGGGTGTTCCTTATTTAATGTTTATATGTAGAGCATGCTTTTTGTACTCGTTCACTCTGCTAACGTGAGCCGTTCCTTACTGAAGCTCAGTTTCCTGGCAAGTTGCTTTCAAATGCTAATTACAGGTATGGGCCAGGTCATCATGGCCTAAAACACCTTCTCTAAAGTTTCTGTTGTCTCTTATCCATTATGTTAAGTGTGCTGTCTCCAGAGCACTATTCATGTGTAAAGCTGCAGGTCAGAATAGTTTTGGCTTTGAAGGGAAAACGTCTGTATCTGAAACAGAGCACAGTCACACCCCAAATTCTCCTTGTATTTCAGGCTCACAAGATTGAGCTTAACAATCCTTTGAAAAAGAAAGATCCAAGCAAGAAGGTGCAAAAGAAGACCTCTGTGGCCACCAAGAATGAGGCCAACCTTAAAAAGTAATCTTTTTCATACTAAATGTATGTTAAAATGTTAATTGTTATTAACACATTAAAAAAATATATCATCATGAAATCTTTGTTCGTCATTTGCTATCAGTAAATGAGCCTGATCATTTGTTGTTTCTTTAGGTCGTCCTCGGTCACCTCTGAGAGTCCATGTGAGGAGCAGGAGAAGGACAAAACCCCAGTAGAGAAACTGGAGGAACCCCTTCCCAAAGCTCCCCTTCCTGCATACCTTCTGCCTCCACAGGTCCGTCCATCAATAGACTTTAGTGTTTTTTTTTTTTTTTTTTTTTTTTAAGTCAACTTGAGACTTTTGATAATTTCTTGTGGGTGAATGGAGTTGGATTGGGAGTTATTGCCACAAAACCTGATCTCACTCCAGGCCACTTCCAAATGTTTAGTTCCTGGGAGGCCAGTGATTCAGACATGAAGCAGGCAGTGCAATCATGGCTCTGGTGTATTGAGAGAACTTTCAGCCTTGTTCATATCCAAGTACAAGTGAAACAATGGGATGAGTGCATTAGTGTAGCAGGGGATTATATAGAGAAATAAATATGTACTTATAACTGTGTTCAGTTATTCTGCACAAACAGAAGTCCAGGACGCCCCATGTAAAAGAAGAGGTTTTAGTAAGTCAAAGCAATTCAATGCATCATTGACTGTCAGCCTTCATCTAAGAAGCATTAAATGTCCACAGGCCTACTATTAGACATTCTTTCATTAAACTTCCCGTCACACCTCGCAGTCATTGATTATGCCACAATGTGTTTTATTTTTAATTTAAGCTGTTCACCTGTCATAGGTAGACTTATGCAGGATTTGATATTGTGGATTGAAGTGTAGTTTTGCATCCGAGATCTCAGATTCATCTTTTTACTTAAAGTCTCTGCTTTAAACAGAAGGAATGTAAATGTGTTGCTGTGTTAACAAACCCAAGTTGGAAGCTATTTAAAAGTCAGATATTTTGCAGATACCACCAGAGTTCGACATCGACTCAGATGCCTCAATTGACCACACACATACACCAGACTATGCCAAAGACATTTTTGATTACCTGAAGAAGAGAGAGGTAAGCCAGTCTACTCATTTGTTTTTGTTGTAGTGTTCTTTATTAATACACCGAGGACTATTCCTAGCATGTAACAATATTACAGCAACAGTTATAGGCTCTTGGTTATTACATTCTGTATGACCTTTATTTATGGTTTTCCAGATCATCATGCTGACACAGTTTCGCAAAGTTAGATCTCATCAGGAGCTGAAGTCCGTTAGGGCTTTTACATATGAAGTGTTTGATCAGTTTTAATTAAGAGCTTGTATGTGTATGAGTGTGTCCCTCTTCAGTAGACCAGTGAGAACCCAGGAACCATTCAGGGGACCCATCTGTGAGATGGTGGTCTTGGTTTGGGTTCAGTTGAACTCTAGCAGAGTTCGACTGCAGCGGGAAAGTGATTTATCTCCGAATCAATCCAGAATTGACTTGACTGCAGGAAGTGAGCCAACAGGATATGTATTATGGATTGTGGATGGCATTTATGTCTTTAAACCGAGCCCAGGGAGCGAACTGAACCAATACACAGAGCTGGTAGAACTGCAGAAATTCCGAAATGTGAAAATAAATGCTGGTTGTGATGAAAATGGGAGCGAAATCACACTTTAAAAGCCTCAGAAAATACCATGCAGTGTATTTCATACCACAACCTGAACGGATCATTTTATCCCCAGGAGCAATTTGTGTTGCACGACTACATGGCCAGTCAGCCGAGCCTGAACGAGAGCATGAGGGCAATTTTAGTAGACTGGCTGGTCGAGGTCCAGGTGAGTGCTGTAATGTGTGTGTTTTTATAATATTGATCTGTTGTAGTGCTTTATATCCCTCTAGAATACACTCAAGTCCAACCATAACAGATAATCCCATCTAACCTTTCTTTCTCTCTCGTTCTCTCTCTGCCGCTGTTTCTCTGAAGGAGAATTTTGAATTGAATCATGAGACGCTGTACCTGGCTGTGAGGATGACTGATCATTATCTGGCTGTGGCTCAGGCCAGCAGGGAGTCGCTCCAGCTCATCGGCTCCACGGCCATGCTGCTTGCTTGCAAGTTCGAGGTGAGAGATGCGTAATTTAACACGCTGTACACTCATTACACACACATTACACCCTGATCGTTATAAAGCGCGCTGATTCGGAAAAGAGGGGTGAGCATAATAGTATCATGCATGGAGTGATGGCGATTAGGTGCGCTATATAGTGGACTAGGCTGGGGCGTGGACACGGGGAGGTGGGGGCGGGGCTACCCAGGGGCATGGGGTGATGGGGCGTGGCTGCACAGAGGAGCAGGTGGAGGGTGGGGTTGGACTGTTGAGACGCGGAGGTTGGAGACGGCGCTCCATGGAGACGCAGAGAGGGGAAGGGGGCGGGGCTGCGAGGAGTGTGTGAGGGAGATGGAAATCTGGCACTTATTAACGGATGAAATGTGTCATGTAACACAACATATGACTTCAATATAAATATATTAATATTAATGTAAACGGAGTACTGTTTCATCCTAGACCTCCTTTCAAAATATATCGATAAGTCCACATACTCCGTCCAGCCTTAGCGTGAGCTGCTATGTCTTTACAATGTTGGTTCCCATCCATCCATCCATCTAGAGAGAGAAAATGTGTGTGTAGAATTGAATAAATGTTCCCCAGTGACTTATGCGACTTTCTGTTCCAGGAGCGGCTCCCACCTTGCGTCGATGACTTCCTGTATATATGTGATGATGCGTACAAACGTTCTCAGCTCATCGCTATGGAAGGGAGAATCCTACAGGCGCTTAACTTCGAGCTGAATATTCCTGTTGCGTATCGATTCTTACGAAGATATGCCAAGGTGAGGGAGAGTAACTGCAGAGTGAGAGTGTGTTTGTGTGTGTGTGTGTGTGCGCAAGCCTTTGGGGATGCATCTGATTAGATTATCTGATATATAAGAGCGAAAAAAAAACAGTGGTGACCTTTTTAAAAATGGGTCGATTGTCCCTAACAGCAGCTGGTTCACTGGCTGAGTTTGTGAGTTGTGTATGCTGTGTGCAACACTGTCCGTATCGCCGCATGTGACCTTCAGGGAAAATTTCAGCAGGTATTCAAAAGTAAGACATTTTATTTACATTCAGTTTTGCAGTGTTGCACGAACAGTGCCTGTGATTTGGCGCAAGTGTAATGAACCATCAGCTGATTTGGAGTTTTATGCAACAAAGATGGAGAGATGACTTGATGCAAATAGTGAAAGTGCTTTTCTGCTTAATATCAGCACTCTTGGAATACTGTTTGTTTAATCCAGTGAGTGGAGGTGAATACATTTTTAGATGTTACAGCAGTCTATATAGGCTGAGTCTCATTAGTGCGGTATAGAGACTTGTATAATCTTGAGTGTGTATGCTGCACCTTAACAAGTGCATTACATTAGACTAGTCTCTACTCAAGGATTTTTTTTTTTTTTAAGTCTAACGCACTTATCCTTTAGCTGGAGTTTTAATTAGAAGTTTTAAAGTGACAGTCAGTGACTGTCTAACTAACTGCTTAGTTTGCAGATATGACAAAAACAACATCCTTGATTAATAGTAGCTGTTTATAGACATAAAGGGAGAGACCGTGCCATGCTTTCCACTCAATACGAGTCTATCCAGTCATCAAACTCCTGCACCCGAATCAAAGCTGAACCCCATCGATGGAACCCGGCTGTGCAGTATATTAGGCACATATTAAACCCTGCGCTGCTTATTCCGTTAACGAGATGTGATCTGACATGTTGAATCCGCTTCCCTGCCGAAAACCGACAAGTGAAGATACGAGAGCTTCAGTAAAGTACATCCTGCAGCTTTCATAGCGAGTGCTACTGATGTCAGAGGCAATCGGAAAATCAGTTATTAAACATGAACTCGTTATCGGGAGATGTAGTGCTCTTGTTTTATGCAGCTGTGTGAAAAAAAGTGTGTGTGTGGGAGAACTAAAACTAATAGGAGGGAATGAACAGAGACAACTTGTACCGGTGTTATGCGCTAAACTGCCCCCCCTGCCACGGATTGCCCGTCCTACATAATCTCTATCAAATATTATATTAGAACATAAATTCATAGGTTTATGAATTACAGATTACACCTAATTAATTTGATTATTAAATAAGCAATATAAAGAAAACATGTTGTATATAATTTGCATATACATCTATATTTTTATTTGGCTTATTTTATTTAAAAAATCGTTTAGTGTAATTTTCCATCAAAACAATATTTATTTAGTGTAAACATTTTTGTATTACATGACAAACCCCTGCAAAATAAATGTGCCACAAAATAAACATATGAGAATTTGTATTAATGGTCTCGATGGGTGTCGCGTGCCTGTGGTTCATTATAATAGTGATATCATATTTGATAATAATAAACCTATGAATTATGTTCTAATATAATATTTGATATCGCTTATGTAGGGGGGAAATCCGTGGCAGGGGGGCATTTTAGCGCATAACACCGGCAGCCTTCAACAGAAATACAGTATATACGAAGGTCCCAAGCACAAGAGTCTGGCATCATTTTTAGGTTTAATGCAGTAACCGTAAGTTTATAGCTACATAGATATAAAAACACAATTTTAAGTGGTTGTGCTTCGTTTCTGGTGGTTTGTCTGATTGCCGCTGACGACTCTGTTCACATTTTACAATTGAAACGGAGAGATAAAGAAACGCGTAATTTTAAAAACATTATTTTATATTGTGAATAAGCCCAGTTCTATGAAAAATCTCAGCCAAGTACTTTCTGTTTGTGATGAGGAGCTTCAGCTAGATACGAAAAAGTCTACACACCCCTGTTAAAAACAAAAAAAACACATCAGATTTTGTTTGCTGTAATGTGATACAGCAACCAACAACATTCAATTGAAAAAGACAGTAAAAAAGCTTTAGGGAGGAAAATATTGAGAGAAAAATGACAAGGATATGATTACATAATTGTAACACTTTGTTAACCACATTTTGCTTGTATCGCATTAGTTTGAGTGCCAGCTTGACACATCCTAATTTGACAGTTTTGTTCTGGTCTTATTGCTCATATGCACAGCCCTTCTCAAGTCATTCCAGAGGATTTAGACAGGATTTAGATCTGGGACATTCCAAGACTTTCTTCTTCTTCTTTCTTCATTTCCTCTGTTTGCTTGGATTTATGCTTTATGCCATTATTTTCATGTAAAGTTTCTTCATTTTCCTGTCATGAAGTGTTGACAGTAGACTGCTATTCAGAACTCCCTGTAACTTGATTAAAGCCCAGTCCCAGCTGAAGAGAAGCAGCCCCGTAGCATGATGCTGCCATCACCGTGCTTCACCTATGACTATGGTGTTCTTTGGCTGATTTATTTATTTATTTATTTTTTGTTTGTTTGTTTAGCAAACTTATCTTATATCCTCTATTCATTCTTGATCTTATCCAAGCCATCGTAGCACATGGTTTGGTTTGATTTTTTAGAGGGGTGTTCAGGTCCTTCTACACTAACACACTTACCCCAGTGTTACACTAGTGCGTGTTTTGTCAGTAAACCAGAGACATGATTGCTTGCTTTATGTCTGAAATGCTGGCCTCCCAGGAACTCCTGAATTGCCCAAACATCTGAAAATGGAGATTAGGGCTGTCAAGCCTGAGTCCCGGTTTGCCTTGAACACCCATCGTAAATGCCACAATATTTTTCAAATGCTTGATATGCAATCATCGTTTTTGCCACTGTAATGTGTGTAATATTTCATCATGATCATTTTGGTAAAGACTTAAAACATTTGTCTTGTTTCTATTCATTCCTTTGGTCTAGTGAAGCTAATAATCCTGTACTCCTTTAACCTGATAAATATCTGAAGCAAAATAACTCTCACTTTAAAAAAAGAATGAAGCAATTTGAGGTACAGCAATTAAAAGTTCTTATTTACTTGTTTGTGCAGTGTGTGAACGCCGCCATGGACACACTGACGCTGGCCCGTTTTGTGTGTGAGCTCAGTCTCCTGGAGATGAATTTCGTCCCCGTACGAGCATCCCTGCTGGCCTCTGCTTGTCTCCTCATCGCCCTGGTAACCAAGGACCTGGGGGGATGGGTAAGTGTGTCCTCGCACCTCGTGTTATCGGACCCAAATGTACACACATCACCGTTTCTGAGTCCTCCTTATCCCCGCATCTTTAACCCACTCCTCAGACCATATTCATTAAGTCTCTATTCATCAGTTTCATCTCCTCCTCGTCTGTGTGATTAAACCCGCATCTGCTCAGAACCTACTTTAATTCGAGCAGGGCATTTCAAGCACAATGATATGCAGCTAAATCATCATCCGTAATAATTTCCATCACATACAGTGTTAGCTGTTGTAGTAATAATAAAGAATGCAAAAATATGGAAGCAGAGTAATTTGGTTTGGATTTCTTTTTTAAATTGCAAATTTGTTTTCGGTGCTCGTTTGATGCAAGTTTCAAGGGTACCTCTTTCCTGTTGTTCCCTCCCTGTCCAACTGTAGTGACTGTTTTCTACACCATACTGTCTTTAAGGTAGCATTTATACAACTACATTAAATATACTTATAGTACTATACTATACTATACTATACTACACTTATATTAAAGTTGTGGTATTTGATGATTTTCAAAAAATATTTTTTATTTTAGCAGAATCAGGTTGAACTGTGCAGCAAAACGATCTGATATGATATCTGAGGATAGGAAACATTTTCAAAAGCAAGCGTTTTCTGTGTGTTTTGGTATTTCATCCACACAGAAAAACTGTAATGTTTAGGGTTAAATCGCTGCCTACGGGTTTGGCACACTCTTGATAGTGTGTTTTGTGCTTTCATGTTCATAAGGAGTTTTTAAAGAGCTTCACTCTTGAATACAAATACAGTTGTACTTCGGAGAGTTCATATGGTGAAATTTCATACTGCGAAGCGCATTTTCACATAGGAAATAATGTAAATGCCGATAATCCGTTCCAGCCACCCAATAATATTACCAATATTGCCAATTTCCAACACTATAATCATATGTGTGCATATAAAACCAATCAAAACATTTAGAAAAGACATGCAAATGAAATAAGTAGACATTAAACCTCACTTATGATTCCTCTTGCAAATGCAAAAAAAAAATCACTTGGTTTTCCACTGCCGCAAACAAGTTTTGAGCAGCTCGTGAACGGCAAGATTTTAATGCAAAATAGGTTTTCAGTTCTTCAAGATTCTTAAGGCGTTGGTAAGCCAAAGTACCAGTGTATGTCAGGATATGACGAACCTTTCTTTAAGCTAGGAGTTTAATTTAGTTATATATGTTTATTAGGCACCAAGATTTAACGATATCGAATGGGTGGATATTTACTAAGGGTGTAATGGTTTGTGTATATATAATACATGAGTCTACATAATTATGTATATGTGTGTATTATACATATAGATACACTACCGGTCAAAAGTTTGGACACACCTTCTAACTCCATAGTCTTTTCTCATGTCAACAATGCTGAAGGCGTCCAAAATATACAATAATCTTCTTTGAAGATGTATCTGCTACTTATGCTCTGTAAAGCCTTCATAACGCCTCTAATCTGAGGTGCTGTTTGTTAGATAGTGATTTCTGAGGCTAGTGACTCTAAATGAACGTCTCCTCTACAGCAGAGACAAGTCTTGGTCTTACTTTCCTGGGATGGTCTTCATGAGAGACTTCATGGAGCTTGATGGGTTTTGCAAACGCACGTGACAATACTGTTCTTGCAAGAACTGCTCCAGAACAGCTGACCTTCATGTTTTAAAATAACAACTGACTCTTGTTGTTGTTGTTACTTAATTACCTAATGCCATATGTCTTATTTCATAGTTAAAAAAAAAAAAAAAAAAAAGTCCAATATTGTTCTAGAATATAAATGTAGATCCAAACTTTAAAAAAAAAAAAAAAAAACAGTGAGGGCACAATCACTTATTGTACCGTTCTGTTCCTGCACACTGTGTTTCATGTGCCGTATGCATATAATATGTAAATAAGGGTTGATTTTACTTTACTAATTTACTTGGCTTAATTTACTTCACTAGTTGTCATACCTGGTTCTCGAGTATTTCCCTGGCTGAGTTTGATCTTATTATTAACCCACAGTCAGAGTTTGTTTCCCCATGGTTGCATAAAATGATGCTGATTTACTAAACCACATCTGGATAGTATTACCCTCCTGTGTATTGAGGTATTTGGGGTCATTCACACAAGTGAAATAAAGAAGTAGGTGTTAATTCCCCTGGTCTGGTGGTGCAGTGTTACTGCCACAGTTTAGATAAATGTCTGGCCAACATAAATGTCTCCAAAATGCTGATGTTAAAGTTTTTTTGTGTGTATGTGTTTGGAGTGGAATTTGAGACGGGTGCAATTAATCAGTACTCGGAGCTCATTTTAGTAGTAAGGCTGCAGGTACCTCTGTGTTTGTGTTTGTGTTTGTTTGTGTGTGTGTGTGTGTGTGTGTGTGTGTGTGTGTGTGTGTGTGTGTGTGTGTGTGTGTGTACTGGTATCAGATGCTAGTCTGAACTAGGATATGGTGTTTTTTTTTTTTTTTTTTTTAAATGACTACATTGATACAAACGTGTCCTGCAGTTGTATAGAATTGTTGTCCAGATTGCCGGACTATCTAACAGCCTCTGACCAATCAAAACATTAAGTTATGCATTGAAAAAAAGTATACTTTTAGTACGAGTATGAGCATGCAAGCTTGCTGTGCATGTTTTGGTCCTCTAACCCTCAGTCCTGGATCTATGGTGTCTTTCTCTCAGACACCGTCTCTGCAGTTCCACTCGGGCTACAGCGTAGAGGATCTGGCGCCCGTGGCACGAGAGCTCCTGCACATGCTGAACAGTCCGTCAGACAGCAAGCTCGCCACCATCCGCAGCAAATACGCTCACAAGTAAGCCCGTTCAGACAGGTCTTTCATATGGCTGCATAAGACTTATACGTTGCATCATTTCTTCTTGTGCTCTAACTAGTGGAACTAGTACTGTACTTTGTTAATCCACATTCAGGCCAGGATGGTGCCTTTTAATATTTACAGTGTTTTAGAAGTTACTAAATATAATGGACAAGCATAAATTCACAATATTACATCAAAAAAAAAAAAAAAGCTTTAATAGCTAATTGATTGATTAATAGTTTTAATCAATTAACTTCTAAATGCATGTATATTAAAGATTCATTTTTTTTATTGCAATTAATTCTGTTAGTCGTATGACACTTTAAACACTTTAGGGCATGAAGTGTTGGACTACAGAATAGAAGGTCCCAGGTTCAAACTCGCAGAGTCGCTTGAGCCAAGGCCCTTAACTCTCAACTGCTCAGATGTATAACGAAGTCACTCTGTATAAGGGCATCTGACAAATGCCATAAATGTACATGTTTAAAGTATGAAATACGCCTGGTGTAGCCTACCAATCCAAAACACCCTTTTCCTATAGCAGCATATCCTGAAGAATTTTATCAATCAAAAATGTTCAATTATTGACCCTTTGTAGCTCTAAGCAATCTGCTAGACAGCTTAGTTCCTAATATTATAGCAACTATAAACCTAATGACTTTAACGCCTCCTTACAGGTTGAATAAATATTTCCTAATGGAGAAGTTTATCACATCAATGCTAATATGTTTTCGTATATTAAATAAAATTTTTCTTAAGCGTTTACCCTACAAATGGCTAAGTTGTCTGTAGAAATTATAAAATATCAATACAATTGTAAAATTATCATATCAGCATTTTAATGCATCTGGCATTATTATTATTATTATTATTATTATTATTATTAGAGCTGCTGTTATTGGAAATTGTATCATTCCAAGCCCAAACAGAATTGAGACTTGAACGTGGTTTATATTATTTGATTCACTCCGCTCCAACAATTAAACAAAAACGCGCCAACACCTTCTGTTTCATTTATTATTAATCCTCCCATGTCTCCTGCAGATGTTTGAAAATTTTTTGAGCTGTTTGACATGCGCATCAGTTCATCCATTTTTGATGGCGCAGATGACAGCCGGCATGTCGGTGCAGGTGCCATGTTCCAAAAATGAATGTTTAACATCCAGCTTCTTTTCTCCTCCAGGGTTTTCTTTGAAGTCGCCCTGATGCCTACTGTGAGCTCGGAGAAGCTCGAGAACTTTCTGAAGTGAGCTGAAGGAGCTCGACTGTAATCTATAACGCATGTAAATATTTGTACTTAATATTATATACCTCCTGACGGAATTAAAATGAACGTCTGTTCGCGAAGGCATGTGGTTATGCATGTCGGTTTATGTTGGGAAGTTTTCTCATTGCAGTTTTAGAAAGAGGAAAACAGTAGTACCTTGATGTAAGAAAAACAGATTGTTTAAATTGTTATTTTATTAATAATATTTCTAGGTTGTTAACTAGTATTTTAAAAGAAGTGTTCTTAAAATGCATGTTTTTCATATTTCAACCATGTAAATGTATTCCTGTAAATATTTTTTTTCCCTCAGTATAACAGCGTTTATTATATATGTTGGTTGTTATGTTTCTACTTTTTAGTCAAAAACATTTGATTAAAATGAATAATATATCTCGATAGTGGTTCGTATTATTTTATTTTATTATTTTTTAAAAAAGGTTGACTTTATGCATCGTAGTAACCGGACTTGACCAAAAGAGGGCAACGTCTATTTGACCGATGTTTATTGAGGTGCCATTTTATTAGGTATGCCTATGTTGTACTTACAGCCTTTTTATTAGAAAATTAGGTGTGGTTATTCGTAGCAGGTAGAACTATTAGACGTTATTGAAGAATAGGCCAAATTGACCGTTAACAAAAAAAAAAAAAAAACATAACTCAAATGCAAATTCTTCTCTCAAATGAGGAGAAAGAATAGCAATGATGAATCAGTCATGGGCGTGCCTTTTTGTTTTTGGGGTGGTGCATGCAGAAAAACCAGGGGCTACAGTCAGACATTGTGCACCTAATATGTTGTACTTATTTACCATATAAGTAAGAAGTACATAGTGCATAACAGTGTGGTGTAGAGCAATCTGATGTGATGCGCATATACTCATGTGTTTTTATTCCTTTTATACCGCAGCTGCATGCCAACCACTTTATTCAATCAATCAATCAATCAATTTATTCATGAACAACGTGTTCGAATGGCATTAATAATAATGTATAACTTTGTGGAAGGTTTATGAGACAATCTTCTGTTTCAGTTGAATTACTGCAGCTTTAAACTGTTGTTCCCTCACTAGCCTTTCTTCGTTTTCTCTCTTGAGAAAGTTGAGAGGGTTAAGAAAGTGTAGCTTAAAGACTGCTTTAATAAAAGTTACTAAACCTCTAACAAAAAGCTTGACCACATAAATGGGTATAAATAACCATTTATTTCTTATCTTCTAAGCCTTAGATTGAGGTGTTCAAGTCAAAACGAGACTTTGAACAGGTGAATGAATGCATAAGATTGTGTGAAATTAACAGAAGTCTTAATGCACAGGGCATTGTTGAGTAATGCGGATGCTGCAGTAATAAATTTGACTGGTGCAAAGGTTTTATAGAATGCTGTACGTCCGTGAATGATGACCCCAGGGGAGGTGTCCTTCACACTCACGGGTGAAAGTCTGATCGTTGAAATTCGATGGATAACTTGACAGACGAGGCATCTGTCTGAAAACTGTAGACACAATCATCCACTAACACCTCTTGCACATTACAGGATCTCTGTTGGGAGTTATAGTCACATCCCACTGATGGTTTCCAAGCACTAGTGAGACGCTGGGATAAGTGCATTAGTGTAGCAGAAGATTATATAGAGAAATAAAGGGAGTTTTTACTCTCATAACTGTGTTGTGTTATTCTGCACAAAAGTCCCAGTTTGACTTGAACACCCATCTTATATTATTTCCCATAAGTTCCTTGTGAATGAGCTTGTTGCTAATGAATGTGATACTCTAATATAATGCAGTCTATCAGTTTTTTTGATGTCAAGAATTCATCAGAATTTCACAGCTCTATTAAGGTAAGTCCTAACACCACTAAATCAGCACCATGAGCCACTGTACAGCAGCACGCATTCCTGTTTTTTTTTTTGTGGTCTGCAAATCCAAACTGCGAACATGGATCCCACAAAGTTATATTCAAGAGAACTTCAGTTTGTATTCAGCAACAGAGGCTACATTTTTATTCTGTCCAAGCTTGCTGCAGGTAATCAGCATTCTGCAGCCCTTGATTACGTGGTTTAGGGATGCTGGGAGCAATTATGTGCTGATCTAATCCATTACAGCTGCTGCTCCAGGTTGCCACTTTGCTCTGTTCTCAGATCAGTTCTGTGATTGTACACAGAGGTCCAGCTCAGTATAGGGACACATGATGCTGGTTCGAGATCTGCAGTATCAGAAACATTGACTGGGCATTGCATGTTTTGACCACAATGACCTTCATCTTGTTTTTTGTTCGGTATTTAAGGAGCTGGCTGGCACACTGTGTTCAGTCTTTGTCTTTGCTATCTCTTGATGGGTTGCTGCTCTGCTGTTATCACTAGCCCGACAAGTTAGCATGATATATTCCTCCTACATTAAAGGAATACTCCAGCACATTTCAATCGCATTTTTTTTTGTTCTTTTCAGAGTGCCTGTAGTTCATGTACATGCACAAATGTACTACATGGACAATACATTTGTAATAAGAGGAAAACCACTTCATGTGCTACTGTAATGAAAGTCTAAGCGTAGCTGTCAGTACTGTATAATGAACATTGTCCTGTGTTTAACAATAGAAAAAATAATTTCATCATGTATAATTTTTACAGTAACGTACATTTTGGTCACTACCATTTAATGTAGAAAAATGGACAGTCCACTCCAATCATAGACAGTAGCAAACCTCTAACAAGCAACAAATTGGCTAGTATGAGCACAGACATTCAGACTTCTGGATTTGACACGCATGAAAGAAAATCCAATCAACCTATTGGTAAGTAGTCTTCTTTAATTTTCCTAAACTGGAGTAATGCAGAAAACAATAATCAGAGTAAAAGCAAATTATTTTTGTAACACAATCACAGTTCTTCCCTTTGAAAAAATATTCCCATCTCCCCAAGCAGCTGTAGAGTTTTACAGTTTTGCACCTTCCAAATAATTCATAAATGCATTGCCCAAAAAATAGATTATTAATATTAATGAATATTGACTGCCCTTATACTTTATACACTGCTGTTGAACACATGAATATGACTGATGACAAAAATGTTGATTCATTTCTGATTTGACTGTAAGATGAATCACAGGTTTGTATTAACATGGTCGTCCTGATTTATTATCATTTTTGTAGTAACAACCAGAGATGGACAAAGTGCATAAATCCTGCACTTGAGAAAAAGTATAGGCACCCTAGATAAATCAGATATCATTGAAGCAAATATAGAAGTCATCTATTTACAATTCTCCACTAATAAAAGTAAAAAAGTAAAGGTATAGATGTACTCAGTGCATTTAATATTCTTAGTTACCTCCCACCTCATCTCATTCACTGGGTCTTGCATTATCCTGTTATTCTGTATAGTGGACACTCCATATCATCTAAGTGTAAAAATAAATCGGTGTGTTATTTAACCGAGCAAAAATAGCTACTGATGTGAGGAATATTTATACAATAAACGTTTACTTAAAATTGAAGGAACAAGTTTCTAGCGTCTAAAGTTTTCTACTCTGAAAAAGTTGTTATTCTGTACAAAGCAGCTTTTTTGCAAAGCGAGGTGACAAATAAACACCTCGGTTCACAAATTTTCGCTTTACGAACTGAAAGTCTGCCAAAAATTTGTCTAGGCATACAAAGCATTTTCAGCATACGAGTGAATGAGTTGAGCTGAACTGAACACCGGATAATTTGTGCATATGTCCGGGAACCGTTCAAAACTTGTTTGCATCAGTGGAAAGCCAAGGGAAGCGAGTTTACATAAATTTTTAGTGGGTATTTCTGCACTTTGTGCAAGATTTAGTGAAGACATAGAACCATGTATCCCAAGAATGTTAGCAAGGACGGTAGCAAGAACAAAAGGCAGCCGGTGCCAAGAGGAATCAGAAATTAAGGTTAAGTGAGGTTTAATGTCTTTATTTACATGTCTTTTCTAAATGTTTTGATTGTTTTTATATGCAAAAAATATGACTACAATGGTGGAAAATAGTAATATTGGTGATATTTTTGTATCTGGAACGGAGTATCTGCATTTACATTATATCCTCTGGAAAAATGCGTTTCACAAAACGAAATTTCGCCTTAAAAACTAAAGGTTTAAATTTGTATGCAGAGGTACCGCTGTACTATAGCGCTTTTTACTGTGGATGTTATCACAAAGAAGCTTTAGAGAAATATATAATTTCAGAAAGTTTATCCCGAATGAGCAAGCCAGAGGAAATCATGACGAGGAAATACTCCCTAAGACAAACCATAGAAGGAACCAGACTCCAAACGGATAATACAACTATAATTCCCTTTTATAACTGCATGCTAAATAGTTAAAAAGTTCAACTGTGTTACCAGGGAGTTCATTACAGTTTTAATATGAAGTCTATTTTGCTGAGGTAAACAACTGTTCACTGATCAAGACTCGACTGCAAAACTGCTTGTGGTGGGTGTAGTCCTAAAGCTATCATAGCAAAACTCTTTGTATCAATTGCAGTCTAAAGGATTCTTCATGATATCTAAGTATTTCTTTAGCCTGTTCATATGAGACCATCTTCAGCATCAGTGAGTGGTTTTTATGGGATGGATCAGTCAGGTCTGGAGAGCAGAGGAGGTCAGGATCACAGGTATCTCAGGAGTATCATATGTGTCCATCATGTTTCATTCCTGACTGACACTTCAATTACTCATGACTGTCAAGATATGCAGTTTTCTTTTTGCTCAGTGCAGGATTATGTGTGAAATTCCTTTCTGGTGTACATACACATGCTACAGATGCATGAGATAGAGATTAGGATAAAACCTCTCTTGTGTATTGCTTTAAAGTGCATACACAGCTTTTTAGCATGTAACATTATGGATTTTAATGAAACATAAATGAGTATATGTGTATACTGCTTATAAGTATATACTTAGATATGTACAGTATATAAGTCTTGAGCTATGCCAAATTTCTTCAGATTTTGCTTCCAAAGAGCCAGACTTGAGAAAGAGCAAAACTGTTTTTAATGCAGTCTTGATGAATAGTTCTCCAGACTTCCAGGAGGACTTTTTTTACCTCAAATTTGTGTCTCCCATTTTCAGTCCAGTCCCTATACCTGACCATGTTTTTTGTTTGTTAAGCCACACAGTGACTTATAAATCATGCAAGCATAAAAAATACTAAATTAAGGCATGAACCAGCAGAAAGAGGTGCAGATGGTCAGGCCTGTGATTAGGATACTATTGATGCTGAATGCTGAGTGGTTGTGACAGACGAGAGGGGAAATGAGGTTGCTGCTGAGGTTCTTACATAAACAACCTGTTTTTAAATTCTAAAAAAATTTTTTTTTCTAAAAATTCTAAATTTTTAAATCTTTTGGCACTTTGCAGGTACATTAAAGCATTTGCACCTATTTCTTTAATTAAAATTTATTTTATTTAAATTTAGGATAAAGAACGGAAGGGTGGCTCAAGACTTTTGCACAATACTGAGGACAGTAAGGAGGACATATAAGATGGATACTAGTAATCTACTAAAACACGGTATATGACTTTCCTTTGTTTCTCCCACAAATGGATTTCCTGTGTAGCTACAAATAACAACCCTAATCATCTTCAATGATTAATATGTATTGTGTCAGTTTTCCATAGAAAGGTCAAACTGTGCTTCCTTTAACCAGTTCGATAAAGAGCAAATGGACAGAACCACTTGGTTACAAATTGCTAGATTTTTAAAAGAAAATCCATTATCCCAATGTGGCTGAAAAAGCATCATTATAAGGCAATAAAACAACAGCCCTGGCTACTATAACACATGGGCTGGTGTGGAGAGGACAAATAAATCCATTGTTCAAGGTAAAGTATAGTCATTTAAGACATTGAGAAGTTCTCAGCAGGCTGATAGCATGCTTCTGCTAGAGTGGCCTTGATGTGTTTTATAACCTGTATTACAGACAAATCTTTCCACTAATTGTGTGTGGTGTAATGTATGCTCATTAAGTGCATCGATTCCGTACATATGTCTTTCTTTCTGTCCTTGCATTTGTAAGGATAGCATCATCAGGGAAGTAACCTTGATACCTTGGTACTGAGAAATTGTGTTCTGCATTTGATGTGGGTGTGTATTTGTGTGTAAGGATGCAATAGAGACAGAGAGGGTTCTGAGAGAGAGATTAAATGCCCAATTGGTCTGTGTATGTTTGCATTAGAGAGGCAGGCCTTATTTTATGTCTTATATAGTTACAGTTTGGACTGCATATAATGTAAAAAAAAAAAAAAAAAGGATAATTCTGACCTTGGCTTAAATAATCGAACTGAGAAATATTCTGAAATCAGATTCTTTTGTATTCTGTATGAATATCTACTGATACTGACAGAAAAGAATCAGCAATGCAGTGCTGAGACGGTTACTGTTAGAATTAAAAAGTTGATTCTTTCCAGTGTGTGCAAAATTATTTTGTTCCTCTTGTACAATAACAAGTTGCCAATGAATTTAAGGTTGTGGAACATCTACAGTATGAAACAAAGTATATCCTTTTATCCTATATAATAGGATATACTTAATTTTATTAGGATAGGATAATAGGATATATGTTAGAATATTATCCTATTAGGATAGGATAATTGGATACATATATAGGATATGTATGTAATAGCAGCTGGAGCTTGTTGATCCCTCAATTTCTCATGATCATGAATGATTACTAATCAATAATTATATACAGAGCCTGGCCAAAAAAAGTTCGCCATTTCAAGTGGGTCAAATTATTGGTGTACGCCAAATATTGTACAGCTGTGTGGTCACAATTTAGAAGCTTTAAAAAAATGAAGTCTAATAAAAAGTTTTGAAGTTGCTAGAGTGCATAAAGATTGTACTTTGATGCAATGAAAAGGTCATGTCGTCGAATGAGTTCAGATTGACCCTATTCCATAGCGATGGGCGCATCAGGGATAAGAAGCGACGTGCATGAAGCGATGCACCCATCATGCATAGTGCCCAATGTACAAGCCTCTGGAGGCAGTGTAATGATCTGGAGTTGCTTCAGATGGTCAGGTCTAGACTTAGCAATGTTATGTGGCAATAAAATGAAGTCAGCTGATGACCTTAATGTACTGAATGACCTGATGTCACAGGCATATTCCAGGACTCAAATAGTTAGAGAGTGGTTCTGGGAGCATGAGGAATCATGTGTAATTAAAACAAGGTGATCAAACAGAATCGTAGTATGTGATTTTTTTGGGGGGCAGACAGTGTAATATTCTTTGTTATTGTTTGTGTGGTTACTTTAAAATGATCAACAGGCAGTTGTGCATAGCATTTTACATTTCAATGTCTTTCTCAAGCCATGTGAGTCATGGAAAGACTATGCAGACTCTTCTGTGTAGTAATAAATAGAAGCTGCTTCATGATGACCTCAATCAACTGGTTTCTGTAGCTGCTGATCAGTCCTGCATGGTGGTCAAGTGGTATTTCGGGCCAATCTTGTATAAAAGCCCCACAACATGTCACAACATTTCAAAATGATTGAGGTCAAGACTCTAACTTTGCTGTTTTAAAATGAGAAATTTCTTTGTTTTTTGCCACCTACTTGTCCTGTTCTTATGTTTGACCTCACCTGCTTTAAGTGCTCTTGTTCTCCAAACAGAACAATACCAAAGTTTTTACTTTTTCTGAGTGTATTTTAGCAGAGTTTCTGCCTGTTATTTATTTATTTATTTATTTATTTGCTTGTCTTTTTTTTCTTTAGTGTTAGCTTTTGGTGCTGTTATCAATAGTCAAAGAACTAATAGTGTTTGTGGGTGGTGCTTGCGCTACAGTTTGCTGCTGACTGGTAATTAGCACTCAATCACACAACGTGCAACAGCATTCTCACAGATTAGAAATGAACTGATCTTATTGATGATCTTCTACCATGTTCACTTTTTTGCACTTGTACTTGAAACATATCCTTAAGAACACTGTGACATAATCCTAGAGTACCTTGTCACACTAATGAACTAGCAACAATGAACAGACATCAATCTCTGGACATACACTACCAGTCAAAAGTTTGGACACGCTTTCCTTTCCATAGTCTGTCCTGATTTTCTATTTCTTTCTATATTGTAAAACAATGCTGCGATGCTGTTAATTGGCTTTCCTGGGATGGTCTTCATGAGAGCCAGTTTCATCATGGTGCTTGATGGGTTTTGCAAATGCACTTGACACAATACTGTTCTTGCAAGAACTATTCCAGAACAGCTGACCTTCACGTCTTCAAATGACGACTGTTGTGCTTATGCTTAACAGCACACGGAAATGCTCAAAACAAAGCAGACTCTAAACTATGTTGTGCAAAAATGTAAAAAGGCGGAGCTACCCCATCTCCTTACGCACCTTTAATTAAGAGTGCGAAGGCACACACACGATAAAGCCTCACTCAAGAGGGTACTTCAATTCTGCAAGCACTAAACACTGAGACACACAAGCTACCTTTCCCACGCTTACCTTCATCTAAACTTTGCTTGCGAGGCAGGGTGGATTTCATTGTACTTTTGTGTTTTATTGACTATGGTCTCTGATGATAGACTGTGCTTTCAGGTTGGCTGCCCTTATGCTCTTTGTTATGCCCTTTAAGTGATATAATGTCTTAAACATAAAACTCAGCACTAGGAGTTCATCGCTCGCAGCACATGGCAGCAAATGACATTAAAAGAGGTAATAAAAATATTTCATAATCTTCCCTGTATTCATTTTCCTATAAGTATTAACAAGTACCTAAAACGTTATGCACTAATACATTTCTTAAACATCTTTATGACAAAAAAAAATTAATCTGGGTAATTGCTTGTGTCGGTAAAAGTCATGATGATTTTTATGGCACAATCACAGCAGAAATTAACCAAACTAAATAACTGTCACGTTTTGATCCTATGGAGTATGACTTCATGAGAGCTCAATAAATAATCCCATCCTAACTAATCACATGTAATTTTTGCTTGGCCATTTTCTGTAATTAGGATAATCCTAAATATTAGTTAAATGTTTTGGTCTTATTGCAGTTAATATTACTGAATTTAAAAGCCTTTTTTTTGGAAAAAATGTTGCAGCCTGTTCACGTTGAACTTGTTGAAGCTAGATCACTAAATAGCCAATTAGATAAAGGAACAACCTTTCTCCTGATTGAACATGATGTTACAGACACTCACTATCGACTCTCAGGTTCATGGAAAATGACCCAGAACTTTAATTTTCTTAAGATCCAGAGATGTCTGGTCTCTCCCAGGGTTTGACTTGTCCATGCTAAAATATTCTAATGACTATTTAAAGGACTTGATAGAATTCAATAGGACTTTTTTGCTTCAACATGCATGTGATATAGACTTTGTACCAGTTCTATAGAACTCTACAGACCTGAAAAATACTCTATACAACTTCTTGACATTGATGTTCTACAGAATTCTGCCTTAGTTCTAATGAACTCTAGGAAGAACTCTGTTTTCTTTTAAACATAATCCCACCGGTGGTTTAAAATTCTCTTATTTATATACTGCTATGAAATAACCATCTGTCACACAAGAGTTCTCCTTGTCCTTGGCAATAATTTAAACATTACTGCTCAGTCTTTGATAGATTATAGATTCTCTTTAAAACACCCGGTGAAACATGTAATTACTGGTACTGGCAGGAAGCCATTTGCAGATCTTGCGTGATCTGCCTACGGACACGATTAGATTAACCCATAAGAGTCCAGGTCCATTCTTTCTTTAATGGACATTATGGGGGGAAAACGCAGACCAAATAGACCACATGGAACACAATTTGCAAGACATTTAATGTAAAAAGCATGTCAGAGTGATAGTTTCTTAATTTGTTTTATATTGATTTGTTCAAGAAATGCATCCAGACCATGTTAAATATAAAATATGAGATGTTATTAAATCAGTACATTTATTGTGCATTGATGGCTCAGTGGTAGATTTCATGCCTGCCATTTGGAAGGCCCAGGTTCAATTTCTTTTTTGTGTTTGCAGTCTGCTGTGGTGACCCCTTGACTGAAGCAGCCAATATTGAATCATTACAATTGTTAAAAATTATGAAACTTTCAGTAACAAATTTTTTATAATTTTTTTTAATTATCTAGTTCTGTAACATGTGTTACCCAGGCACACCACCATTTTGGAAATGATGTCATGGGGACACACATTCACAGATTGTCACATGACTGCACCAGAATGTTTAACAGACATGAATAAGAAACTTTCAAAAACATTTAAAGGGTTTGTAGTGCCTGTGTCACCCTGGGTCCTTATGGAGTAAATGGCGGGATGCCTGCAACAGTTTCTTTGTATAAGCAAGTTATTTTACAACTGCGTTGTTTACATTTTGCTTGTTTTTATATTACGTAAGTAATAAAAATATATAATAAGTAATAAGTTGTTCTCCCTGATAGAATGAAATGAATGAAGTGCAGATTACGGACACCAGGTACTAAAATGTCCATCTTACTTAATGTTGAGAACTGGGACAGGTATGTGCTTGCTTCAACAGTGGACTTATGGTTAGAATTTGATGTTTTCAAAATCATGGCCCAGGTTCAATTCCCTCTTGGGACACCAGCACTGGCTGTACAATTCAGTGCACTCTTTATGCTGGTCCATGCATGCATAACTAGGGAGGATTGTGCCAGGAATAGTTACCTTATCTATAACCCTAACACAAAACAATACTATTCTATAGATTGTTCCCAGAGTCTGTAATTATTTTTCAATATTATTCTAGTGTGTGTTACAATAGTGTGTGTTTTTATTCTATACAATATTAGGGATCTAAATCTACATTCATATTTCTGTGAAGCTGCATTGTGACCATATCTACCGTTCTAAGCACAATACAAACAAAATTGATTGAATGAATTCAGCCGTAGTGTCCTGCAGATTAACATCTGTGACCTTTTTGGTCATTATTCTACAGCAAGCTCTTGCATTCATCCTTGTTGGAGGTACACAGTTAGTGACAGCAGCCATAGAACTAAATGACTCCCCTCTGTAAAACCCCTGCTTGACTGCGAACTGAGCTGCAATTCAACAACCTTTCAAACATCCTTTGTAATCTATTCTGATCACTTGTACTACTTGACAGAATGCTTGCTTGAAGCAGAGCCAAACAATGTGGTCAGTGGTGGATTTAGCCATTTTTGGACCCAAAGTGAACACAGGAATGGGGCCTGCTACATCTGTTGTTCTCTCATTTGTTATTTATTTAAGAAAGTTGTACTTGTAACTTCTTCTCTTCACTGGTGTTCACACATCAACAATGTCCAGATGTCTGGATCTGCATCTGTTAAAAACCCTAACAAACCATATTGATATAACAAATGCACTCACTATAAAATCTTATGTTCATAAACAGGGAACACATGATGGGAATTTTGGGTTGTTGCATCAGGAATAATTAGAAGTTTGATGTTGTGGTATGTCATATATCATGGGTCTGCAAGGGTACTCAATAGGTGGATTCCAGTCCGCAAACACCATATAATCTGGACCATCACTGAAATCTGTGTGCTAATTTAACTACCATCTAGATGAACTTTTAATAGCAAAGATCCACACTGTTTTTTTAAAGAGAAGCAGCTCAACTTGTCTTTTTCTATCAGGTCCAAGTAGATCAGCTACAACAAAATCACAACGTTACTAATGACAACTAATTTACTGTCTCTCTCACTCATCAGTCTGTTTATACTTGAATCGCTTCCGTAGATGCACTCATGGATTAGTTCTTTATAGGTGGGATGGTGGGTGGGGGATTGGTTGGGGGGACAATATGCTGAGACACTAGTTACTCTTGAATTATAGGCATTGTGATGTAATTTTCATGTATGGATTTTATAATATTGTGCATCATTTTTTAATTAACAAAGGATAAAAAAGATTAACCATAAATTTATTAGGTGTTCCCATTGCATGATGGTAAAATCTGGCTTTGTATGCGGTGTATTAAAAACAAACCGGCCCATTTTTTTTTTAAACATGTAAAGTTTTTTTTTTTTTTTAGCAAAACCTCATTTGCAATTATTTGGTCAGATTCATTCATACAAATATTAAACTGAAAGCAGTTCATCAGATTGGAAAGAGATCAGAAGGGTTAGAATGGTACTCTTAGATTAAAAAAATGTGGGTTTATTTTACAGATGTGTACCAGAATATGAAAAAGTAATGGTTAGTCACAGAGTTTTACTTTAAAACAGATGGCCAGATTGCATCTGCTTTTGCAATTTTGCACAAATGTATTGTATCATTTTGTTTTATATGATATCACATCATATTGTGGCTTTTTAACATTTGGTTACTGTGCTGTTCTCTGCTATGTGTGAAACTGCAACAAATAAATTTCTTGTACATGCTGTGCTTGGCAAATCAATCAATTAATGTATTCATTCAAACCGTATTTTATTTTTTATTGTCTTATTTATGTAGAATCCTGAAAGCACATTGCAGTGCAATATGGTAGACAAGCTAAGGGTGGCATCACTAGAGCTGTGCAAATTAATTGATTATGCAATTTAATCTTTAATCTTTTGCTGGTCGCTTCAGTTAATTGAATCAATGAGCCGGTATTCAATTGAGAATTGATTTACGCTTTTTTTAAAACTATTTAGGTAACTTTCCAAATGTTAAATGAATTAAAACTTACAAATTCATTGAAGATATACTTAGCAAAAAAAGAAACGTTGTAAAAATCCAAATAACTTTACAGATCTTCATTGTAAAGGGTTTAAACAATGTTTTCCATGCATGTTCAAT
>JAQMYJ010000001.1:13251655-13264857 GCA_030014305.1 Clarias laeviceps | reverse complement strand
TTTACACATTAAGTTTACTGAAAGTAAAAACAGTTGAAAGTCAGAGGACGTTTCTTTTTTTTTTGCTGAGTATATATTACAGCTTATGTAGCCAATACAAACTGCTTCCATTTTCCATAAATACTATTATTTTATGAAAGTACCAGTTTTTCTTCATTTGAGTAAATAAGAGGTTGTTTCGAGTTTATTGGAGGTTGAGTACAATGCTGCCACATTCTGGCCTGGAGTGTGGAGCAGAAGTTTACGGCCATGTCCTCACGTAGCCGGGTATTTTTATCTGCGGTTTTGGCTTTTTGTCCACATGCAAATGCAATTTTGGTCGTTGAAAACAGAGCTTTTTGAAAAACTGTGGAAAAGATTTTCCAAAACTGAAAAACTAAACAGATTTTTGCTTGTTGTTACGTCACCTTGTGTTCCGACGATGTCATTCTCTGTGTGCTAGTTTCCTTGATTTGACGTCAGCTTTGTTTATGAGGATATTTTGTGCAATAGTGGACTTAAGTACAGTAAACTAGTGACTGTTTTAAAATTGCTTACCGGACCTTTTACATTCGTGCACATACACGCACAGGTACTCGCACATTGCGTTAAAAAACAGAGGTGCCTGAATGTACTAGGAAGCTCACTGCTGCAACATACAAAACTCCGAAGACACAGACCCCACAGACAGCTATGGCAGTTTTGGACGAGACCCCTCAGACTTCTACAAAGCACAGCCGGTTATGACGTTTTGTCTAGGTTTCTGATTGGCCCCCTGTTGATTAGGGATGCTCCTAACAGCACTTAACTTAACTTAATGCATTTTGCGTTTTCATGTGGACAAAAATATTTTTTTAATGTAGGTTGTGTGGACAGAATAAAAAAACAAAGTAGAAAAATATCCGACTACGTGTGGACATGGCCTAAAAGACATGCCATTCAAACAATCCACAACACACAGCATTTCACTTTTATTAGATACTTTATGCAGTTTTAAATCCTTAAAAGCCTAGTTTTTAAATCCATCAAAAACAGTTTACTTTTGATTCACAGCTTTAGTAATCTCACTAGGAGATCTGTACTAAGCCTGAGTATATTTGTACCCAACGTTCAGTTCATTTGACTAGTCTGGTTGCTCTGTAGAGTTAGAGTCAGGAATGGTAGACACATAGTAAGCATGATTGCTAACTTTGCTGAAGCTAAGAAACATGAATAGTACAACATAAAGTATGCAGTGGTGCTAATAAGAAATACAGTTTGAATGATTCCAATGATTTAATGAAAATTGCTGTGGTGCATAATTGGGGAAAATCCATAAGGCATTTAAGAGGATTGTGCCACCAAGCCTAAAATTATATAAAAAAAGCCATATTGTAAATAAAATACTTCATTGTGCTATGCGAGAGTGATTTCCTTCAACACAAAAAGTTGCATCATTATGGCTCACACATGATCATGCCTGGAACATTAAGTGCAGTTGGAGGAGTGAAAAAGAGGGACGATGGTGCTCAGCACAGTACCAGGCAAACCTAGTTCCTTGTGTGTCTATTCCCTATCACTGGGTTTTAGGAACCATAAGGAAATGTGTTAGAAAAATGTTAGTTTGTATTTGGTTTGGCTGCATCCAAAGCAAAATGACTTAGTGAGAGAGTCATCTCCTCATAATCACATGCATAAGTAGCTTTGCAATGACAGTAGTTAGGCCGCATGCAGATGGGATTAATTTGGAAAAATGTTGTACTTTCAGTCAGTCCTGTTAATCAGCTCGCCTCAGTCCCTGCTCTGCAGAGTAGGTGGCCAAATGACAAGTAAACAATGAATTAATTTTAATGCTTGTACAGAGCAGCATGGCATTAACTCTGGAGAAGAGTGCACCGCCCTTCTACCACAGGAAAATCTGTCCTGAGGCATCCTGGGAAGAAGAGGAGGAGGTTTAACAACAGTGAACCTCATTGTTTGGTGGAAATCAGTGGGAATGTACAAAGGGTCTGAGTTTAAGTGTGGACAAATGGCAGTATCTGGTGTGGGTGTCCTTACACATCATATTTACTTTTAAGGAAGTCATTCCTTACTGCACTGACACCTCCTTGTCATCTTCTCCCCCAAACGCCCCCCCCTCCTTTTTATTTTTATTTTTTATACTTATGATGCTTGACAGACCTGTTTTCACCAGTGCCCATGTACCACACCCACAATTGCTTCTGCCTTTTGATTTTCTCCCTGCAGCTTCATGGCGGATGATAGTGCTGTTGTGCTCAGTTTCAGGTGGAACACTGAAAGGTTCTGTTCGTCTGCCAGGGCTAATCACCAGCTAGACAAATGGAGCTAGACACTTTGAGTCAGTGCTTATTTCACCTGTCTGCATGGTATACACTGCTGGGAAATACAACAGGAGCACACAGCATTGGATCTGGCTGGAAATTATTCAAGTGGATGTGCAGAAGGAGAGAGAGAGAGAGAGAGAGAGAGAGAGAGAGAGAGAGAGTTCTTCAATCAAAAATGGTTATACACACTATGAAAAGCCCTGCTCTTTCTTGCACAGCGAAATATGAACTGGCTTACCAAATGAAGAACAGACTGACAACTACAGTACATGTGAGTTGGCAATACACTCTTCAGTTCATCACAGATCTAGGGCCACTTTAGCATAGCCAGTTGCCCTAATGGCATTACTGTGATGGTGATGGTGGGAGGGGACTTAACTGAAACCAATAAAGGGGGAGGACTACAGAGAAAATCTCAGGGACTGAGGATCAGACACAGAATCCTTGATCTGTTAAGGAGCATGACTACCCCCTGTGCTTCTTCTTTTTTCTATTTCAATACTTATATATATATATATATAAATCCCTCCATTCTTATTTACACTTATAAGTGTAATACATGTTACTCCTGCTCACTTTGTGCTCCTATTTCATTTTTATCACTTTTATTATCTTTGTAATAACTTTGTAAAATGTTTTACATATGAAATGTGATAAAGATTTTATTTATATGCTTCAAAATTGTAAAAAACATTTTTGCAACAGAACAGTCTATTACAGACGTTTATTAAAATTAAAAATTATTTATTAATAATTTATTTACTCAACTACCATTTTAACCTTTATATTTTGTTTCAGAAAACAAACAACATTTTTCTGCACTTCTGCCAATCAGAATTACAGCCAAATGCACTAAAAGAATGACATAAATGTTGGAAATCTTGTGGTGTAAACAACACTGCTCATCTAGCTTCTCAGTATAACCCCATCCAAAGAAATAAATAGACTTGCAATTATATGAATTAAAAATTCATATGAAACAAGTAAAACTTCCGAGTTCATCTCACAGAACGTTTCTTGTTTCACTGTAAACAAAGTTTTGATTAAACTTAGGGAACACTTATTCACATTATTCACATGAACATGAGACAAATCACTTTTGTCAAAGCAGCCCATTTAGGCAAAAGAAATGACAGTTATTACACAGAAAGAGAGGACCAACTGGCCAACTGTTGCCGTAAAATCCCTGAAGCAAACTTTGTCTTGGCTGTTAGACAGTATTTGGTTAAGATGTGGGCATTTCACTTCTGGCCTGATTGCTGTTTTTAAAGGTGTGACACAAAAAAATAAATAAATAAATAAATCTGCATTATTGGACCTGACACCAATGTACAAGTACTTAAAATGCCTCAAAATTACAGGTAACATAGTTGTATCCTGTATTCAGGTTACTACTTTGTTTTTCCTGTGTCCATGTGTCTCCAGTCTCTAAAACTGCCTATAGGTGGATTAAATGTTTAACTGCACCTATGTGTGAATGTCTCAATTTCAAAATTCTAATTTTGTGGATTTCTGATTTCTGTTTTTGTGTTCTAACATGTTACTTATTATACTTATTATATAAAAAAATACACTGTATACTTATAGATATTATAAACTGTTGTGTGATTATTTTCTTAATTATTTATTTAAGAGTATAGGTTTGTACAAAGTGAAATTGCTATGTTTATGTGTAGTTTGTGGAATCTTGCTTTCTGTTTTTGGCACTGTTAATGCTAAATGTCTAAAAGCCCTGTGCAGCTGATTAACAATGCTTCTGGAAGAGCTGCTATTTAACCATATTTCACCAAAGATTCTTTAAGAGCCTTCAAGCTGTTCAAGAAAATCAAATAAAAATGACAGTGGGCAGCATGGTGGCGTAGTGGTCAGAAGTTTACATGCTTTTCCTATGCTTGGTGGGGTTCCTCCGGGTACTCCGGTTTTCTCGCACTGTCCTAAACCATGTAGATTAAGTTAATTGGTGTTCCTAAATTGCCGGTATTGTGTGTGAAAGTGTGTGGTGTGTGCATGTGTTCCCTGTGATGGATTAGCACCCTGTCCAATGTGTACCCTGCTTTGTGCCTGAAGTTTCCCCGAGATAGGCTTCCTGCGACTCTACCTATGATAAGCAGTATAAAAGATAAACAAATGAAAAATTACAGTTAATTATCACAAGTAAAAACTTAAAGCTTACGCTAAATGACCTGATGGAAAAAAATTAAAAGTGAGTGCTTGTTATCATAAACTGAAAAAAGAGCCATTCTCTGTTTTTTAGCCTTTTGATTTTGGAAACAAACACTAATAAAAAGCAAGTAGTTTCTTAGTATTTTGGTTTTATAAAAAAAACAAAAAAATAACAACGACAAATGAATGAATGATACACTGTGCTCTGTGATGCACTGGTGTATTCCCTCTCTCACACTTGGTAATCTCAGGATCTATAAAAATCTACAGTATAAAGAATATAAATAAATGAATGTTATTTTAATACTTTATCTCTAATACCTTCTCCTTCTCCCAACATTTCAGTGTTTACCAACACTAGTCCTGGAATAATCATTCTTTGTGTGCTCTGTCTCTAAAACACCCATAGGAGGGAAGGGCTGTAAATGAGCTGAATAATTTGATCATTATTCATATAGCTGGGTTGGTAGTTGCCATGTGATGAGAGAGTTAGGTAGTGGGTGGAATTGGCAAGACCAAACTTATCCAAAATAAGACCCAGGAACACCAAGAACCTTTATTATACCGCAAAAGATTTCAAATAAGCAAGAGAGAATCTGTTGATGTATCTAAAATGTCTTATAATAAACCAAATATAAAATTATTAAGCCTATTTTTAGATATATTAGATTATTTTTAAACTTTACATCTTGCTATTTAATTGGCTGATTTTTTTGTCTTTGTGAACATGATTGCTTAAAACTATTTTTTATTATATTTTATATTTCCATTAATGCATCTAGGAACCTCTGTAGTCCAACTAGAGACCGTGGAGGCCAATGGTGACCATTGTATTTATTCCCATTTGTACAAGTATGGTAGGACCTCTGGTCAAAAATCACACACTATGGGAGATGTGGAAACACCAATTAGCCTAATCTGCATGTTTTTGGACTGTGGGAGGAAAGCCACAACCACAGGGATAACATGAAAACTCCATGCACACAAACCTGATGTGGGAATTGAACCCAGAACCTGGAGGTGCAAGGTGACAGTACTAACCACAGAATATGCGGTGCCACCTTTATTATATTTGGTTTATTATAATCTTTTATCATAAGTAGATACATTTTCTCTAGAAAAAATCTCTTACTAAGATTTTTACTTTATTGATTATTTTTTTTCTATGTAATCATTGTTATTGTCTTATTTCAGATTTTCTCCCCAGTTCCCACCCACTAGACATTTCCGGCATCACACAACGTCTAGCAACCTGGGAAGGTGAAGGCTAACACATCCTTCCTCAGAAATATCATGCAGGATCAAAAGGAAGCATAAAAAAACACTAAGTGCCATTTGCCCTCTTCTGCATACAACAGCATCTAAATGCATTGTGATTGGCCAGAGGAAGAGAGAGCATGTCCAAATCTCTGTGGATACCTGTTGATGACTCCAACAGCAGGTTGCACACATTTCTTTTTCTGCAATCACTCAGATGCTGAAATAATTTTGATGGTATAAGAGCAAGTATAACTTAGTAATGTTTTACTTTGTCCAGATTTCCCCGCCCCCATAACTTTGCCCTCAATCTCATCCTTACCTCTTATGACCCATTATATTATCAGTACATTCTTGTTTCTTTCTCACATTTCTCAATCCTCATCCTTTTAATCCATGCTAGAGAAAATAGGTTTCTTGCTTTAAAAATAACCTTCTTTTTCTTTTAGTTTGTTCATTCTTTCAAAGCAGAAAGATCAAACAGTGTGTCCTGCCAGGATGCTGTTAATGTTTGAAGATGATCATTATATTATTCTTCCAAAACGTAGGATTTAAGGTAAGGGAAAAATAAATAGACAAATAAAATGATGAAGACTGAGGTGATTTAGAGTGTACTTTTCCACCAAACTTTCCACACAGGGCTCCTCTGCAGGATTCACATCATTATTTATAGCACTTCTTTCCATCTTATCATAGCAGTTTCTCTTTCTGTTTGCTTCTTTTTCCTTTTTTGATGCAACTTCATGTTGCATTTATTGAGGTTCTTCAGTGAAATTGCACAAAATATCTCCTAATTACAGCTATTCAGGAACGCCACTTGATCCACATCAGTAACACAGAGTGAGGAGTAGCACAGAAGGGAGGGAGGAGAAGAAGGAGTCCATCCCACCTTCACTCATGTCCATGTTACTCACTACATCACAGCAATGTTGAATTTGAAGTGGGGATTTATTTTTCATCATGCAACATTGGTGTTGAATTCCTAGATCATAAGCTCTGAATTCATTTTTTACTCTGAAAGGAGTTCTAGCTGGAACACGACCAATGGGTTTATTAATGCACTCATTCTGATAATTATAGTTCCCATGGTAATTGCTAATTCACAATGACTATTGATAACACAACAAACTGCATTTCTATACTATTTCAGGGTATATTACAGCTGATATACATTGCCTGGCCAAAAAAAAGGTACATACTGTAATATTTTGTTAGACTGTCTTTAACCTTGATTACAGCATGCACAATTTAATGGCCAGTTCATGTGTAGAAATGATTCCTCATGCTCCTAGCTGCTCTCCCAGAATATGCCTGTGCTATCAGGGAAGAAAAACTCCATAGATGTGATAACCTGGTCATTTAGTACATTCGGGTCTTCAGCTGGCTTTACTTTATTTCTTATTGCATGATGTTGCTGAGAATAGACTTAAGCAACTGAAAAAACCCAGATCATAATACAGTCTCCAGAGGCTTGTACAGCGGCCACTATGCATGATGGGTGCATCGCTTCTTCTCTTATGCACATCGCTCTGGAATAGCGTCAATTTTAACTCATCAGACCATATAACCTTTTTCCATTTCTCCAAAGTCCAATATTTATGCTCTCTGGCAAATTCAAGCCTTTTTTTCTAATTAGTCACACTAAGAAGTGGTTTTCTCATAGCCACACAGCTGTTTAGTCCCAATTATGTGACTTCTTATCACAATGTGCAAATGTTTTTATTTTAAGTATTAAACATAGCTATGATTTCCATTTTTTTATTATTATTTTTTAATACAATGCAACCTCACCAAGCATTTATGTGATCACAGTCTTTCATGATTTGTTTCCTTAGCACAATTGACTTCTACAAAGTTGACTACCTTGCCTCACAGATGTTCCATATCATTAAACATAACTAGAAATAATTAAAACTGTGAAGTGTAGATCAATCATAAAATAAATATTGCAATTGGTCAGAAAATTCTGTTATGGTTTCTATAGTAACAGCGTAGGAAATGTGACAAGATGTATGTTTTCCATTAGTGGAAGGAGTCTCCAGTGCCAGTGCTATGCAACATTCAGAGGTAAAGCTGTGCTTTTAAATTGACTGACATGGGAAAGGCTTTTGTACACATGGATTTGCATTTTATGGTTTTTCAGTAACATGACAAAGCTGCATTTTTTTTGTCCAAATTCCACTACTGCTGTGGAATTGACTGTTTAGGGCTGCTACAGTAGTGATAACAAAAACTCGTTTTGCAGAAGACAACAACATTAGACATGCCTGAAAAGAATGCAGCAGAGACATTGACATGCTCTGACTGATACAAAGACCAGTAAGTATCAGAATCAAAATAAGATGCAGACTTTAATGGCGAAGTATATTTACATACAAAGAATTAGATTTTATTTATACAATAGCGTAGTACAGTAGCACACATGTGCACATGCACACAACCACGCACAACTCCCCACACAAACATTTCTACCTGTAGACCTTACACATGCTTAGGGTGGTTGGTATTGTATAGAGGCTGAGTGGAGCAGGTGGAATGGGGTAGTAGGGCAGATTAAATTAAAACAAACAAAAAAAGGAAATAATAAAAATGAAAAAGTCTCCAGATGTCCAGAAGATATGGAGTTTTATGGTGTGTATATTGTGTGGGAAGAAGCTTTTCTACAGTCTAGCTGTTTTAATCCTGATTGGGCTTAAGTGTCTGCCAGAGGGCAGGAGTTGGAACAGGTGGTGGACAAGGTACAATGGGTCAGCAATGTTTTTTCCTGCATGCTTCTTAGTTCTAAAGCTGTGCAGATAAAGCAGGGTGGGCAGCTATACACTGATAGACTTTTCTGCAGAACTGATGATGTGCTAGATTTTGTGAATGTCATCTTTGTTGTTCTGCACAACAGAAAAAGGTACAATAAGGTCAAATAGATTAAGGAGAACATAAACATAATTATCCTTCTTGTCTGTGAGAGACTTGCTGCTGTCATTCTTCTTTTTCTTTCGCTTAGCTCCAGGCATGAAAAACATATTTAAGCAGAGTCTCTGGTGACCTTTAGAAAAGTGCATGCTTTTTTCAGGCAAATGTAATGATGAATTCTTAAAGTAGTCATTATTGATTACTGAGAGTGATAAAGAAAGTGTAAAGAAACAATCTCAAGTCTTTGTCTTGGTCATGTTTTTTTTTTTTTTTTTTTTTTACTGATTTACAAATCAGTTGGCATTTGTGCTAGGCATCATTGTTCCCCAAAATATACAGATGAGACATAACATTAACATTGATTATCAATTATATACCAATTAACTGGTGACAAGATCATGGATAACCAAAGATCATTTATACCTATGAAGAGCAAAGCCTGTCTGGTCCAATCCCACAGAAAAGCTAGTGCCGCACAAATCACAAAAAGGGTAATGCTGGCCAGGATAGAAAGGCACCAGAACACCAAATGCACTACAACCTGTCTTTCACAGAGCCCAGGAGACAAAGAACCCAAGGCAACTGACCCGGCCTTCAAACTTCCCAGATCCCAATCTGATTGAGCACCCCAATCTATAGAGATTCCACCCTGACACCCACAGTACCCAAAGGATTCGCTGCCAATGTCTTGGTGCCAGAGGTCTTGTGGAGTTGTGCCCCAAGGGGCCAAGCCTTCCCAGGTAGCACAACATACACGATACTAGGCATAATGTTTAACCTTGTATTGTCATGGCTGATAGTTGTATATCATGAGAGTCATTCCATTTGTGCTTGGAGTTCAAACACAGTGAAGTGCTTTGCTGAAAAATCTATAGTGAGCTTTTAGCGGTCACGGAAGGTACAGGGCACTGGTGGCTCACCTGCCATGTGGAAGGCCTGGGTTCGATTCCCAACCAGTGCCCAAACGCAAGCCACTGGATGCAGTGCCGATCCCAAGCCCGGATAAAATGGGAGGGTTACATCAGGAAGGGCATCCGGTGTAAAACCTGTGCCAAGCTTGTATGTGCTGACCAGATGGTCTGCTGTGGCGACTCCTTACCGGAAGCAGCTGAAAGACCTACAACAAGTGGTTGTGGAAGGTAGAGTTGTGTTGTGGTTAAGTTAACTAAACAAACAAAAAAAACTTTCAGAGAAAGTGAATGAATGAGTTTGTTATCATAAAAAAGTTTTTAAAGGTGTCAATATATCCACCATATACAATTTTTAAACTGAATTATTTTTGTTCTTAGATTGGAAAGTTTAAATTAGACAATACTTTGTTGACTTCTCTTAATCGGTGCCAAGATATTAATTTTTTCATTAAATAATTTTTTTGTATTATCTGTTTAAATTTTCTCTTGCAGCACATACACACATGGTCTATTTCTATCTCTGTCATTTTCTCTGTAATTGACTACAAACGTTTCACTTCACAGTCTTTCCAACCAGCAGCAATCAATATAGCCAGCGGGGCTGCTGTTAATGGGTAGTGCACTAGCATATTATTATTCCTGAAAGCTGTTCTGGGGGCTCAAAAAATAATCAAGCAATCCTGACAGTACTATGCTGAAGTGTTATTTTAGATGCTATCTGACAATAAACAATGAATCCTCTCGCCCTGTTATTATTGGCACTGGAAAGTGATGATTGCCTCTAAGAATAAAAAAAAAAAAAAAACTGTTTAATCATAAACTGCCAATGAATCAAAGCCTTTATAGTGAACAAAAGGTTCTATCAGGGCTGATGATCTTGTCTCAGAAGTGGTGAAGTTGCGGAAACTCACAGGCAACAGGAACAGGAGGAAATTGACGGTCTGCACAGCGCATTGTTGGTGGTGGAGATAGCGATGTGCCGGTTCAAATTTTTTCCTCTGAAGTGTTTTGAAGTCAGTGCCTGGTTGTGCTGTTCATGCTAAAAGCGCCTGGGATCAGCCTAATGTTCAACACTGTGTGAAGAAAATTGAATGTCTTTTCGAACAGAGAAGGTTTCTTTACAACATTGATTGATTTTTAGACTCAAACAAGTTGACTGCCTCTGTTATCTCTCTTGACCTCTCACTTCTACACACAAACATTTATTATCAGATTATTGTGCTTTGCTGGCCTTTAAGCTTCGGTCGATTGATTGCCAGTCCCTATGTGTGTATGTGTGTGTGCATGTGTTTGCATCTCAGAGATCACGATGGGACATCGCCTTAGGCTCTGCCTCAGGCATGGACAGACGGACTAGCGATGTTGCTGAGTTACACAAACTCTATGCCTGGTTCCTTATTCATTATGCTATTCCTATGATTGTAATATCAGTGAAGGAAATAGCAATAAAGGATCATGTGATAATAATATGTCAGGGTGGACAATATGTAAGTGATAAAACATAACGAGGTGTATTGTTAGAGAATCCATGATGTGATTTGGCTGAGCATGAAGCGAAGTGGTAACAACAGTGATTTGCCAAACACACCATGCTTTTTACCTATTTAAGTTACATTTCATTTTGTGTAATGTCTGAAAAAAATGTTAGCTCTTGTTAAAGTCATTGGCTCACCAAACTCTCCTTTTCCCTTGTTTCCTGGAGACAAAAAGTACAGCTTGTTACTGAGAAACTGCAAAATATAAAACTTTTGTCCTGAAGACCTTCTCTTGAAGCAAAGTGTTGTTACTATTGCAAAGTGAATTCTTTTCATATAACAATATAGTATGAGACATTCACTCTTACACACTGTACCAAAAAAAGTTGAGAAAATTCAAAATTTTAAGGCAACATGATGCAATAGATTTTTGTGTTTTCTCAACTTACTGTTAAAATTTACTGTTTTAAGGTTGAAAGCTACAGTATATGGACAAAAGTATTTGGCCAAACCTGTTATTTATTGAATTCAGGTGTTTCAATCAGGCCGATTATCCCCAGTAAAGGACAATCTCCATGCTTCAGCCTGCCAAGATGTCTTGGACAATGCTATGCTCCCAACATTACTGAATATCAGTACATCAACATGAACTCAAGTGTGAAATTGATTTTATACAACAGTTCCACAAACACCATTTATTATCCAACAGATCATGATTATTATTTTTTTTTAATCCGTTTTTTTTTTTTGCTCTGCCAACACCTATCGTTCTGTGATTGGCAGAACTAACTAACCTGAGAACTAATCTATTCTCCTGAGGAGATCAAACCATATAAGTGGTGGACAGTCCTAAAATGTGCAAGATTTAATTTATATTTCACTCTACTTGAGATTACCAGCTACACCAACTTTTGGGTGTTTGGGGGTAAATTCCAAATAGCATTAAATGGAAAGCTATTGCATTATATAGGGTATACAGTCCCTTGTTCCACACAGCAAGCAGTGCCTTTAATTGCAGCATACGGAGAGATTTTGGATTCAGTTTTGTGTTGGCTTTGTAGCTTGCATTAGCTGTGAACCAAGAACATGAATGGTTCAGAGGCAATTTGGAATTTGGAATGACTGAGCAATTAAGGAGACAAAGTGTTGTTTAAGATGACATAATGTTATCATATATGTTTTCTTACTGAAAGTGCTTATGTGACTGGTCTTGAATGTGGGTTTTGTCAGGCTGCTGCTCAGTACTCAGTTCTGTGGACCTTACTGAACTACTTTCACCCATGCTGGCAACTGAAAGTAAGTGCAATTAATAATTGGAAGAACACCTGTGATGTGGAGGGATACAAATAGTTAAACATCCCAGTGCCATTACCGTCTATTATCACCGCTCAAGGAATTTAAAAACAAACTCTTGTATGAGGTTAATTATAAGCTACAAGTTTAAATATGAATAAAAACACAACTTTAATTTTTTTCTCAGAATGCCCACATATTCTTGAGTGCTGTCATACACAGAGCCATGCATAAAAACTCCCCCATTTACCACATTTTATCGTTTTGTGTTATTTAAAACGTTACCACACTTCCCACATCAAATAGGTTTTTATGCCTAAATCTAAGTGCCTAATCCATCTTGTATTATTTTGTTGTATTCCAATTTGTCATATATGTTAGCGCTAGACTTATGCTAGCTGTATTCTCTCTGTAAAACTTGGCTTTGCTCTATACTCTGAATGTAATATTCATTCTCATACAGTATTTTCACTGATCAGTGAGGAATCTGTCCATGGATATCTTGTACTCTTGACCTTTTTTGCCCTTGAACTAATTTCATTTTCAAGCCAGACACTGTCTCTATTCTACCTTTTCTTTCATGTTATCAGCCTGTATTTTCTCTTCCTTCTTCTACCTCCACTATCTCCTTCCAATAATGGCATTTCTGTTCATCTTCCTGCTGATTTTTTTTGTGTCTTTCGGCTAATCCCTTCCAGGGGTCGCCACAGCGAATCATCTGATTCCACCTAACCCTATCCTCTGCTTCCTCTTTTCTCACCCCATCTAACTTCATGTCCTCTCTCATTACATCCATAAATCTCCTCTTCGGTCTTTCTTTAGACCTCCTGCCTGGCAGTTCCAACCTCAGCATCCTTCTACCGATATATTCACAATCTCTCCTCTGAACATGT
>JAQMYJ010000001.1:13229049-13251555 GCA_030014305.1 Clarias laeviceps | reverse complement strand
ACCGGTGGCGGTCGTTGTTAACCCGGGCCACGACCGATCCGGTATGGAAGTCCTCTTAGTGATTTGCATCATTTGATGACGTTTTGTTTTACGTTGGATGCCTTTCCTTCCACAATCCTCTGCATTTATCCAGACTTGGGACTGGCACAAGAAGACACTGGATTGTGCCCCCCTGTGGTTGCATTATCTTCCTGCTGATCAAGTGCAAAATGTCTATGCTCAAACCCGTTCCCCCGCCCATGCCCTTCTCTCACGTTTATTTCTGAAAGCTGTGATGCAGATATAAATTCCTCTGTCAGGCCAGATACAGAGTGACCACACAGACAGAGAATAGATGCAATCTCAATAGAAGTGCATGTACGATGCTCCACACACACACACGCACACGGGTAACAATGTGTGTTGTATTAGGTGTTCAGCTCTGCTTAAAGATCTGCATCATGTAACATATTGAAGTCATCTAAGGCCATGTGTTATTCAGAAGTGTCTATGTCTTATTCATTGTGTGTGTGTTGTCTCATTATCAAATTCAGTGTGGATTTATTGATGATTTAAAGCAATTCAGATCTATTTATTCCTGAAATGTGTTCACTTTAAGTCTTGTAACATGGGAAAATTGGCAATTTATTTTTGCATAATAATGTGTGACCTGAGAATAAGAAGAGGTCTTGATAGTGGCCACCAATTCACTTGAGACAAGGGGACTAGCTCTGGTAATACTAAAAAGTAAGGAATATGTCCTGGGAAAAATGCAAATCTGAAATTGCAAAGACAACCCATGTGTAGTGCAAGCTCCACCCCCGGAGAGCATTTAGCAAAGGTGTCTAACTCAACATAAGATGACAAAAAAAAGTTCATAGTTTTTCCGGCATGGACAAACTGTAAAATGAGGACAGGAATATTTCTGACTTAATTTTTTGATATGCATTGCCTGGCAAAAAAAAAAGTCACAACCTGGATTTAAATAACAAATAGTTCAGAGCCTTCCATTGGATAATTACTGCAGTGATTAATATGGTTCAGCTGCAACAAATTATTTAAACTGAACTGATGCAGTGTGTAGCTTCTCATTTCTTAAACAACCATTATCCTTTGGTTGTAGCAAACTCTGTTCCAGAAGGGTCAAATTATTGTCCTGCATCAAGCAAAGAAAACAACTAAAATGAAAATTAATTGACTTAAGAACTGAAAAATGCATTTTTAAACCTGAAAAGATAGCGGTGAAGGTTCATTTTTGAAGAAGAAATATGGTCAGAAAAACCTCCTAAATGAGAGGGATGGGAGATCACTTAAACGCTTAGTGAAAGGAGGAACATTTCCATGTGCACAATGTGAAGAGAACTCAAGGGATTAAACAGACTAAACAGCTGTGTAACCATAAGAAAAACACTTATCAGTAAGGCTAATTTGAAAAAAAAAAAAAAAAAGGTTTAAAATTGCTAGGGAAAAAAAAGAATGGCATGAGGTCATTCCAGCATCATGAGCGCAGCAGAGTAAGAAAACCCCATCATGTCTAGTGTACAAGCTTGTGGAGGCAGTGTTATGTCCTTGGGTTGCTTCTGTTGGTCAGGTCTAGGTCCAGCAACGTTATGTGGACCAATGATCAGTTGATTTTTTTTTTCTTCTCTGATGGCTTGGGCATATTCCAAGATGAAGATTCGAGGAGTCATCAGGCTCAAATTGTGAAAGAATGGTACAGGGAGCATGAGAGATCATTTTCACACATGGATTGGCCACCACAGAGTCCTGACCTTAACCTTATTGGGGATCTTTGGGATGTGTTCAAGACTTTATGAAGAGGTCCAACTCTGCCATCATCAATACAAGTTCATGGGGAGAAATTAATGTCAAGATGTTGCATAAGCTTATCAAAACAATGAAAAGCAAAAGGCAGTCCAATGAAACATTGGAGTGTGTGATGGTTTTTGGCTGGTCATCATATTGGTGAGCATAAAATCTACAGAAAGCTCTGAAACACCAATTAAAGGAGCATTTTTAATGAAATCTCTTAGCTAGCAGGATGGTTGGAAAGTTGGCAATTTCCAAATATGCCTCTCAAAGGGTTTGTGAAGCAATGTCCGTGATTTTTAAAATATAATTTTATTTTCTTGATACAGTGATGGAAATCCCAACCCAGCATTATCAAAAGCTATTTTCTAAAGTTTTTCAATTTTATAAACTGTTTCAGAGGTTATTGAATGAATTAGAGTTTAATCCAAACCTAAAGAATTAAAAACCTTGCAGGCTTGTAAATAATGTTAGTTTCAATCTTATGGTAGGTTGAAATTATTTCCTAACATTTAATAAAACCAAATAAAAAAGTTTTAAGAGGAAGTTTAAAGAAGAACAAGGTATATGACACCAACAAACCTCCATTGTCTATATGCTTATCTTGTGTAGGGTGGAGTCTTTCCCAGGGCAATCAGTGCACAAGCCAGGGTACACCCTGAATGGGGTTCCAACCAGTCACTGGAAGCACACACACACACACACACACACACACACACATTAGGGGTAATTTAAAAACTCAACCTACAGAAACCAGAGTACTTAAAGTACACAGGGGAGTATGCAAACTCCACACACACAGATCACAGTCAAGAAGCCTCAACCCTGGAGGTGCGAGGGAAGAGTGCCAATCACTAAGACACAGTGGCACATTATTGTTGGATTATTTTTGAATCTATTGCACACTGTGGTAACATAAAATCTCAAATGCAATGCAACAAAGTAAGCCATGAAACTAGTTTGCTGTAACTTTTCTGATAAGGGTACAATATATACTGCTGGATTTTGGACATGCCCTCAAGCTGAATTTAAACAATAGCTGCATATATTTTTGTGCTGTATCTTAGATTTCTCTCGGAGCCACTGCTTTATACTTTTACAGTATGTGTAAAGGTGTGGAATCGTATTTTCTTGCTAACCATCATGTATTTGTCATTGATGGCTTTTGCGCCTTGTTGCAAATGGCTCTTTGAACTACCAAGGGCATGTTGTTCTCATAAATGATTTCTGCTGAATAAGAACATTAAAAATAGACTTAATAGAAACAGGTGTACTGTACTCAAGGCTACATCAGCCTGCCTCCTTCCTGAATCCTTTATGTTCTCTCTCCTGCCTTCACACCTTGCCTGGTGTTTCTTGTGAATAATTGATTTCAGAAGAATTTAACTAAGATATGTGACAGTCCAGTAACATAAAACAAACAGTAATTAACTTGGTAGAATAAAGATAGTCATTTTTTAATGCTTAACTATTAGCGATTAATTCATGGCTGCAAATAAAACAAATGATTTGTAAATAAAATGTTTGTTTTGGTCCATAGTGTTGTTTGACGGTTGTTGAACATTGTAGATGCTTAATGGTTACTTACATTGGGTTACTGATCAGAAGGTAACCCAAGCTGTCACTACTGGACCTTCGAGCAAGGCCTTTAATACTTCATGCTTCGGCGGTGGTATGTCATGACTGACCCTCCACTCTGACCACTGCCAAGTTGGGATATGCGAAAAAAAATAATAATTCAACTGTGCTGTAATGTACAGTATATGTGACAAAAGAAGGCTTCTTCTTCTTTTTGTATTTGGCACAAAGACAACAAACACATAGTTCTCCATCCATTCCTTTGTGAACATCATGTCATCATCATTGACCAGCCATGTCACCATTTCACTAAACAGTTGCTTCTGGATTTGTTTGGGCCTGTAGTAAAATCTGACCCCAGGCTGCCACTTGATGACTTTTTGTGTACTTTTTTTGATTTTAACATATAATTTTTTTTTTTATATATTTCATTGATTGATTGATTTATTAATTCATTTATTCTTTCCTTTATATAACCATGTAAAACCCTATTGAGATTCCAAATCCCATTTTCAAGAGAGACCTGACCAAGATAGCAGGTTCAGCACAAAATAAATGACACTCACACATTAACACGGGATTATTAATAACAATGTAATTCGGTTAAGAATGCAATGAGATTAAAAAGAACCAATGAACAAATTAAAACAACAACCCTTTCCAATTGATTCAGGTTCTCCAAGAAACAAGCTGTCTATAAATTCCCCCAGGGTTATTTTTTCCTGCAGTTCATGCCAGACAGTAGGAGCAGCAAACTTGATTGCTTTTTTTCATATTCAGTTTGGGTCCTCCGAACAGCAAATAAAACAAAGTCCTGAGATCTCAAATGATTTTGGGAAACACAAACAGGATTCATAAAAACTGACAAATAAGGCAGCAGCAACTTTAGACTAGCCTTATAAACAACAGCAATAAATAAATAAATATATAAACCAGTGAGTTGACTCATGCATAGCAAGACACGGCAATTCAACTAAAGAGTACAGCATGCAGTGACGGCTTCTAAAACAGCTCCCAGTGACTTATCTCAGAGCACTGTGATATCCTGTGTCAACGGATTTGTCAATCAGACACTTGCATATGAACTATATCACAGGAATCTATCAGTGGCAAAACAATCAGGTACTCCTTCTGTATCACTTATTTGTTTTTAACCCTTATGTTCTGTATTGGGTCCATGGGACCCCAGAGCCTCTTTACCAGTTAAAAAACAGTCTGAACATTGTTTTATTACCTTGATAATTCAAGGCGTTTTCTAATTGTCTGGGATCTGTCATTAAACAGTAATTTTGTATTTTCTGTTTAGGATTTAAGATCTAATATAACCTATTATATATAATATAAATTAATGTAAAATTGGGTAGATCTAATGCTCCATTGTTATTTATGTGCATACAATGTCTGTTTTGTATAATACACATTTGGCTTTGGTATATTAAGTGTTTTTTTTTTGAACGCCTATGGAAGTATGCAAAACTGGAAGTACACACGACTGGCTAGATCGCTTGTCTGCCAAAACTGCTTCATATGATGAACCAAAATCTAGCCGAAAATATGAGTTTGTATGCCGAGGGTCCACTGTAAAGTCAATAACAACACAACATAAGGGCTGTGTTAATATATTAATTGTGGCTTTAATTAAAACTCAGTCAATATAATCAGAAGAATGCAGGCTAAAATACAGTGAATGACAGTTTCTTACAGAATAATTCCTTTCAGTAAAATTCCTCTCAGTTGGAAAGTACTCTCTCAGAAGCAGGAGAAAAAAAAAAACTTACAAGCTGCATGCCAGTGCCATAATACACCTCACTGTTTTTTCTCAGACAGGAGCTCTGACTTTGCTGGAGTAATCTTGCTGATGATAAACAACTTTTGGTGTTCAGGACAGAAGATGGGTAATGGAAGTTATAGTCTGTGTGTGTGTGTGTGTGTGTGTGAGTGAGTGAGAGAGAGAGAGAGAGAGACGGGAGATACTTGGCTTGGTGCTTGACAAAGGCAATGACAAAGAGCTTTTATGACTGCAGGTTGAGGTGACTTTTTGAAAGTCCCGATCTTAGATCAGTCGCTGTGCAATTTTTCCCCCCCTCACTTTTCCCCAAAAGACATGGCCATTTTGTTTACTAAGCAGACTAATCAGACAGCTGACACTTGCTATTCCATTTCTCCTGCCAGAGTTCTCATTTCTGTGCTTGTGGATGTGAAACTGTATTATTTCCATGGGAGAAAGCAGGGAGAACCTCAGGGCGTCATTGAAAGAGCAGCATTGTTTGTGTGCTTGAGAGAATCACCTTGAGATTGATCTGACGCTAGAGACTAATATGGAGGCGGTGCAGTCTGTACGTTACTGTGTGCCATCAAGCTGTGCCCATCTCAATGATTTAGTGCCACTGACAGCCAACAAAGTGAATAAACTCTGTCTAGCATGACCTTTGGGATGACTATCTCCAGGCACTGCTGGAAATCACAAAACAGCTCCTATTCAGAAGGTCTCTTTGTGCATGCAGTAAGAATAAAGAGCTCTATCAGGATAAACCCTGATTATGCTTTTGCACAGCAATGTATTTAATGTATTCAAGCTATAGCATTTGAGTTGCACTGGCTTAAATTCTGGTGGCAAGTTTGTAAGAACAGTACAGTTCAGTTTTTGTTTATTATAACAACCATACTATGACAGTAAATGAAAAATGTTAATTTTAGATAGTAATCCTGTATGAAAGCCTACAAGCATCATAATAATGTGAATTATATTATATTTAGCAGTGATTCAAATCTTAAAATGTGTTTTTCAAAGGCTGATATATTTCAAACTTATTCAAACTTCTTATGATGCTAATATGTGTCCATAATTCTGTATGCAATTTTTGTTTGTAACATTTGTCAGGTTACAACTATCAAAAGATTCCTACCTTAGTCATAATAACACTTGCCTTTACTGATTTTATGCCATTTTTATTTTTAATAGCATAGAGCCAAAACTAAAGATAGAAAACAGAGCATAATAGACAGAGTATATTTCCAATATAAAATAATAATAAAAACAAACATATATCTTAGCAGTTAATAAATAGTAAATACAGTAATGAACTTGGCATATTGGCAGCATAATATTTAGAATTATATCAGCCTTTGAAAAACACATTTTGAGATTTTAATCACTGCTGAATCTGTTATAATTCATATTATTATTATGATTATTATTATTATTATTATACCAATAGACTTCCATACAGGATTACCATTTAAAATATTTTTTAATCTGAAAAAGAATTTACGTTTTGTAATGAAATCTTAATTTCTTAAGGTGAGATAAGTGACCATAAGAAAAATGTTTGTAATAAAGACCAAGAGGGCAGAAATTATTATAGCTAAAACAATTTCAATGCATACTGTATTTGTCTTTATAATTTATATAACTAAACATTAGATTGCTAGAAAAAACTACCAATTTTAATAAATGTATCTAATTAATAAACACATTTAATTTAGTACTCATCTAAGTCTGCAAATTAGGAAGGCTTGCTACTTACCTGGTGTAGTTACTTATGCAACAAAATGGATAATATTATAAAAGAAAACTAAACAAAACATTTAAAACAATTGAAACATACAATAAGAGGAATCATAAACAAAAGGAGCATAAAAAAGGAAACAATATTCAGTACTGTGCATAAGTTTATTGCATGTGTGATAAAAATGATGTGACAAAATGTAAAGTGAGCAAACAGAAGAAAAATCTAAATCAAATCAACATACACTTGCGCACTTGCAAAAAAAACATCAGAGACTTTGTAGGATTAGAGTCAGGTGTATGATTAATCAATTATACCAAGCAGGTGCTAATGATAGGTTGAAACGCAGTCATTAGCTAAAACAGAAACAGCTGTGTAGGAGGCTTAAAACTAGGTGAGGAACAGTCAAACTCTGCTAAAAGGTAAGGTTCATGTCACAGGTCATACACCATTGCAAAACTGAGCACTGCAATGAGATAGAAGATACTGCATCAGCATGGTCTGTCCCAGGTAACAATTTCAAGAAGTGCTGTTCAAGCTTTTTTCTATTTTCAAGAATCAAAAATGAATGTGCGACATTGAGGACCGTAGACACAGTGATTGGCCAAGGAAACTTAATGCATCAGGTGTAAGGCACATCATGCTTACTTCAATTCGTCATCGGAAGATGACCTGCAGTGCCAAAGAACTGGCAGACACCTGTGGGACCCAGGTACACCCATCTACTGTCTGGAGGAGCCTGTCTTCGAAGCTATACCAGTGACGTGGAAACAAAGCTAAACAACTCAAATATGCATAAAAACATAGGAACTGGGTTGCTGAAAAATGGCAGGAGGTGATCTGGACTGATGAGACAAAATACTGAAATATTTGGCTGTAGCAGGGGGCAGGTTGTTTGATGAAGGGCTGAAGAGTGGTACAAAAATGCGGGTCTGCAGGCAACAGTGAAGCATTGTGGAGGTTAAATTTTATGTCCACATTTCTGCAAATGGTGGCGGCGATTTGTTCAGGATTAATAATGTCCTCAATGCTGAGAAATATAGACAAATACTTATCTGTCCACTTATCCATCAACATCATCATCTAACTCTAACCCATACAGCCGATATCCTTAAGAACTATCTTCAGCATAGAAAAATAAGAAGAAATCCTGGAAGTGATGGTTTGGCCCCCACAGAGCCCTGATCTCAACATTATCAAGTCTGACTGGGATTACAAGAGACAAAAGAATTTGAGGCAGATTACATCGACAAAAGATCTGTGGTTTGTTCTCCAAGGTGTTTGAGAAAAGGAAAAAAAAACCTACTTGCCAAGTTCCTTCAAAAACTGTGTGCAAGTGTATGTAAAAGAACTGAGGCCATTCCGGTTTAGTGTGGTCACACCAAATACTGATTTGATTTGGATTTACTTTCCATTTTTATTAATTGATAAAAATAAACTATTACCACCTCTACTTTCGAAAGCATTCTTATTTTGTAGCATTTCTTTTTTCAAATACTTTGGAGGCATTGGTGTACATGTAAAACAATTTCACTTTCAGAGATGCTTCCTCAAGTAATGGTTGTGGTCAGGTCTGTGTAGGTGGAGATAATTGTATTTTTTTCCTGTTATTTGATGAACACAAAGATTTCACTATGTCCTATATCATTCATCTATGCTTTAACAACAGCACACATCCTCAAATAATAGTTCCAATCCATTCCAATATCTAATTAGGTTTTAGATCCCAAATATACCCTATCTCTTCTATTTCCACTCCTTTTGTCCAGACAGTCATTATGCCACCCTTCCGTCTCACCTCTTTCCAGTGAAACTTGATCTATTGGTAATCTGTAGCTTGTCTTTGTTGCTTATGACCATGGAGTGTTCTTGGTGAATTTGATAGCACTAAAATGCTAGAATTAGTTTCCCGGTTGGGCCATTTTGTCTTCTGCATGGGCCATAATGTACCTCTAATGGCCTTGATTTTATGTTCCTGCTCCCACTGGTCTAGCAATGGAGCTTAACACGCCTGCTGTGGGAATACTGAATTCCCAGTGTTCTTTCTTCCTGTGATTTTCGACCTCTAAATACATTAAAATCATTGTGAGACTAATGAGGGACTGAACTGTCCAATATTTTGCAACATTCCGTTCTAATTGCTGACATCAACATCCGGCCATTTCTAAGTTGAGCTTTTTTGCCTCATAATTGTCGTGATAATTGTTTTTTTAAGCCAATCATGCGGCAACAGTGCACTGCAAATCATTTAAATACAGCTTAAGAGCTTTTGCAAATGCTCAGAACAAACATTAGAATTGGCGGAATGTGCTCTCAGAGACTTGACATGGTTGTTGATGCCAGATGAGCTGGTTTGACTATTTTAACTGGTGTTTCACTCTTGTGGTATGCCGGGATTTTCACTCAAAATTCTCCACAGTTTGCACAGAATGGTGTGAAAACATAAAGCATACAGCAAGCAATAATTTTCGGAACGAAAACAGCTTGTTAAAAGAGAAGTGAGTGAAGAATAGCCAGACTCATTCTAGTCTAAAGCGCTCTTTAAAACTGTGCTGAACAGAAAAAGCATCACAGCATGTAGTGATCCTTGAGGCTACACAAGATATCAATGACTTTTTAACTGTGAAATGGTTGTTGGTGCCAGATGGGCTGATTTGAGATTTTCAGACACTTGACTATGGTAACTCAAATAATCACTCTTCACAACTGTGGTGGGTAAAAAAGCATCTTAGAATGCATGACACATCAAACCTTGAAGTGGATGGGCTAGAACAGCAGAAGACCACATGTCCATTCCTGTTTGCCAAGAACAAGAATCTTAGGCTACAGTAAACACCAACTCTGCTTATTGACCCGAATGCTTACCAAGACTAAAGATCAGACAAAGACCAGGTGAGCATTAAGTGAAGCTCTTGACCTGCCACCACACGATTGGGTGATTGGATGAATGCGTGAAGGAGCAGGTGTACAGGTGTCCCTATTAAAGTGTTCTGGGAGTGTATATTGCCTTAAATTTGCCAAATTGCTCATTTCCTCATGTAAATTCAGTGGCAGATTGAGACTCTCCATATTCGTTGTGAGAGTGTGTGCGTGTGTACTGATGATAGAATAGGATGGAGTGATAGTATGAAATCCTCACTGACAGATACCGCATCTGTTCTTCTATTCTTCTTACGCTGTCCTAGAAAAAAGTAACCCTGCGAAGAAAATGAGAAAGAAACCAAGTGTCGTCTAAACATTGGAAACAATCGCTATAATTGGGCATTTCTGGGGTTTGGAGCATGCCATGTATACGACTTGCCCAGGTTTGCTCTCAACGATGTTGTAATTAAGCTATAATTTTTCCACAGGCACTAGAAGACGAGGAGATATACGCACCCTGACAAAGGGAGATAATTAAGTGCTGCATTAATTGTCGTGTGTAGACGAGGTGTTCAACACAAGACGCAAGCCCCTTCTTCCTCTTCACGAACAAGATAACATGATGCATAATGATTTTCTCCTGCTGCTCTGGTATTTTTATTATCCTACTCTGAATATTATTCTTGGACAAACATTTAAGGGTGCATGCCAAGGCCAGGGATAATTGAGGGCAAATCTGATATTCAAATGCATTCAGTCCGAGCAAGATTCTTCAGATCCGGACCACAACACTAGAGAACTGAGTGTTCTCTCTACTCTGCTAACAGACTTGATTAATCAGTATGGGCCTGGCAATTGGATGATGAGTTGCACCAGATGTATTAACACATTCACACCAGAGCCTTCAGAATGAATTTTCCAATTCACACACTATTTAAAATGGCTTAATCTTCAAGAATATAAAAGTTAACAAATTCACAACGTTATGTTTACCATCTCATTTTATTTGTACGCCCACCACTCACTTTTTTAATATGAACACATTTACACCTACTCATCCAGGAAATTATCCAATATGTAGTGCATAAAAACTTAAAATCAGTTTAGTGCAAACATTTTGAGGAGTGCCAATATCTTGTTGATGTGAGAGGTCAGAGGGGAATGGGCATACTGGTTCAAGTGACTGGTAACTTAAATTAACACTCTATACCACAGTAGTGAGCAGAAAAACATTTCAGAGCAAACAACATGTCGAAACCTAAGAATGACAGAAAGACCACATCAGGTTCCAGTCCTTTCAGCCAAAAAAAGAAACAATGGATAATCAAACATTACTTATTTTACATAAATCATCAATATCAGATGTGACATGCATGTTGGGGTAAAATTTCGTCTCGACAGCATGAATCGATGGGGCCAACTTACAGACTATAAATTTGGTCTCAACACCATGAATCCATGGAGCCAATTTACAGACTCCTGCCGGTGGTGTAATAATGTAGGGAATGTTTCCTTGACACAGATGTGCATATGTTAGGCCTTTTTATATGAAATGCTATCAAGTCAGCATGGACCAGAATCTTAAAGGAATGTTTCTGACACTGTGAATTTCCCTACTGTGAAGGATTGAGACTTATTAGAGTAAAGGGGGGATGGCTTTCCCATATTATTATGGTGCTCCTAATTACGAGGCAAGTGTGTGTTTGTTCTTAAAATAATAGATAGATAGATAGATACTTTATTGATCCCGAAGGAAATTCCAGATATCCAGCAGCCATAGAGACAGTAACACAAAGACAGGTTGTAGATTGCACGCTGTATATCTTACATACTGTATAGTCTGTACACACAGGGTAATGATAGATGGATAGATAGATAGATAGATAGATAGATACAACTTTACTGTCATTGCACAATACAGGTACTCAGCAACTAAATGCAGTTTAGCATTAGTGCAAATAGTATTGTATATACTCACGTTTCATTGCCTGCTGCTGAGGAATAATTACACAACTACACTTACTAGAGTTGCAAACATTGCAGACAAACGCTCAGTCGACTTATCTTTAAAAAGTTTTCTAAGTTTACTAATAAACCAGCAATACTATAGTTATTTGACAATTTAAAGTGTGATAAAATCCTTTATATACCACATACTTTCTAGTTTCATGACCCCGTTTAGTGTCTCATGGCAAGATTAAATGGTGTGTACAATTAAATAATTAGCATGATTTCACTAAACCTCTTTCAATATTTACACAGTAGTCTCAGCTTCAAGCTTTCTGCCAGAGATACTTAATGCTTTCTGTATATCTATAAGCTGCCAAGTATTGAAGCTGGAAGGCATACTTTTATATTTAGATAAATGTGAAGAGATTAATCTGATAATATCAACCAGGGCTATTTATGAATCAAAATATTGACCACATAATAGACACCAATTTGATGGTTATTTGAATGCCTGCCAGAGTCATATTCATACATCCTCTCATTAGTCTTGAGATTTTTCTTGCAAGATTTGTTTATTTCATATTATGGTTATAGGGGTTATCCATGCATTGTGTTATGCATGTGTTCAATCAGGCTGTAGTTCTTGTTAGGAAGGAGTTTGACTGCCTTTATAAAAACTGTGTTGTGCAGGATTGTGGTATCAGTGAGGTTAAAGGAATGGAGCAGAAGAGACGTGTTCAGTAGCATAGTAAGAGTGTTTGGTAAATGCCGAAGGTTGAACTTTATTCCACCTTGGGGGGTGGGGTTCTGTCCTATGCTTACATATTCATTGTTAGTAGTCTCGGTTTGGGTATTTCCTGCAACCACGCTAAAGGCCTTCTCATTAGTAAAAAAAAAAAGTTTCTAAACCTAGTTGTATTGTTTTTCTGTAATTGGTATTCTTGAATTGTGTGTATGTGCGTGTTTATGGGCATGTTTGCCACCCCTTGCTCACACTGAGATTGACTTGGATGTGTGACAGTTTTACTCCCATCTAATTGCCTCCCTTGCTGCCGCCTCTTCTGTTTGCAGGAAATAACAGACTAATTGATTAAGGCATCATTTGGGGCAAGAGGTCACAGCTGGGCTGGGTGGGGTCAACCTGTGCACTGTGTGTGTGTGTAGTGTGTGTGTGTGTGTGAAGAGCAGGACAGGCATTCAGATGCCAAAGTGACAGACACACTGTCCAGAACCTAAAGTCACATGTCAGGGCAGCTGTGCTTCTTGTGACATATCAGGACATGTCTGCGTCTGGGATCAGCCGTCTCATCAGGGTGCTCTGGTGATAGACAATATCTCGTGAAGCGCAGTAGTTTGATGGTCCCCGAAGGTTGGTTATTAAGTGAAATTAGATCGACACATGGTTAAACCTAAGGCTGGACACACACACATGCACACACTTTTCCTGTCACTCAAATATTGGCTCAATTAGATGCTTTAGTTTAATGTGCTGATATGTTTCCTCTGCCTTTTTTTCCCCTCCATCACTCTCTCTGTGGCCAACAGACTTTATAGTTTGTCTTTCCCAGAGGTTCTGCGCCTCTCACTAAGCACGGACAGACTAATTAAAAGTGTCCTGGAACATGCCAGAAGGGCAGATTCAACCCAAACACTGCAGTATGAAAGGGCATATGGAAAAGAAGCCGCCTGCATACACAGATAGCAGACATTATTTTTCAAAACATCATTAAGCTGTTATTCAAACATGCATAAACACAAGCTCACAATCACATGTCGCATAATGTGCACATTGATATAGCACTGCTACAGCTTGAATGCTTCTTCACAGTTATTATAGACATTTTCTTCATCTGCTATAAGTGCAAATACATTACACATGGCAGGCTACCTATGTGAAAGTAATTCACGCTGCGTGAGTAGAACTGCTCACGCTAAATAACAGCATCATTTTTTTTTTCACGGTGCTGTTCGAATCTGAAAATTGACAGACTCTGTATATTACACAACACAGATGAGGCCAGACAGGAGCCGAGGCTGGTTTAAAAGAATCAGATTATGAAATATCAAATCTATCAAATTCATCTCTCTTCATTGGCACACCCCTGCACCACCAGAGTGCTATAAATAAAAATATCGTAAAAATTTATTTATATTTTTAGATGAAATCCAAGTGCCTGTGTATCAGAACAGTCTACAATACGGTATATGAAGGAGAAAATGCAGATACATTTTAAAGTAGCGCAGTTCATAATAACACTTTAGCTGATTAAAATAATGAAGGATTATGATAAATAATAACTAATGCTAATGGGCTTCTTTAATGCTAGGCTTCTTTTTCTGTATAAAAAAAAAAAAAAACCTGCTGCTCTGAAGCAAGGTGGCTCAGTGGTTAGCACTGTTGCCTTGCACCTCCAGGTTCCGGGTTCAATGAACCATTCGGAAGAGATTTACATTGGAGTGTGAAAAAAAACAAATAATAATAAAATAATTGATTGTTTGTTTTAATTGCCCTAAGTAAATACAAATAAAAAGAAAACAAAACTTCATTGGTTTTTGGTTAGTGAGGATGTTGAAGTGATAAGTTATAACCTGCAGAAATATAAGATGTTTATTGGACAACTATCATCCAGAACACTAAATATTGCAAATAATGAGTAATAATAAACACAATCAGAGTTAAATGATTGTCTTTAAACATTTATTCAACCAAATGAACTAAAAACATGACCTCAAAAGACTCCCTCCCCCAGCTCATACACTTTGGCTCACCTGAGTACTGATTGTCATCACCTGACCTTTATTACAAGCAATTCTGAAGGACTCTACAGACGTAGGCAGATGTACTTTTACAAAGCATACAATGTGTAAACAACTCATCCATTCCCAAAGTCTCACTTACTCTCTATACTGCTTTATCTTGTATACAGGGTGGATGAGTGAAGGAGGCTGGAGCCTATCCCAGAAGACTTGGGGCATGAGGCAGGGTACACCCTGGATGGGGTGGCAATCTCTTGCAGGGCACACAACCACATACACACACTCACACACTCATTCACATGCTATGGGCAATTTAGGAACGCCAATTAACCTAATCTGCATGTCTTTGGACTCTGGGAGGAAAGTGGAGTACCTGGAGGAAACCCACCAAGCACGGGGACAACATGCAAAGTTCATGCACACAGATCCGATGGGGGAAATGGAACCCAGAACCTGTAGGTGCAAGGTGACAGTGCTAACCACTAAGCCATCGTGCTGCTCTCCCAAAGTCTATGAAATAAAAATATCTTTTAAACTTTTGGGGGCATAGAAGTATCATCTTCTGACCAATCACAATAGAGAATTCATCCACAATTCATCCACAGAGAATTCATTCACACTTTGGTATAATAGTTTTTATACCAAATATTTTATACCTAATTTTTATAGTATATATTATTGTATACTGTATTTCAAATATAATACAAATGCATATAGCAGAATATTGCTATATAACATTCTACCTGTTGGCAGTGTGTGTCTGTAGTCCATTGCTCCATTCTGTTTTTGCTAATTTGTCAAACGCACCACAGTGAGAGTTTGCCTGTGGAGATACTTCAGCTGCCAAGCAGGATGGCATGTTTCATAATTCACAGCCAAAAACTCTTTCCTCTCTCAGAGAAAATGACTCAGAGACTACATTTATCTATCTTCATATGCAAATGAAACTTTTGTCATTGATCTGGGTGCAGTTCCCTATAATCAGCAGAAAGAAAAGATTAACAGTAAGATCTTTCTCAGTTTATTCGCTTTGTTTCCAAATGGAGGGGCAGAAAGCACTCGAGTCATGGGGAAATGTCTCATTATGGCTGAGTTCGGCCAGCTCTGAAGGACGGCAGCCAGCAGTCTCAGTCAATTACTCTCATCTCCGAGGCCCCAGCCGCGCCTCAAACTGCTGAAATGAACGAGTCTGTCTTTGGCGAAGTGCTCGCTGCTGATAAGCCACTGCAGACTAGAAGACTGACATGAAGCCAATTAAAAATTTTGTGCTTTGTCTGATGAGATAGGAAGAAAATGAGAACTCTTCAAATGGATTTCTTGTTGCTTGTTGGGTGGGGATGAGAAATTGATTAACACCCCTGTCTGAAATGCTGGAGCGCTCGCCCATCAGTTTGTAATGGAGGATTTTTTTTTTTTTTGGGGTGGTCCCTGGACTGGACAAAGCCTTTCTTCAAATTCATCTTATGAATAATGAATACAAATTGCAAAGGAGATTTAAAGTATTTTGTGACTTCATGTGGATATCTTTATTACTCAGTAACCAGGAGTTCCAGCTGTCATCTCTAATCACTTATTCTATTTACAGTAGTGTGTCTCAGTCACAGGCAGATGCACACATGCTAATGCTTTATCAATACAAGCTGTGATATGTTCTCCTTTAAAAAGAAATCATATGCCAGCACACACACTATCGGTTTTCTTCTTTAACATGTATAAAGCGTGGGGATAGCTCAGCTTCTCATGCTGTGTAATGGATGTTAATTGTACTGGCAGTCATCCAGCATGGTCTATCCAGAGACCCACAAAAGATTGGCCAGTTTAGTGTTGGCAGCCCAATTCTCAACCAATGGGAAACTGGTGGTGACCCGGATGACCTAGCCAGATGGCCTCTGTCACGTCAATCTCAATAGCCAGCAGTGACTTTTACCATGACCTTCACTGTTGTCATCTTACTTAGTCTGGTCCTGTATTTATTTATTTTTTTCATTGGGTCATTTCAAAATAAAATTTAAAGCACCAGCTACTTCGTGAATAACCTTTACCCCTGCCATAATTGTTTATCAGCATTTATTATTATTTTTTTTTTTAAGTGATCTCAATGATCATTCACGGCATGATTTCTAGTTTGAGCATTTCAGAAATTGCAGATTTCCATATGAAACAGTCTATAGAGTTTATGCAGAATGGCTTAAGAAAGAATATGTCAATAGTAAACACAGCTTGCTTATTTAGAGGAGATCAAAGAGAATGACATGCTTGATTTGAACTCAAATTAATTCTATGGTTACTCAATAACCACTCTTTGTTATGATGCTGAGCAGAAAAGCATTTCAGAATGTACAAAACATCAGAAGACTAGAACAGCAATCAGAGGTTGAAGAAAAAATAGCATCACTTGGTCATTTCACAATCTTCAACTTTCCAGTATGATGATGATTTTATAATGATTTTGCACTTTTGTGCTCAAGCCACATGTTCAGTCAATTGGATCCTAATTAAGCGAATGGATGAGCAGGTGCACGGTTGTCCCTATTAAAGTGGACAGTCAGTAAAAATCAGTAAACTTACATTTTGTTAGCCAGGCAGTTATTAGTGAATCACTTGCCGTAGTGGAATTCAAAGTGCAGCTCATTTGAACAGCTGCATTAAATGGCGTGAGCACATGCACACTCCAGCACTGAATATAATCAGCGCTTAGCGGGACGACGGTGAGCCAGCGTGAATCAAGGCGCTCGCAGACTGCACAGCCTTTTCGTCCCATTTGATATGCCAGTTTTAATGAAGGTTTATTCTGAAAAGCTAATGACTAACTCCCACAGCACAGAGGAAGGTAATCGCAGCACCGCTTTCAATCACAGAGTGACATGGAGATACATTACAAACTCAGACTGCAGGATGTCGCGGAATATTCATGTGCGGATTTAATGTGCAGACGGATTCTCAGCTCCAGCCGCCAGGTGTAAATATTCATCTCGTTCCTTGCTGCCTTTTGATATCATTCAATAGACCTTCATAAGCCGGATCTGGATGATTCCATGTCGGAGGTGTCATTTCTTTTCCACTGATGCTACACTAACACATATGTAAAGGAAAGCTAAAAGACATTTTAAAGACATGTTAAGCATCCTTCTTAACAACCTGATTCAGTTAAATCATTTATTCTTCTCTAAGCCACTATATGTACACCTTTTTCTCAACAGGAAGTTACTTCATACTAATCATCCAAGGAGCGTTCAAGTCAAACCGAGACTTTTGGTTATGCATATTAACAATAATGATAATGAGTAAAAACTCTCTTTATTTCTCTATATAATCCCCTGCTACACTAATGCACTTATTCCAGCGTTTCACTAGTGCTTGGAAACCATCAGTGTAGAAAGTTTTCTCTATAATTGAGAGGCATGATTGAATTTCCTGCTTCACATATGAAATTCTGGCATCCCAAACATGCAGAAATGGCTTGGAGTTGGAAGTCAGGACTGTACGGTGGATGTAGCAATCACTCCCAGCTGAGTTCCTGTAAAGTACAAGTGATGTTCATGATTGATTATGTGTACAGTTCCCACAGACTGATCCGTCTCTTCCATAAGTTGGCGACAAGTTATACATCAATTTTCAAGTATCAGGCGTTCTCCTCACTGAATGTTCATGGAAAGACTGCAGTGGGCTTTGAGCCATCTCATCCAGGATCATCATTCACGGATAAACGGGCTCCATTAAAACGTTCAGCCATTCAAATGTTTTACTGCAGCTATTACTCTCACTGTAGTTTGCTTGAAGTCTTCTGCAAACGCCAATCAGGTTAGCACCTTCATTCATGAGGAATTTCATCACACGTCTCAGTTTTACTTGAATGCCCCACAGACAAAATATCCTGAAGGTCATAAGAAGACGAAAATTTGTTTTCTCATTACTTGTCTTTATTTTTTAGTGACATTCTGAAATTGACTGGCAAAGTCACTTTGAGAGCACAAGCCTGCAACCTTAATTATAAATTGAAACTCTGTTTTTAATGAAAGTATGTTCTTTATTAGCATGTGTGCTAGTCAACCATGCAACCAGCATGGTGTTTTTTTAAACTGTATGCATAAAAAAACAGGCATCAAACTCAGTCATCCTGAGTGAAACATGAGTGGTATGAGATTTTATTTTATGATTTAATGAATTTTATCTTAGATTGATGAGAAATAGGATTAATGGCACCCCAGGTATGGCGTCAACCTTCTATACTTTATTTTTCAAGAACATTAGTGCCTCAGCACATACCCCCTATACACACACACGCACATGAAAAAGGTCATTAGAGCACAGCCCAGTGTAAAGTAGACCTTGTCTCTACTGAATGAACTGGAAATCCGTCTCAGTGACCTCTTATTAAAGTTTCTCGAAAAGCAGATCATTTTTTTACTCTATAGCTGTCTGTGTGTATCAGCTGCAGGTGGATGCCAACGTTTCAGTGCCAAGTGCGTGTAATTACTTTGGAGTTAACGACATGAGAGCCTGGCTGGAGGAGTGTATTCTCTTTAGCACCCTCACACTTGTGCAAGCTTTATAAGTCTTATAGTAAAGCACGTTGCCAGTCAATATTTTATTCTCTCTCTCTCTCTCTCTCTCTCTCTCTCTGTATGCACATGGCACTCTGTGTGTGAATGGCTCTGATAGTCCATGCAACATAAAGCTACACTGGGCGTCCATTACACCACATGGTCACACCATGGCTCATTTTCCTCCTCATTATTCATTAAGACAAAAGATGCATTGTGTTGTTTTTTTTTCCTCCTTTCACCTCCTTCCTTATCGTCATACATGAATCCTGCTCTCCTGCTCATCATGGCATTAAAAATGCAGGACGTATTACCACCTATTCAGAACTCATTAGCCTGGTTTTTGCTTTATCAGAAGTGTGTCTGAGAACAGCTTGAAAACAACTTCTCAAGGCCTGGAGCATTCATGGTTTTAAAAAAAAAAGCAATAGGAGGTTTGTAGCCCCATTTGAAGCCATTTATCAAACATTATGTGAGTGTGTTGAGGATGTTTTTCTTCTAATAAAGGGAGATATGGAATTGTATTGTCTAACAAGTATTGTCTAATAAATGTATAGTATAACTCTATCAGCCATAACACATTAACATTGATCACCATCAATACACCAGGGACATGGTATACATGTGGACCTAAGTCTCACCCATGCCTGCGGGGCCATCCAGTCTGATTACACAGAACAGACAATGCAGCACAAGTTGATGGAAAAAGTCAATGCTGGCCACAGTAGAAAGGCACCAGAAAACCCAGTGCACCACAGCCAGTGCATCAGTCTCTAAACTCCCCAGATCCCAATATCATCGAGAGCCCATGAGAGTCCGAGGCCCCACCCTGCAATCCACAGCACCCGAAGGATTCACTGCCAATGTTCTGGTGCCAGACACCACAGCACACTCAAGAGGTCTTGATGTGAATCGTGCTCCAAGGGGCCAGAGCTGCCTAGGGGCAGAATGGTAACCTATACAATACTGGACATAATGTTTTGTGTTGCAATGATATGACTGATCAATGTATGTTGTTGTGAAATGATGATTAAATATGATTAATAAAATGATCTATCTACAAAATATAATGGTCACTGATATAAGCTGCAATGCAAGCAACATGAGGAGAATCAAAACAAAGTTTATGCATAAGTAAGCAATATCACATGAGAGGGTGGCTGTATGCTTGATCAGGGGTTGGAGAGTGGTTTGGAATTTAACACTAATGGTTCAGATGCGATTAAGAATGATTTACAAAGTTTGGACACACCTTCTCATTCCATAGTCTTTCCTGATTTTTCTTTCTATCTACATTTTGAACAATGCTGAAAGCTTCCAAAATATGCAACAATCTCCTTTGACCTGAATTCCAGATGTGTCTGCTACTTATGGTATAAAGTCAGGGTCAGGGGTAGCTCAGTGGTTAAGGCATTGGACTAAAGTTCAGATGGTCTAATCTGGTCAAGTACATGAAGTAAATGGGTACTTGGTTTAGGAAAGGGTACTGTATCTAAAAAAGGGAGTCTCTGCCAAACAAATGTGAATGCATTTTAGGAGAGATTTTCTGAAAAGCTGGTTTTCAACACACTTCATATGTTGCTGCTTAAGGTAATGGACAGGATGTTTGAACCATTTCTATTTTAGAAGGTCCTTTTCTAACCTTTTTAACCCTCAAGTACTTTTCCAACCATCCATTTTTTTTGGGCAAGAAGCATTCATATACCAACCATTTTACCTTTTATTAAACCTATTTCACTGCTTGTTGACTTTAATGGTCTTATTTAAAGTCTTTTGATATAAATACTATTAACCACGCCTTAATGCAGTTTCTTTTCTGGTTTCTTCTTAGAAACATGGTTTTAAGTGGAAAACAAAATCTTGTTATTATGCATGTGCTGTAATTTTGTATGGAAGATTACAAAAGGGAACTCTTAGGTCAGGGTCCTGAGTGCATCAAGTTGGTGGCTATTTGGTCGTTTTAGTAGTGTAGCGCTCTGATTAGACGTTTAACATGGAGTCTATGGTACATTTTGGGGGGTAAAAATGTCCTGATTCAGGATTCCGTGGGGTTCAAGAGCAAGGTCTCATCAAGCTGCATTATGAGATGGATAGCTGGTGCCTGTGATGGCATAGTGCCTTAGAGACCAATCTTATCTTATTTTTCATTAATTGTTTGTGTGTATGTGAGTGTGTGTGTGTGTGTGTGTGTGTGTGTGAAACCGATGAATTAGTACCTCTGAGGACTCAATATTCATTCAGGGATAAATCTTTAGTATAGTGTCTCTGTCTCTCTCTCTCTCACACACACACACACACACACACACTGCTCTCTGGGAGACCCTTATCCTTTTTACTTTAGTCATGTTCCCGTTGTTAAAACCTGCTTCCTCTATTTTTTTCCAGTGCTTGCACAAACTCTTTCCTGTTGACTCAAATCACTTTTACCTTTTTTTTACCCCTTCCTTTCTCACTGAGACAAGCCATCATCACTCTAGATTTCTGACTCAAACACACGCAGAACTCGACCTATTCCCAGACTAATGCCATGTTTCAAGAATCGCATCTGATGTCAGAGGCTAAAGCAAGAGATTTTGGTGATGTCTCTGGCAGGTTGTGCAGCGTGAGAGAGTTAACCTGTCGAGGGAAGGGGTTACTAGTCTGTGTGTGTGGGGGTTGGGGGGGTTCAAAGGGTTTTTCAGTAATACCTTAACAGTGGGGATGAATATAATGGCAGCCGTACCGTGCGACAGTCCCCCAGTGGCTCTCAAAACCATTTCTAGTGTAGTCTCAGAACTGAGCCCTCAGCACTCCTGGTGCTCTCCTGGAGCCGTGCTGCGTGCAAATAGAGGCCAGCTCATAACAATGACAAGCCAATTTCTCTGTCTGTATCGCTCTCTCCTTCTCATTCTCTCGCTGTGACTCATCTATATGACTGCTAGCTCACCTGGGAAATCATAAAATTGGGCGAAAGGAGTTGAAGGACATGAAAAAAAGATTCTTATGCTATTCACAACCTGTCTGCCTGGCAGTTATGGCTGAGTCGATTTCATGAGCCTATTGCTTTGCATATCTCACATAAGCTGCAATGCACAGGCACCCTAGGCATTTTGTGCCATCCTCATCCAAGCCCTGAACATTCTAGGTTAAAAATTGATTTTCCGAAATCGATGTTCGTATGCATTTTGAGTCATTACAGTATTAGGAGGAAAAACATCTTTCACATCTTCTAACCTCAAAAGTGATTCGAGAGAAAGCACACCACACATTTCTTAACAATGATTAATAAAAAGCCGATTGTGGAGAACAGAGCATAAAACAGCAATGAAAACTGTCTCTTTAGTGTTCCTTGAAAAAATAAAAGCAAAAAAAAAAAAAAACCTCATAATGATTCAAAGCTAGGCAAAAATAAACACAGACTAGACTCATGCTTTGTTTCTGAATTAGCTAAATATGATCAGCTAAATATCATTAAACATCATCAATATCATTTTAACATTTGCATTGTATATATATATATATATATATATATATATATA
>JAQMYJ010000001.1:13190830-13205388 GCA_030014305.1 Clarias laeviceps | reverse complement strand
AGGGGAGACGATTACCTACAATTCCGCAGCGCAAGAGAGAGAAAAACCGTTGGCTCAGTTGTGATGACGTGATGCTCAGTGTCAAAACAAGAAGCGCATGCATGATACATGATACTCGGTGCTCGTAAACCAAGACAAGGCTCGTTCTTCAAGTCAAAATTTATTAAAAATCTTTTCTCGTCTTGCGGAACACTTGTAAACCGCGTTCCTCATAATCCGAGGTTCCATTGTACAGAGAAAACTTGTTTAAAGATACTTTCCTGCAGTAAGAAATGGTTCCTCATCTTCTTCTTAAATTTTTATATATAATTGTATAAGTTCAAGTCAAACTGGGACTGTTGATGAAATTTCTCATGAAGAAAACCGAGTGAGATTTACAGAAGGCTTCAAGTAAAGTATGCTGAGATAAGTGCATTAGTGTAGCAGGGGTTTTATATAGAGATATAAAAAAATTTTTACTCTCATAATTGTGTTCTGCACAATCCAAAGTCCCGGTTTGACTTGACATCCCTTGTATATAGCAGTAAGAGTTAAAAATGAAGTGTAATAAATAAATCAATATACCAATTGATAATATGAGTGATATGATTGACTTGATTAAAAGAGTGTGTGGTTGTACCTGGAGGATTATAGTAACTCTCAAACTAGGTGTATTTCATGAATTATTAAACATTATGCGGTTCATATCTCTAAAAATTAACAAATGAATGCCGGACCTATTCCTAATTGATAATTGAATGTTTTTTTTTTTTTTTCAAAGTCATTCTAACAGTTCGGTATTGATGCAAGCTCGGTATTGATGCAAGACTTGGTGCTTATTTCACGCACCTGCTGTAAATTCAGGGGCGAGACATGCATACTGAATAAATCAACTTGTGGGCAAATGTGTGTGTAAGTAGCTCTGGTAGTTTTCTTACATGTGCATTTACATATAACCAGTTGGCAGACATTTGTACTAAAAGTGACTTATAAAATGTGCAAACAGCTTAAAAGCAATGATAAAAATGCTTGGAGAACCTAAAAGACTACAGACTAAAGCTGATTAGCATAAGCGCCAAAGTGCTCTATTCAGTAAAATAAGAGGACAAGTCTAAGTAGGGATCTAAGTAAGCGCACAAACAATTCTCTACAAACCAAGAAGTAATACAAAGAACAATCAACACAAAAGAATGAAGAGAAAAACAACAAAGTGCTATCCTAGTTATCATCTGAATAGGTATGTCTTTATACCATTGTGAAATGAATAACAGCTTCTCACTAGAGGGGAAACTGAAATGCTTGTGCTGCAATTGATATTAAGTTATTTCATCAACTACAACTATTAAAAAGTACAGAAGATGCCCCTCAAATGGTAACGTCCAAAATAGCAGGGTACTAATAGCCAATCGGGCCTTTGATTTTAAAAGTTTTTTTAATTAGTTTTATTAGTTTGATTTATATGCCCTAATAGAGCAAACAAAAACACTTTCTCTCCACACAGAATGTTGATGGTGGGAAAGAGTGTGATTACAACCTTCAAATTTTGAATTACGTAAGGCATTATGAATTACAGCTAAAGGACATGCTGAGCCCAGGAAGTGGCTGTAATGACAGGACAGTAGTTTGAATTTGACAACACAAGACAAGATAGATAAAAATCAAGGAGAAATATGATAACAAAAGATAAACAGGAAAACGCTGTGAAAGCGAAGGACATGCCCCATTGGCCACTGGCAGAAACATTCCCATGGTCTAGGTTCCCAACTAGGTTCGGTCGTGACCACTTGTGCCGGAAACCTCAGAACAAACGTTGGTAAAACACACTGGGGATATAGACTGTGACAAGACATGAGTGGAGACTAGACATGAATCAAAAGAGTCACAGTATGCAGCGCTCAGCACAAGGGGAAAAACCACGACAAGATATCTATTTTACTTTTTACATGTCAGCTGATGGGAAAAGCCAGGTTATCTGGACACCTAGATCTGACCCCTGTGGAACTCCTGTGGTCAGACACTGTAAGGTAAAAAAGCTTAATCTCTAAATCAGGCTATTACGTGGAATTCTTCCTTGATATGATGTAAGCTAAGTCAGAGTGTACACTGGGGCAGTGGTGGGTCAAATGGTTAAGGCTCTAAGCCCTAGCACTGTTGAGTTGCCTCTGTTGAACCATTAAGCAAGTCTCCTAACCCTATCTGCACCAGGGGTGCTGTATCCTGGCTGAACCTGCACTCTGACCCCACCTTCCTAACTGGGATCTGTGCTGTAATATATATGTGACAAATAATTAAATCTTAATTTTCCAGTACCTAATTCAGCAAGTAAAAAGATAAGTTCCTAATGATTCATAGTGGGTTCTTTTTTTACAGTATCTAGTCAAAGATGCAGTGGCCCTGCACTTGTATAAGCTTGGTAGTGTTTGTTAAGTTAGAAAATAGAAATGCGTCTTGCCCAGAGCTCCAGGTTTTGACTATCCCTTTCCTGATTCGTTTGAAGCTTTTATTTGTCTCCTCATGTTGATTCTTTGCTTTTGGAAAGCCAGCTTGAGAACCTACAGCAAATATTTTACCAATTTTTCTGTCATCTATTATGTCTCTATTCTCCATTGCTTGTGTTCATTTTGTCTTGCTTTTTTTCTCTCCCTTTCATTTTTAAGAATGGCCTAAGACTATCTGCTTTGTTCTCCCAAACATTGCATAAATAATAATGTTTGAAGAAGACATCCCTTTAATATATTTTGGAGGCAAGAATAGTCAGTAGCAGAAGCAGTAGTCAGAAAATGAATGCTGAGCTAGAACCGGATTTTGCCTCTTACTGTATATTCCAGTGAGTGATCAAATAGCAACCCCAAGTCATGGAGAGGAAGAGAGAGAGAGAGAGAGAGAGAGAGAGAGGGGCACTCACACAGAATGTTTTGCATTATAACTTGCTTCACTCCATTGTGTAAATGTCTACTTCATCCAGCTGTAAAGAAAAAAAGTGAATACATAAAAAAGGTAAAGTAAAAAGCAGACTTACTGCATTACGTTGTGGCCTGCAAGCTTTCAAAGTCTAATCATGTATTGTTAAAAACATTAAATGACACATTAATTGGGATACAATAAGTATCTTTAGGAGGGATAAATATTAATCAATTAAAGCAATGCAGATGTGAGAATGTTAAAGTGATGTGTGCAATTAAGTAAAGTTTGTCATGGCTATGTTTACCATGTGCTTCAACCAGAACATCCTAAATTAGTTGCATGTGAATGTTTTTTTTTTCTTTTCTGAGACTAGATTGCATATAGGCAAAAAGAAAAATGTGTTTGTTAAACACCTTCCAAAAGTCAGAATCGAGCCTTTGGCCAACGTGGAACAGAAACACATCTAGTGTGTTTTAATCTTAGGTTGTTAGTCTTCGCAGACACATGAAGGTCTCATTCTATGTCAGGGCTTGACCTTTGCCCCATTTCTAATACATGAGTGCCCTAGGGCTTGAGGCTATATCGAATGTGCGCTGTCCTCTAGTCCTCATATCTTGTTTCTTGAATTCGCTGTTGGATTTGAAGAGGGCTGTGACCTCCTGCTGGGTATTGATATTCTGCTTCTGTCTCAGAGATACAACCGTGTCAATGCTTCTTAACCTTACGATGAGAAGGTGAAGTGAATAACATTGATTATCTCGTTACAATGGCACCTGTCAAAGGAGTGGAATGGGCAGTGGTGGCTCAACAGGTAACCCCCTATTTACACCGAGAGCGGAAGCAGTGCATTCCAGCTGTGATGTGGTTGCAGGAGTTGATTACTTCCATTCTAGTCCATGGCTGTGATTTCAGCAGGTGTGCCACGGCACGTTTCCGAAGCGCCTTGGCAGCAGCTCTCCGATTTGACTTGCTTTGCTAAGGTTACGCTCATAGTCGACCAGAAGCCACTTCTGAGACGCATTTAGAATTTTTTCTTTTTTTACATTTTCAGTTTATTTTACACAATCATACAAACAAGAGTACACACTACAAATCAACACAAAGTAATTAAGTAAAGAATCAATTAATATAAAAGTGAAAGTAATGTCATGAACAAAGAAAAATGAAATGCGAGAGTAATGAATCAAATAAATAAATCTAATAAATAAATAAAATCATTTGCAATACAATATTAATTTGGATAAACCCTCTGATTTAGTTAAAATATTTAACTATTTAGCTTAGATGCAAAAATAATGCATTATTTAAAGAAATTAAAGAATGGGCTCAAAAAAAAAAAACATGACTTTTTCAGGGTCAGGGGTCTGAGTACATACCCTGCAGCTGCCTCATGCACTCAAAGTGCCACTTGAGCACAGACCTTAACCCTATCTGCTCCAGGGGTGCTGTCTCATGGCTGGCACTGCACTCTGATCCCAGCTTCCTAACAAGATGGAATGTGCTCTGATCCACACTGATTTTAAATCTATAGTTCACTGTAGGATTTTTGTTTTCCACCACTCAGGAGCTGAGAAAATCTTCAATAGGAAGTGAAATCGCATACAGGTGCTGGTCAATAATCAGGGGAGCTGACCGATGGGAAGATTTAGTCCCCATGTCTTTATGCTGTTCAGTTGTGTTCTATCTCTAACACTGATTTCACTGCAGATCAGAGACCACCCAAAACTTTTTTGTATAAAATATAAAATATAATTTAATATTCCATTCTATAATTATTATATAAAAACAAAGAAAAAGATACACATTTTTTTTTACTCTCTCTCTTTGTACTGCTTTATCCTGTATGCAGGGTCACATCCTGTCGAAAGAGCTTTTCCCAGGAGACTTATGGTATCAGGCTTCATACACCCTTGACAGCGTGCCAGTCCATCGCAGGTCTCACACACACTATACACACATGCACACACTACAGGCAATTTGGGAATGCCAATTAACCTAACCGGAGTACCCAGAGGAAACTCTTCAAACACATGGAGAACATGCAAACTCCATATGCACACAGACCCGAGGCTAGGTATCAAACCTGGATAATCAACATGGTGGTGCAAGGCGACAGTGCTAATCACTTGGACAAAAATCTTTCTGTTCATTTTTTAATATTAAGTATTTCTTCACTGAATCAAAACTTTTTGATACACTGTCAGAGATAGGAATTGAGGTGCATTCAAATAAAAATAAAGAAACAAAAACGATTAACATGAACAAAAAACAACAGGCACAATAGAAGTAACAGTAGACTTACAGTAAATACTGGTGCTTATTAACACAAATGCAAAGCAGTCATGTCACTCATGGGGGTCATGGTTATGTGGTACTGTATGCCGTGGGATATAGGAGATATAGTTCATCTCAGCAGAAAGTCTTTCCAGAGGCCCTGGGATCAATGAGGCATGGTATCCCTATCATAGCAGCTTGAAGATGTGATGTCCTCTACTGAGTGGTGAGTTGGATGATTCCCTTAGCATATTTAAGGGGTAGCATGGCATTCAAGATGGAGCACTAGAGCAGAGGTGAAGCAGCTCAAGGCAGTGCCAGAAGTGGGAGCGACATCCTCTACAAGGCCAGAGATCGGAGCGACTCTTTCAATGAAGCTAGAGTGGGGAGTGATAGTCAGCAAAGCAGGGAGGAGGAGGAGCGATGTCCTCAGTGGAGCAAGAAGGTGGAGTGATGTGTGCAGTGGTGCATGGAGGCGGTGTGACATCTTCAGTGATGTTGTCAGCCAAGCAAGAAGGCAGAGCAATGTCCTCAGTTATGTAAGGAGACAGAGACAGGCTGGTGGAGCTGTGTGGTGTAGTGATGTTCATGGAGGAGCACAGGGATGAAGTGATGCTCATGATGAGGCAGTGAGCCCTAATGGCATTCCCAGTGAGGCATCAAGGATGAAAAAGGTACAAAACAGTCATTTGATATGGATGTCCTGGTCAGGTAGTGTGCAGTGACTGATTGAAGATATAGTCCTGCACCATGTGTTTGCTATATAATAAATAGATATTATATGTCCAAATGTTTGTGGACACCTGACCTTTACACTTTTACATTCTTGTTGAACGTTTGGCTATACAGTGCAAAAATAACTGAAAAAAAAATGCACATAAAAATATTAAAATCTACTTGGTGAATTGTGACATAGGATATAAAGTGTATGTATGAGATAAAGACTTGAGTTCTAAAGGTTAACCAACTACCAAACTACAAAAGATTAAAGCTACCAGTTCTGTAATAAAGTATTAAGATCATCTGTAATCAGATAAACATATGTGTTAGCTCACTAGAAGCCTTAACAGTGCTATAGCACAAGAGAGAACTGTGATATGACACAAACGTACACTGACCTCTACAGTGTTCCGGATGGTTTTCTGATTCTGTTTGCTCTCCATGTCAATTGATTACCAGACTTATGCAGCTCTGAGCATGTTTGCCATTTGTCTTCTAATGCTGCTGATCATTAGGACTGTGTGGTGCAAAATGGAGCCAAGCTCAAAGTACAAACTCTCGGTGGAGCTTTTTATAGTATGCAGAAGATGATTTATTGTGATTGAGAAGATTCTCCTTTGGGAATTATTGATTCTAAGCTGGCTTAATTCTCCAGGCGGTGCCAAGTTGATCCACTGGCATCTGAGAGCGGAACAGATTAATGCAACCAATAAATGTATCGGTGTGAAACACAGCCTTCATCTAACCTTTCAGTCTGAATGCTAGTGAGGCTCCCACGCTTCCCATCTGCTGCCACCTAGGATGGCTTATTCTTAGCACTGATGAACAAATCTGTCTTAATTGTTTTGGATGCAAGATAGGAGACAAGAAAAGTGAGGGATTTAAAAAAGGTGGCGCTATCTGGGGTGGTATCAATGTTCGATCTTAACATGATGATATTTAATTATTTGTCACATGAACAGCGCAGTGAAATGATTTTTTCACATATCTCTGTTAGGGTCAGAGCACAGGGTCAGCCAGGACACAGCACCCTGGAGCAGATAGGGTTAAGGATCAACAGTGTGTTGGTGCTGCTGGGGCTTGGAGCCTCAACCTTCTTAACCAAGTAACCCACAGCCTTAATCGTTAGAGCCACCACAATAAATTCTTCTATTGATTTTTTTCCCAAGCTTGCCCATATTTTCCTAATCCTTTTTTCTTTACCTGAGCTTCTTACATTACATTATTTTTGCTCTGATATTTTCCCCTTAATGACCCACATTTGGCAGCAAAATAACTGTCCTAAGCAATCAGCTTCTTCTTAACTTAATTAGGCATGTAAATTTATATATTTATATAAAGCATAACGTTGGCTTTCAGTTCAGGGAGAAGAAACATTATTCATAATCCTTTGCTGCTGACGTGTCTTGTTTCACCTTTTGGCACCTGCTTTAAGGTGCACCCTTGAGGGATTATGCCTGGATTTCCATTACAATCCTAGTCGCATATTACTAACCTAATAGCTCCCTTGATGGATGGTGCTCAGGACTCAGCCAGCACCTTCAAGCTTGAATCTGATATTTTGAACATAGAGATATCATGGGCTCAGGGAATGTGGAAAAGTGACAATAAATAAGCTTATATCTGAATTTATCATATGGATCACAAGCATTTTAATTGAATCCTACGAGAATGAAGAACACACCAGCTGTTGATAGCATGATATCTTTGTGAGAAATGACATTGACTTCAAATACAAGGACAATGACTGATGAGTCTGATGTCTTTCAACACATTTTCTGTTTTTTTCTTTAATGTGTTTTTAATGCAAAGTTCTTTGAAGATGATATACATACCACACCCTGGCCATATCATAGAAAGGGCAAAAGCAAATACAATGAAATCAGGATTCAGCAGGTTATACACAGACAACCTAATCATGTAACACAGAACATGTGTGCATAATCATTTTATAAAAAAATAATAAGCCGGGGGTGGAGACCGGATCAAAATCATAAGCTCATTACACTTGTCACCTTGGGAACTGGAATGCAACCAATGCAAAGAATTAATCCATGATTTTAACAATTGCCACATCAGCTGGTTAAAGTTAAAGCTTAAAGGTTATTTTCCCCGGCTGCTCCTGTTGAGGTGTCGCCACAGCGGACCATTCCATTCACACAACAACTTGGCACAAGTTTTACGCCGGATGCTCTTCCTGACGCAACTCTCCCATTTTATCAAGGCTTGGGACCGGCATTGTTTCCAATGGCTAGAGTTGGGCATTGCCTGGGAATCAAACCCAGCCTTCCGCATGGCAGGCGATAGCCCTATCACTGAGCCACCAATGCCCTCACTTGATAATTTAAAGTGCTAATTTTATAAAACATTTCATGACAGTTGTTTCAGAGCAGTATGAATTATAAGCATGCGACATAGGGTGATTTAGAATTAAAGCACAATATTGTGTAATGTTAATCACCCTTGGAACTGAACATCATATCACTATACCTGTATTTTTCTGCTTCAATCGAAAAAGTATTATTAAAATTTGGCATATTTTTGTAATGCTTTTCAAGGTCACAGATGTTCTAACGATCATTAATTACACTACCTGTCAGTCATCAGCATGGGTGAAAGTAGACGGGTATGATCTGCAGTACGGAAGAGAGAACAACTGCCTACCAAAACCCACATTCAAAACCTGTCACAGTAACACTTTCAACAAGAAAACACATCTGATAACATTATGTCATGTTAAAAAACACTTAATAATTGCTGCTAAGTCATTCCACATTAGCTCAGTGGTGAAGGTGTTGGACTCCTGACGAGAAGGTTTCTGGTTTGAACCCCATCACCACCAAGCTGCCATTGTTGGGCCCTTGAGCAAGGCACTTAACCCTGAACTGCTCATGTGTGTAGTGGGATAAAAAATGTAAGTCACTCTGGATAAGGGCATCTGACAAATCCTGTAAAATGTCTAATTTGGGTTTCAGCCCCAGAGCTTAGCTGATATTCAAAAGTGGAATAAGTGATAAGTCTTAAGTTCCTCAGGGCTCTCCGCCAGCTTTATAGTTTATTCTCTAAACCTTTGGCTACATACTATCATTAAGAATTTAAAACTACTTTCACCCCTGTTATATAGTTTATATAATAAATGGTGCTTGTGGAACGTTCTAATAAAAGCTATAACACACTTAAGGGTGTGTACTGAATATCAGCATGGCTGTTATATCTTGTGGGCTCAGGCTGCATATGGTCCCTGTGCCTACAACCGCATAAGAGCCAGACTGATATTCAGTACAACAGCAAAAGCTCAAGTGTGATATTGCTCAGTTATTTACTGCATTAAATAAGAAAAATATGACTAACTTCTGCTAAGGTTAGTTGTAAAACAACAACAACAATAAAAAAATCACTGGAAATACAGTAAATAATCTAATCAGCAGATAATAAATACATATTAGATACCAGATAAAATTTATAATAATCTTTTGTAAGACAAGTTATATATGAACATTCATTGTTACCAAAGTTGATGACATGAAAGGAGAACTGGAAGTGAAAATCTACTGGACTTCAATCACAATTTCATTTGAAGTTACGGTGCACTTTTTTGACGCGTGGTGGAAAATCTATCCACATACATTGACAGTCAAGGAAACAGAGGAGAGACATTATGCTGAAGTGAATATCATGTACTTTATGTAAATAGCTAAAGAGAGCAACACTGAAAATAAAATCAACCCAACAAAGCTTACAACATGATAGCAGCAGCCAGATAAATGCGCACAGCCTCAAAATGCTCTATGACAGTTTTTTTTATTATCTCTGCACGATAAGTCATTTGACATCTCATCAGCTAAAATGTAGAAGTGTTGTCGGGGATTCAAACACAATGCAGCAGACTCAGCAAAGCTCAAATAACAGCAAAATGGAAAATGGACAGAAGACATAGTCACTGACTCAATACTTGTCCAACTAGATAAAAGTTGATTATGAAGATAATACAGTGCGTGCAGAAATGCCAACAGCCACTGAGAGGTACACTGTCTTTACAAGTGCACCGACATCACCATGCCAGCAACAACTACGCTGGAGAAACTGCAGAAGTTGTAGATGGTTCTGAAGCTTTGCTTGTAATTTACTCATGGCCTCAATAACAGCTTGTGTTTGATAGAGGGGTTGGGTTTAGTGGGAGAGATAGAGAGATTGGTGGGGATTAGTGAATAGGTTGTGTATTGAGTTGGGACTTTTGACGAGTTTGTGTGTTTTTGTTAATGTTTAATACCAATCAGGATTTGTGCTACTGAGTCTAGCAAGTTCCCAACCTAATGCTTTATTACTGCAGGTACATAACAAAACCTCTTGGAGGTGTGTCAGCTTTGTGCCATCTATTATGAGAGGTGGAGACCAATGAGCTTGAACCTGTCTATATCGCAATTCAAGCAAAGCTTTTCAACATACATGGAGAGATGCAAGGGGAAAAAAAACAATCATGATATGGCTGAGGATTGCAACAGCTCTTCATCCTAGATTTAAGGATCTCAAGTGTCTGCACAGAGCTGAGAAGCCTGAGGTATGGAGTTTAATCAATGTCTTGCTTACAGAAGGGAGTCCTGTACACTCGGCAAACTCTGAGCTACCTATGAAAAAGAAAGCAACCCCAAGGCTGCTTCAAAGTCTGACTCTGATGAGAAATGTATGGAGCGCTCCAGGGCAGAGAGTGCCATCGGCATGGAAAGCTGTCCCCAGCTCTGGACATGAAGGGCTAAACAGCAGGCTGGCCTGCCTTGCATGCAATTTCTTGGCAACACCTGACACATTATTTCACTATCTGGGCATATTGTGCAGAAAAAGAGAGCTTCCTGTGGTTCTGACCATGTGAGCAGCTTGTGTAGTTAAGCAACTGGCTGAGTGCAGAGAAATAGAAACCTATAACCTTAGTATGCAGGTAGATACCATACTATTACTATTTCTTTCATTTTCTTTCTTATACTTTCTTTCCACAGTTTCCTGCTAAAGCATCCTGAGACCATTCATGTGTGGGGTTGCTTCTCAGCCAAGGAAGTGGACTCATTTACAATTTTGCCTAAGAACACAACCATGAATAAGAAATGGTGCAAAAACATTCTCAGAGGGAATGGGGTTCTCCCAACCATCCAAGAACAGGTTGAGGACGAACAAAGCCTTTTCCAGCATGAGGGAACACTGTGCAAAAGTGATAACTACTGTAAATGACTTGGGAAACAAAACATCAAAATTTTGCATCCATGGCCAGAAAACTACCCAGACCTTAATCTCATTGAGAACTTGTAATCAATTCTCAAGAGGCGAATGGACAAATAAAACCCCAGAAATTTCAACTCCAAGCGCTGATTATGCAAGAATGGGCTGCCAATCAGGATGTGGCCCAGAACTTGATTAGCAGCAAGCCTGGGAGAACTGCAACACTGAAAATATTGACTCTTTGCATGAACTTAATGTAATTGTCGTTAAAAGCCTTTGACACTTGTAATTATAATTAGTATACCATATTACTAATTATAATTACACTGAAGCAGCAGACTTTATAAAAATTAATATTAATCATGGCTAGAGACACTGGAAAAAAATCTCCATTTAGGATAAATTATAAACAGAATGTGCGATGAATTTGTGATAAATAATTACAGTAAATATGATTAATCATGACTGTAAAAGGTAATAACCGATTGACAGTCCTAATCTTAATTCAAAATATGTGCAAAATATTCCCCAATATTGTCATCAATCTTATCAGTAATGCAAGAAATTTAATATTATCCACAGAATTTTACTCAAACAATAAAAAGGAATAAAAAGGATTTGTAATGCTGAAGTGTAACAAAAGGTTATTTTATTTTATTTATTTCTACTAAAGATTTAATGGATACTATACAGGTTTTATGGATACTATACATTCTATACATTCTGACTCCTTAAAATGTCACCGCAATTTTTTATTTTTTTTGCAATCCATGACATATTGGAAATTATTTCTTTACAGTATTTGGTTTGACAATACAACCCATAATACCTAATCATTAGCTCTTCATGTAATCCTGCTCACACAAATGAATACAAAATTGAGCTGAGAAGATGCTTTAGGACAAGTAAAACAACCTGTAGATAATTTTCCACTTCATCTTGCCATTAAAAAAAATCTTATTGTCTGCTAATTCTTTGCGTTTGATTTCAGATTAGTTCCTCACACACCATGAATGCTGATTTCCCTGGACCGTCTCCAGGATCAGTTTAATCTCAGTGCTTTTGGAAAGCCAGACTGCTACCGGCTCCACTTAATTAACTAAGAAGTAGCATCTAATTCCTGATTAGATGGTTTCACTGATCACCACAGCATGTTCAGCCTATTCTGTTTTCACAACCTTCATAATGATTTTTCTTAAAACAGGACATGACCCTACAAGCATTGTTCTCCAGGGTTCAGGATGTTAACCAATGTTCTGATTAAAGATATTGATGAACAAGTTGCATTATATTCTAAATCAATCTTCAAACTCAACTGTTTAGTTTTCCAGAAAGATTGATTTTTTTTCTTAACTATCCTGGAAGATCTGAAAAAAAGGATACAGGTTTTCACAGCTATCTCAATGCACCCAGATGTCTTTAAATAGCTGTTTTTAAATATCGAGGCTCAATGCTATGGGTCCATTTAAGTGGAGGGAAGATTAAATCCCATCCGAATGCGAGGCTTGACACACCAGCGCTAATGCTGATCCAATCCGTCAGTGCTCCTTCAACTATATCAATCTGTGGTGCGTTTGGGAGCCAGAGGCTAAACCAAGCCATGCCAAGAGTCAGCACGCTGACAGCATACATACTGCAAAACTCGGTTCTCGATTTCACAGACACTGAAGCATAAAATAACCTAATAAAATATTAAAATATACACTCATTTCTCCTATTCATTCTAAGAACCTGGGGTTAGCTCTTAAATTCTGGATTGAACATGGCATTTTTTTGTTTATTTGTTTTTTATTTGTTTTTTTTTTATTTATAAAAAGGGCATACAGTGCTGTGAAAAAAAAATCCTATTTTTGTTTTTAATTTTGGCACATTTAAATTAATCAGATCGTCAAACAAAGTTTTATATTACACAAAGATAATCTAAGTAAATACAAAAGGAAATATTTTTAATTGATGATTTCAGTTATTAAGGGAAGAAAAATGTCCAAACTTGCCTGGCCCTACGTGAAAAAATAATTGCCCCTAAACATAATAACTGGTTATGCAAGAAAACATTTATAAATACTATATAACTATCAATAAGTCTTTTACTGTACATCACTGTGGAAGAATTTTGGCCCACTTTTCTTGTAAACATTGTTTTAATTCAGCCACACTGGAGGGTTTTACCTGTCAACTGGTTGTGCCACAGCATCTCAGTTGGATTTAAGTCAGGACTTTGACTAGTGTTTTTTCATTTTTTTTTTTTTGAGGACTTGCTGGTGTGTTTTGGATTATTGACCTGCTGCATAACCCAACTGTGCTTGAGCTTGAGATCTCATTTTGGATCTTCTGGTAGAGTGCAGAATTTATGGTTTCATCATTTATAGCAAATTCTCCAGGACCTGAAGCTGCAAAGTCCCCGACCATCATACTATAACCACCATGTTTGACTGTTAGTATGATGTTTTTTTTTTTTTTTTAAACAATACTTTGTTAGGTTTATGCCAGATGTAACAGGATGCACACCTAACAAAAACAAAAAGTTAAACTTTTGTCTCATCACTCCACAGAATATTTGCCTAAAAGTCTTGGGGATAATCAATTTTTTATTTTTTTTGCAAATGTGAGATAAGCTTTTCACCTTAGAACTCTCTGATGCAGTTTTTGCCCAGTCTTGTTCTTATTGTTGAATCATGAACATTGACATTAACTGAGACAAATGAAGCCTGTCTGTCTTTAGACATTGTTCTGGGGTCTTTTATGAGCTCCTGGATGAGCATTCATTGTGATCTTGGAGTAATATTTATAGGCCGGCCACTCCTAAGGAGGTTCACCACTGTTCCAAGTTTTTGTGGATAATGGCTCTTATTATGGTTCTCTGGAGTCCCGAAGCCTTAGACATGGCTTAGTAACCCTTTCCAGACTGATGATGTCAATTACTTTGTTTCTCATATGTTCTTGAATTTCTTGATTTTGGAGTCGGTGAAATTTAACTCAATTTTCAAATCGATTTGCAAATCAAGTATACAGTATATATAAAGTAAATGCATTTTCCAGGTAGACTTGATTGTAGGAATCATTTAAAAACTGGGGCATTGGTGGCTCAGTTTTAGGTTTCTTGCATGCCATGTGGAAGGTCTGTGTTTGATTCCCACTAGTGATGGGAAGTTTGAATCATTTTAGTGACTCGGTTCTTTGAATCTCGTTCATCAAAAGGAATGAATCTTTTTTTGAGTCATTTCGTTCATTTTTTTAAATTTTATTTCTGATCATTTTCTTTTGATCAGAAATAAAATAAAATAAAAATTTCAATAAAAAGACCCCGAATACGTCTACATACACACATTTTGCCTATAGTTCCAGTTATGAAAATATTACAATGCAACTAAGGACATATTATAATAAACAGAATCTGTAACTCACCATCATATCTTGCAGTCGGAGTCGTTCGTTCTTTTGAATCTATTGCACCGCATAGCGTCTATGGGAGT
>JAQMYJ010000001.1:13154879-13168446 GCA_030014305.1 Clarias laeviceps | reverse complement strand
TGAGTTGTCAATCAAAAGTAAGATTGGCTGTTATTGGCCTATTTGAATTGGAGAGGAGGGGCCTCAACTATATAGCTTACGTTGTTGAGTCAGACAGCGGAAGATTTTTTTTCTTTTTTTTTTCTGAAGGCAAACAGCATTTCTGTTGGGCTAGAAGCCAATTGTCTGTTACGTTTGTCCTCATATTAAGTGACCCTGCTCTAATTCAACTGGAAAGTAAACCTGCTGAAATCTTGTTTGGTACCTGCTGATGTCAAAATAAAAGAACATTATGAGAGATTTCTGAGTTTTGTGCTTGAGTTGCTGCCTGAGACTTCAAAATCAAGAACGGTCACACTACAATCACGTATCAGGAAATCCTTAAAGAAAGCATCAGACCATCTGTAAGGACACTGAAACTTCTGTCATTGGACCTTCCAACAGGACAATGATCCCAAGCATACTTCAAAGTCCACCAAGGCTTGGTTTCAGATGAAGTCCTGGAGGGTTCTGGGGAGTCCGTCATGTTCACCTAAATCAAATACAATAGAAGAACAGTTGTAGCACACACCCAAGAATTTTACTGAACTAGCGGCCATTGCCCTGGAGGAATGGACTAAGATCCCTCAGAAACAGAAGCTAGTGTCTGGCTATACATTATGTTTGCAGCAGGTCATTACAGCTAAAGGGGGCTCTACCAAGTACTTACAGTAAGATGTTTACCATCAAGGGGCTGAATCATTTTTATACTGTAGTAATCATTAAGAGTAACATTTTGCATTGACTTTGGAAAGACCACTTGTTATATTAGTTGTGTTGAGTAATCGGGTTTTGTGTTTAGCGAATTGCTCTTGTTTGACTAATTTATTAGAAACAGTTAGTAAATTTGGCCAGAAAAACTAAATTTCAATAAGGGTTAAATAATTTCGAGTGCAACTGTAGAAGTAATAAATATATTCAAATTAGCCACCATTTAACTACTTTTATACATCTATCTCACATCACATTAGAATAAGTGAGATTCATCCTCAAACCAGTGCAGGTTTATTTAGAGATGTGAGTTAAACCTGATAAAATCAGCTTCTGCTCCTTCTGTAAGGAGCCAGTTAAGGTGGTCCAGGCATCTTCCTGACATGCCTGCCTGACATACCTTAAATTCTTCCCTAAGTAAGTGTCCAGTAGGCATCTAATAAGGATGACTTAGGGAGGTGATTCAGGCATTTTAGGCAGGGAGAAGGGCCCAGGTCTAGATCCAGGACTAGCTTATATCTCTCCCGTTTGCCTTGGAGGGTTTTGTTATCTTCATGTGTGAGCTGGAGGAGGTGACTTGGGTGTGCTCTGGACATGTCTGCTCAGACTGCTGAGGAAGATGCCCGTGTGACCCAGATAAGTGGGTCGATGGATGGATGAATGGAAAATTACTTTGGTCTTCCCCTAGAAAAGACCTTTTTAAAATTATTGTCCAAATAATAGTTTGCAGCCAGTGACTTGAGCTGGCAACCTTCTCATCCTGTTGCCACCCTGACCCGCAATAAAAAAACTTCAAATCCAGAAAATGGATGAATTAATATTTAATAACGCTCTAACCTTTTTTCTTAAGGGTCACCAGTCACCAAGGGATTTAAAGTCCTAATTGGTGTGGAACAGACCCACTTTCTGTGCACCCAACATCCTGCACTCACAGTGCTTCCAGTATGTGCCACATACTGTATGTGCATTGGAAAAGCATTATGTGTTGCCTCAAGCTAATAAAGACACACTCACTACTCTGGGCTTGTGCTTTGTCTGACATTTCTATTGGCACTCCTAGCCAGAGGTTCATGTTTGTCCAGTGTCCATCAGACCAAATGTGTACCTAATGTGTGAGTTTATGTGTGTGAGTGTGTGTCTATGTGTGCCTATAGCTTAAAGCTGTTGGAATTACAGGTTATCCAGCTATGCAGGCTTGCTTCATGTTGGATTTATTTAGCGCCCTGCATCTCTGACAAAGCCCAAACCCAAGCAAGGAGAAATGCAGCTTTTTAAATGAGAGCTGAATAAGAGCCTGCATCGCCTTATTTAATAATTACACGCTATTTAATCATATTTCTATGCCTGTACTGGTACATCTAGCCGAAGGGAGCAAACCAAATTATGCATGATTTGTCTGGAGATGATATGTTATTTACAGTTCTCTCTCTCTCTCTCTCTCTCTCTCTCTCTCTCTCACATGCACACACAGCAGAATAATTTTTCTCCATTCATAGAAAGTGTAAATTGGCCTTTTGGCTGCAATAATCAGCAATGCTGGGCCCTATCATGCAGTCGCTGTCATAGAAAGCTTTAGAATGTGGACCAGCTCTCACAAGGGTCAAAGACTGAATCATTAAATGGTAATTACACTGGGTTCCAGTAAAAAAAACAAAAAACAAAAAAACACTGAAAATATAAGAGGCGGCACCCTGCCTTGTACCCTAAGTCTCCTGGGATAGGATCTAGGTCCCCACGACCCTGAATACAGGATAAAGCGGTACAGACGATAAGTGAGAGTGAGTGAAAATATATAGTAAACTAATCCAGCAAGGTACAGTTAGGCACAGTCTGCATACTATATACAGTATGCACAATGACTGATCATGCAATTATTCAATCGAGAAGTTCTGTGGCAGAAACTGATGATCCTATCATTTTTTTAATACATAATAATCTCGGGTTTTACACAAAGACAAAAAAGATCCAGAACATCCATTTATTTGAGCACATTGAAAGGTTATGGTCATTTAGATAAGCACTCGATACACCGATGATAAGCAGAAAGGGAACTCAGAACAAACAACATGCTGGAGTTCGAATAAGACGTGCTAGATGATTGGCTGACTGGGTAATTACATGCCGAAGTTGGTGTAAAGGTGTTCCTAATAAAGTGTCAGCACGTTTATATTGTATGTGTATTTATACAGTATGCAGATTTTTGTATGTGAATGTAGAAAATTGGGGGTTTTAGTTTAAAGAAGGTGAGAGAAAATATGCACACACAATATACACACCACACATGCACACACACAAAAGTATAGTATTAGGGGCCCACATTCCTGATTTATCCCAAATATGTATAACATAATCTGAGGATCATAGGAAATCCTGGGTTGATCTTTAGGAAGTTTGTCAGCGTTTGCTAGTGTTCACTGCGGTTCAGGAGAAATCACCAATTTTGTTTAAAAAAATGGTAATAATAAAATTTTAATGTAGACACCTACTAAAAACCATTGTGGTAGTGCGTGACTTATTTGTAGATGGATTATAGCAGCTCTTCAGGATTCCTAGGGTGGTTCATGTTTATTTGTAATGGATCATAGAGTCCAATAATATGCAGAATTGTAACTATAATAACTGTAAATCTTCCCAAACTGTGATGGTTTCAACTCATGATTGGTCAAGAATTGGCACGGTTTTGCTAAGAACCTTTGCAGTCCTGTTTAGAACTTCTATGAACATCGCTTCCACTGTCACGCTCATTCCGCTCCACAGAGGCTGTGAATTGGACTAGCCCACTAGTCTGGGTGGCTACACTTCAGATTGAAATGCAGCGCACTACATAGCGTGGTAGAATGCTTTATTTCCACCAACAATGTCATCTGCTTAAACAGGAAGGATTACGTGATATGAGAGTATTATTCACTCGCCATGCTGACACAGATTAAATAGAACTGTGCACCATCTGGATTTAAATGTTAATAACAAGGATGTTCTTAACGATATCTAATAAAAGGGTATTCAGGTTGTTGATAACAGGTGCGCTGAGAGGACATGAAAAAAAAACTTACACACAAAAATAAATCTCAATGTGTGGCCTATGTGTAGGAAACCAAAAGAATTCCACCTGCTCTGACTAACGATTGAATGCAGGAAAGCACCTTATACTCTACTTTCTGAACTTTGGGTTAAGTATATCTCGGAGCCTGTCTCCTGTTAAGATTCTCTGAGTGGTTTGTGTTAAGCCTCTTCTTCAGTATGAGCTGCAATCTAATCCATGTCAATTGCACTGCCACTGGACCTGCAGGTGGATTTAAAACCACAGAATTATGTATTAAACAGATAGTAAGCTGTTCTTTTCAGACATGGATTGAATCAGACATATTTGTATATTTAGACATTTTTCCATAAGCAAATATAAAATTATAAAAAAGTGTACCTTATATAATAAAGAGACATAAAATAAATATCCACTGAAAACAATGTATTCCATAGGATTATTATTTTTTATTATTATTTCCATTAAACAACAAGTTATTTCAGTCTCATCCTCAACTGAACCCTGGGTTTTGGTTCTGAGAAACGATCCTGAATCAGACTGACAGGAATGATCTAGAAAATCAATGGTTTCTTAGAATAGTAGGACGAGGGGTTTTGCAGTAAGAAGCACCATATTTTTTTACGTCGCTGCTACAATGCTGTCACACTTCACACACCAGAGACAATGGTCTTATTTGTTGTTTAGGATATTGGTATCCACAGTATGTTTCAGATTACTCTATACAGCACTGTGAAAAAGCCTCGAGATACCCCTCGAATCTTCATATTCTTCTTCCAATGAGCCAGACTTGCTTGTATTATAAATGTAGTTTTGAGGAATAGCTCTCCAGGCTTAATGAAGGATTTTTTGGCTCTTATTTTCAGTCCAGTCTCTGTACTTGACCAGTTTTAAAGAAATATTTTTGTTTGTTTGTTAGGCCTAACCTCAGGCATAAACCAGTGAGAAACAGGTGCAGATGATGACAGATGATCAGGCCGGTGATTAGTATTTATGATTAATATTGATGCTGAATGCTGAGTGGTTGGAACAGATGAGAGGGTAGATGAGGTTGCTACGTAAACAACCAATTTTTAAATTGTATCTTTAGGCACTTTGCAGCCTGTCACACCTTAATTTAATTAAATTCATTTTTATTTTATTTCATGTAATTTAATAAGAACAAATGAGGGATGGTTTAAGGCTTTTGCAAACTTATAATATAGAAAGATATAATACTGTGAATAAAAAGTAATTTATTCCTCTTATACCACTAGAACTATTATAATTTAACTAATTAATCTAATTAAAGAGCACATCATTTTTAAAAATTCATTTTACTTAGATTTCATGTCATAAACCTCCAAGAAACAACTGCAATGTGATTAATGCATCCTGTTAAAGCAAATTAAGTAGAGTTTAAATTAAATTAAGCCCAAGGTAATTATAATTGTTTAATTTCATCACATAATCTAATGTCTAATAGCAATGCAATTCTGAAATAGATGAGAAACCAGTGTGGATGGATTTCCGTTCTGCTACCTATGCAATCCTAAACTCACACGTACACACCACTAGTCCACCTGCGGTGAGCAGAACGTATTGATTGTCATGCTTTCAGATCTCAGACTGAGGGGAAGAAGCCAGATCCTGATTCCTGGTGGGCCACCTCCTGGAGGAGTTCGGGCCTTGATCAAGGGGTTCACACTGAAGTAACTAACATTCACATCGGGACACCTTTGCCCTCTTTCAGATCTGTGCACTAAAAAATAAAAAAAAGTATATAAAATCAAGCAGCAAGGTGAAGAAGCAAGAAGGTGAGGCCAGCATCATCTTTACAAATGGACTGTAAACTTTAAAAGCTACAGTCAAGTTAACCTACTGACTTCCTGTTCATATACATAGGAACCTGACATCTTGTCAGGATTTGACCAATCAAGAGCAATTGTTTGAATTTGAATTTTTGGTTTGTTGTATTAAGATGACCTGTTATACTAATTCTTAGACATTCAAATCCATCTCCAGTGTTTATGGACGAACAAATAGCATTCCCTGCTTTTGGTCATTTTTCAATTTTTGCATTGGTTTATATTGAACAAACTGAACTAGATTTCCCCCTTTTGTGACCTCATACAAGAAGATGCCCTTTCAGGGCTTGTTGCTCAGTTCTGCTGTTATGTAATGGGGAGTAGCACAGCAGAAGCTCATTTACAGTACATACCACAATGGCACATTTATAAGAAGTGTGGAAAAGAGGGAATCTGACCTATAAAAAATGCTTTATCAGAGGGGTAAATCAGTTAATTTGTTAAAGAAAAAGCAACATATGGGGCCTTTAAACAACACAGACACTAAACATATAATAAACCATAACAATAAATGATTAAGATTAGAATAATAAATGACTTTTAATGTATAAGTGTAATTACGGTGGGATGCTGAGAATGGTTAGCAAGATTTGTGCCTCAAATTTAATATCACACATCCTGATGTGCTGGAAGACCTTTGCTCAAAGATTTACATGGCTAAAAGAAACCACTGGCCTTGCACTAAGCAAACAGCTTCCATTTTCAGGTTTAAGAATCTACTGTGGACATTCCCAAGAGAAAAAAAAATACTTATGTGTATTTTAAGCATTAAACTTTGGAACCCTAGTCCAAACATTTTCTGTGGCGTCAGAGCAGATCTAATGTTTCAGCTGCAGAATTCATTGATATCAAATTACTTTTCATTCCTGAACTATATTTGCATCCTGGTTTTGATATTTCTATTTAAAGTGAACTGCTTTAAATGTCACAGTCTGCCAATACCTTGCACGAGGAAGTGTGCAGGTGAAAATGCGTGCATGCTTTATGTTATGTATGCAGTCAGCAGTGGTGGAAACAAAGTACAAAACGCTCTGACGTGAGAAAAAATAAATGTACAATGGAGGAATAATTTATGTGAGTAAACATAAAAATATTGATCGAAAACAGTACTCGAGTAAAGGTAAATCAGTTGTTTGGTGACAACTGCCTGAGTAATTACCGTGCAAATAGCTTTTTCATACGTCCTTATTTGACACAACAATTCTGAAAAAGTTTTCTCTTCCTTTCTTATTTATATCTAACTATATCTAGCCAGCCAGCTTACATTAATACTTAAATGCTTTAAGGTACATTGGTAGAAATGATGGGCATTCAACTAGGACTTTTGATTATGGTGATCAAGAACTGAGTTATGTAAAAACTTGCTTTATTTCTCTATATAATCTCCTGCTACACTAATGCACTTATCCCAGTGTGTCACTAGTGCTTGGATACCATCAAGGTAGAAAGGTTTCTCAAACGCCAGAGCCATGATCGAACTGCCTGCTTCATGTTTGACATGTTGGCCTCCCAGGAATTCCTTGAAGGCCCAAACATGTGGAAATGGCTTGGAGCGAGGTCAGGACTGTGTGAGGGGTGTGGCAAGAACTCCCACCTGAGTTCCTTTAATGTGCAAGTGGTGTTGGTGAGTGATTGTGTGTACAGTTCAGATGCATCTCTTCTGCAAGTTGGCAAGAAGTTGATTTTCAAGGTTCAGGTGTTCCACTCACTGAATGTTTACAATATGACTGCAATGGACTTTGAGCCACCTTGGCCTGGATCGTCATTCATGGACGTACGTCCTCCTTTAAAATGTTTACTTCAAATGTCTTACTCCGGTTAAAAATCTCATCACCGTACTGTGCTTGAAGTTTTCTCAAAATGTCAATCAGACACTAACCTAAACATAATTTAGGCATTATATTTTCATATTATAAAACTAACACTTAGATAACGAATGGCTCACCAGTACTGTATGTTTCAACACTGTGTTGAGCCGTGAAATTATAACATTTCCAGACAGTTTGGCTTGTATAATTTGCAGATCATTATCACTGTGTTTCCTTTAATGCATTTAAATGGAAGGTAGCTAATAAATTGTGCCTGTCTGTCTCTGCTGTCTCAGACATCACGGCTGCTGACTAAACCATTAGGGACCTGACATGTAGACTTTCTATAAAAAACTGATTTATTTTCATAGTTGAAATTTAATTATTCATAATTTTCATTAGCTTACACTCATATGGTTACATGTATTGTCATATTTTAAACGCTGTGAAGGAGATAAGAATTCAAATTAAAAAAGTGTTGAGATTTGATTTAATTATACTTAAAGTACTGTTCCAGTGAACCATGCACTTCAGTAATGTAATTAGAGTTCATGTAATTTATCATATATTACTTACAGACAACAAATAAAGACTCAGGTTACATCTCTGGTTCTAATCAAGACATGTTAAACTATGAGACAACAGAGTATGTTCTGTGCATGTGCGTATATGTGCAGAATAATTTGCATATCCATTAAGAATAGCTGTTTCGTGTCAGTATTTTTCATGTCTCCCTTCCTTCCTATGTTTTTACTATAACATTTAATTAACAAATATATTATATGTCAAAATCCGGTGTCTATCAGTTAAAGATTGTAGGTGTTCACTGAACATCAATCACTTTGCTATCGCTGGATAGCAACACTTTTTTTCTTTCACAATCACATTCCCTCTCTTCATCTTTAGTTTGTCATTAAAAAGACATCAAAAAACCAGTGTTCCAGCTTTGGCGTCTTTATGAGACCTGATTTTATTCTAAAGCACCTTGTGTTGTTATCTGAGCTGTGTAGTAAATGGTGATTTAAAAACAAATTGCTCTTTTCGTAGGACTCCAAATTGAGTCAGGCAAATCAATTTGCAAGCAATGCGTAATGGACTTGTTTTTTTCTTCTTCACATTAAACAAGTACAATCTTAATAAGAAAATGTCTAACCATAGTATCATGCTGTTTTTCTCATCAGTTGGCCAACATCATGCCATCATTTGGGTTGTTTGCAAACAAAATTGCAAATCTTGGATCGATTTGTTTGGTTAAAGAAAAACACATTCAGCTTTATTCACTTAACTTGCTTAATTGTCATTAACTATTTTTAGATTATCATGTCTGACTTGTAAGAAACTGGCAGTTTAAGCAAGTCCAATTATAAACAGTTCATGAGATTGTGAACAACATGTGTCCAACTAAAAGCATCTGGATTAACCACAGTCCCACAACTGCTGCCTAGTTTCACTTACCACATGTAAATGTCCCCTAGTACCCATAGTGCACTACTTCCCAATATTTTTCCTCTAATTATAATTCAAGTAAAATTTATAATTTAATATGATATAAAATGGTAGAGGACACATGAGCTTGCATCCCATAGTTAAAAATCAGTTCCTATGTGCTTTGTTTGATGCTCACTGATAATCTTTGTTTGATGCTCATTGATAATTAAGTAAGGCAGCAAGTGAACAGTCAGTTCTGATGTTAATGAAAAGTTAATCTGTTGGAAGCAGGAAAAATGGACAAAAGCAAGGATCTGATTTCTTTCTTAATTTCCACTGAAAGCTCCCTTTTCTTCTTGCTACCGTCCTTGCTATCTTTCTTGAAACCAATGGTGCTACGTCTTCACTAAAGCCTGCACAAAATGCAAAAAACCCACAATTGAAAGTGGCATTCACATATTGGGAACGGATTTATGTGATTAATATCTTAGTGATTAATGTGTTGGACTACTGCATAGAAGGGCCCAGGGTCAAACTCCAGCATCGCCAAGTTGCCACTGTTGAGCCCTGAACCCTCAACTACTCAGATGTACAATGAGATAAAATTATGAGTTGATCTGGATAAGGGCATCTGCAAAATGCTGTAAATCTTTTAAATTCCTTTATATGCAGGCTTTTAGACTGTAAGGTATGATTTTATTCAACATGTGCAAAACTAATTCTAACAACCTCACAGCCTCTTATGCAACCCAGAGATCTATTTGTGCCCCCTTGAGGGAGGTGTGGACTCCAAGTTGGGACTTGGCTTTAAGCAGTATTCTCCTGGTAAACATTGGATCCTGGCAATCATTTAGATGTTATTTTGACACAGATCACCAACCTAACTATTTGTTACAGGCTAAGTACACCCCATTTATGGCAATGCTGCTCCCTAATGGCAGTGGCCACTTCAGCAAGATAATGCACAGTGCATTGAATGGTTTGCACCATGGTTGGAATGGTTTGAGAAGCAAACTTTAGTTAGCCAAAAAACCTTAATCCAGTCAAGCACCTGAGTGATGTGCCGGAAAAACAAGATTCATTGATGAAATGTCTGACCTTGCAACTTACAGGACTTAAAATCATCTGCTGGTAACATCTCAGTGCCAGATACTCTACCATTGCACTCCAGTAGAGGCCTTGCAGAGTCCATGCCTCAGTGGATCAGAGTTGTTTTGGTGGCAGAAGATGTACAAAATATTAGGCATGTAGTTTTAATGCCATGGCTGATCAGTGTATATTGACTTGCATAGACAGAGATAAGCCAGTGTGAGATATGGCCAAATGTTGAAGGACACCTGATCATCACAGACATCTGGGATTCTTACAGAAAGAAGAAGGTTTTGCCAGAAAGTTGGAATCACAGAAGTGAATAGCAAGTCGGCATAACATTTCACTTCACAGGAACCATGAGGCCCCAACTCTGTTGTAGTACGACAACGCCCCATGTCAAAAGCAAGCTTCATCAAGGCATGCTGTGCCAAAGGTGGTGTAGAATAACCTGAGTGTCTTGCCCTGACCTCACTGAACTTTTGGCTAAATTGGATTGGCAACTTAGCAGCACACCTCCTTAACCGACATCAGTGACTGATATCACAAATTCTCTTGTTGGCTGAATGAACAGAAATCCCCACAGCCTCACTCCAAAACGTAGCGGAAAGCTTTCTGAGAAGAGTGGAGGTAAATATAACAGCAAAGGGGACTAAATCTGGAATGGGATGTTTAACCAGCATAAATGTGTGTAATGATCAAATAAACTGCCACAAGCAGAAATTTATACATTTTTTCTTTATTAAAAATTAATCAGTAAATGATGTCACCTTAGTCAAATAGTTTCTGTTCCTGATTTAATTGAAGCTACAACTCTGCAGCAGCACTTAAACACTTTGCTGGAGTATTTTCATATCAAATGTCCATGGTTGATTTGGGTAAGTAATGTGCTCCAAGCAGGAGTGTCGCAGGTACCCTAAAGCAGCAAGCCTTTTACTAATAGATGTGTTTATTTTAAATTAATTCAGAACATTCATTTACATATACTGTAAATGCCTAATAGAAAAAATATCTCAGTTTACATGATGTGTCACATATCCTCCATCATGCCCTTGTCTAGTTTCCTCCCCACCTAAAGTAGGTGTGAATTAGTGTGTTAATGTGTGTATAGTGCTGTCTCAACTCAAGCCAAGTTTTCACATGAGATGCTCCATATTCATCAGAACTGTTACCAGGAGACAGGTACTTTAATATAAACAGATCAAATACTGTACAGTACATGTTTAGGCATGCAAAAGAATTTAATCAGACATTTAAAACAGACAACATTTGGGAACTGGAACTGGCAGTTTAGCCGGAATAAAACATAGTAAGCAAAACATGCTACTGTACATGTACAGTACGTTGTGTAATAAGAGTCGTTAAAAATAAATTCCTTAGAACCATAGATGAACAATTTATCCAAGTTATTATTAAGTAATTACCCTGTGCCTCATGTTTGCAACATGCATGATAACTTGTTATTCAGTTCAAGAAGACAATGTAATAATAACAAACAGAACTTGCAACATTTATACATTGTATGTTACTACAAAAGTTTCAATATCTCATTTAACCTGTCTATGTTTAGACATGGTTTACTTCCAGTGAAAGTTTAAGGTGCTTCCAACCAGATGTAAAATTACATCCTTTTTTTTTTTCTAATGGGGGGACAGGTAGGGGGGATTGCATTGCTTTTGCTGTTATAAGGTATGCAAAGGGACTGCATTTTTGTTCCTGTGCAATAAATTCAGCAGTACACAGCAAATTCCCCAGTGTTGAATTAACCTTATCTTTATATAGGTCAGCCTGATTCAAACAAACTCAGAAAGTGTTAAATCAATTTGACGGTGTAGTAGTTTGCCACCTGACTCAGCTGACTCATATGAAGTTAACCTTAGGATAGAATGGGTTTCGATTTCTTTAAAAGCTTTAGAGGAGCAAGTCCAACAAGCTGCCCTTCTGTAACAGACACCTACACTAGCAGTAGAATTATATTGCACTGTGTTGTTGTTTCGACTTGTGAGCCCTTCAGTTTTGGTAATTGGGGTTCTAGTTCTTCATCTCATTACTCGCTAATCTTATAAATGTTTTCTCTGGCCAGCAGGAGTCCAGTGATAGACTGCAAACGTCATGTGCTTATGACACTAATTGACTTCTGCTGCAGCGCACAACCCAGCATAGGAAACACAATTTATAAACACAAACCCTGAGATAGAGAAAAAAAATCCAATTATTGTCTTAGTTTTCGGATAAGCCTGCATGTAATAGGTCAGAGTTGTATATTTTGTTAAGTAGGAGGAGAAATTTGTTGTTCCTTGGCTCAAAACGGATGAAGTCCGGCTTTATTATCTTTTACCGTTATCCAGAAAGAGCGCATCAATCATGTCTGCTGCCAAAGAAGGAGAGAAAGGAATGTCTTTCTCTTAGCCATTTTGATTATTCATGTGTACGTTTTCCATCTGTGTCTTTCAGGGTTCTATGTTTAGAGAGCAGGGACACTGTATGTATTTGCTAGAGGAATTAGGAACAAATTCTTAGAAGAAGCTCTATATGAGAGATTGTCCAGAGTAATTCAGGAGCGAGACAGAGGCCTGGAACATGTCTTAAAGCTAAACACTATTGAGCATTGGTGTGAGATCTTCTCAGGTGGCTCAGGATTTTATTTTATTTTTTTCATTTGGACTCTTTATCTATTACTCTTTATCTGTTTAAACTCCTAGTCATATAATAAATAAATAAATAAATAAATAATAGAAGAGTGTACAGTAATCTTACTTCTGGTTGAATGATGCTTAAACTTTCATCCATAGCACTGACAGTAAACCTTACCTAAATGTAGACAGGTTAAATGAGACATTGAACCTTTTGTACTGAGGTACTGTAGAAATGTTGCATGTACTGTTTGCTATTATTACATTGTCTTCATGAACTGAATAACATGTTATCATGTATTCTGTAAGTGTGAGGTACAGAAAGGGTAATTACTTAACATCAGTGTTATACTGTAAGTGTGCATAGTTTGTGTCTGTGTGTGAACTGCTTAAAACACAATATTATAATATTGTATATATATATATAAAATGTGACTTTCTTATAAATGAAGGCGTAAAACCAATTGATATTTACAGAACACTTCAAGCACAGTACAATGATTGATGAGACTCTTAGACGCAGTAAAAGACTTGAATGGTGCAAATATTTTCAAGAAGGCTGTACATGCTTGAGTGATGATCCCTGCCAAGGTGGAGCTTACTGCAGTCGTTTCTGTGAACATTCAGTGAGTAAAACATCTGATCCTTGAAAACTGATGGATAACTTGTTACCAACTTGCAGAAGAGACACATCTGTCTGTGGGGACTGCACACGTAATCAGCTATGAACACCACTTGCACATTACAGGAACTCTATATGGAGCTTATAGTTATTGCCACATCTCGTGTACAGTCCTGACCTTGTTTCAAACCGTTTTTCACACGTTCAACCTGTTAAAGGAGTTCCTGGGAGGCATGTGTTTTAGACGTGAGGCAGGTTGTTTGATCATCAGCTTTGATCATTCTACTGTATCTTGAAAAAAAAAAAAAAATAATAATAATAAATATATATATATATATATATATATATAAATATATATATATATATATATA
>JAQMYJ010000001.1:13135317-13154605 GCA_030014305.1 Clarias laeviceps | reverse complement strand
ATATTTAGGTTATTGAGTCTCAATATCCTCAATATAAAATGTTAAATCAGTAATTCATTATTAATATTTTCATTTTGTAAATATTTTCATAAAATCAAATAAATCATCTTTAGGAACATTCAGTCTGTCAGATTATTAGTCTCCTTATTACATCTACTAAACCAAAATCTATGTAATTCACCCTATTTTTAACCTCTCTCTCTGGTCTCATCAGTTGTCACACACAGTATAATTCGTCAGCATTGAGAAGAGCTCTATCAGTGCGTGCTGCACTGATTCTGTGTATTGTAATTTAGCACACCATTTAGTCCTGGGTCAATGCCATAATGTCTGAAATACCAATTTCACTTCACATAAAAGCTAATGAATGTTTCTCACCACTTTGAACTTCGGTCATCTACTAATTCGGCATAAACGTCATCTTGGTTTAAGTAAAGCATGTCTCCCATAACTCTGGAGCAGAACTCACTTAAAAACTATATATAGCAAGGTCAGATCGTGAAAAGTTATGATATTGGATTGCATTCTCTAAATTCTTTTTCCTGATGAAGTAACTACTGTGTCAGTAGTTAAGCATGCTGTGCTTACACGTGTAACACTGCCTCGTCTCCTTTGGTTAGCAATGTGGTAATAAATGCACACGTGAAAATTATTCCTCCTGCTCCCAGAACCACTCTTTCACAATTTGAGTCCTGGAGTATGGTCATGTCATCAGAGAAGAAACATTCCATTGATGTGATACCTTGGTCATTCAGTACTGTACATTCAGGTCAGCAGCTGCTGTTGACACGTAACATTACTGAGTGTAGAACTGACAAACTTAAGCAACCCCAGACGCTGCCATCATGCATAGTGGTTTGTACAGCGGCCATTATGCATGATGGGTGCATGGCTTTATGCGCTTCCCTTCTTACCCTGAGCCACTCATCAGCCCACATGACCTTTTATTTATTTATTTTTGTCATATTATGTGTGTTGAAATCCTCTTACTTTTGTTATTAGGTACAGCTGTGATTTCTACTGTTCTTTTCTTTTTTTTTTACTATGCAACTTCAGCAAGCATTTAAGCCATCTCCATTCATTATTCTTTCCTGACAACATTTCCACAAAGGAAAATCTGCTTCACTGACCAAATATTTTTTCCTAGACAACATATTTTTCTGCATTAATAACCTCTGTGGAGCTTGTGGAGAATTTCTTTTTTAAGAAAGATTAACTGAAACTGTGTGGAAACACCTGACAGATCTGAATGACTTAATAACAAAACCACAAGCAATTATAGTAATGACATACTAATAGTAATGAAATTATGATCTCAAACATAGCCTTCACAGATGTGGCAATCTTGCTTGAAGGATTTTCTTTGAAATCCATTGTATAAATGAATATCTATATTGCCCTGGAGTTAATCTCCTTCATTTTAGCTGTTGCTATTATCACGGATTTACTTTAATTTTTATGCACTGGGAGTTGCTGAGCTCTAATCTGTAATGTACATACTTGCATACTGTATGCCTAAAATGAGCTTAATATTACAAAGTGCTATTTTGCATTGTAAATTTGATGCTTTGTTTGTTTGTTTGTTTATTCCTCTGGAACAAACTTATAAAGCTATATTATAAAATGTTTTAATGGAACACTTGGGGGCAAGCAGTTATGGGAAACTATTCAACAATAAGATGCTACAAAGATGATTATCATGATTATCCGTTATCATGAGATCCTATCAAATGTTCTTTGTCTTATATTACAGTTATATGCAGTTATATATTATATTACACCTCATTTTACTCCTATTACTATTACTAATATTATTTAGTGTCACTAAAAAAGAAAAAAATATATATATTTTAATGACATATTTTTTTTATTTAAAGTAAATCAATTTTGTAGAACATCTGCAAAATAAGTTAATTCTTGTTAATCACTTAACTGTAAACTGTTATTCTATAACTTTTGTTCTAATTGTAAAATGATTAAAACAAGAACAAGACAAAAAGCTTGAAACTCAGTCAGAACATATTGTCAGTCACTTTATCTCCTTCCAAAAATGCTAAAATATAAAAAATAATAACTAACAAATAATAAAAATAATAATAACTAAAGAATAATAACTAATAAAAAAATAACCTGAGCATGGACAAAATCTTCCAGATTCCCCAACTTCCTCCCAGCCTCTCAAAAACATGTTAGTATGTGTAATGATAGTGTGTGTGTGTGTGTGTGTGTGTGTGTGTGTGTGTGTGTGTGTGTGTGTGTGTGTGTGTGTCCATGTATGTTGTCAGAGATTGGGCTACTGAGCAATCTAACTTCCCTGACAGCAATGACTGACATGAAAGTCATAGGTCATTTCGGTCAACCATCACTTAGCGATGTCAACTTGAATGGATGGATGGATGGGTTGATGGATGGATGGATAGAGGGGGACTAAATACACTAAACTGTCATTCAAACATGTCATTCAAACGTATGTTTGAAAGTATTGGCACCCCATCCTGCATATATTCACAATTAAAACAAGTATCCATTGTTGATGGGAAAAGAGTTTGTAGAAATAGTTAAAAGGTTAAAACTAAAATTAAGCTGATTAGATTTAATGCAGTCAGTGATATTATTATTTCAGGTTGAAGTCCACGTACTTGTCTGCCTGTCTACAAACAAATAAAATCTTGTAAAGTCGAGTATATTACGCATTGTTCATGCTAATTGGTACTTATTCCAACATCAGCCAAATACACTCCCTGTTTGGTAATCAGAGAGTGAATCACAGATGAGAAATTGAAAAAGTAGATTGGATAAAGATTTGTCTTAAAGCAACTCTAGAGTTCACTTACAGTATACCACCCCAGCTCTGTTATTTCAGCAGAAAAATAACAAGTATTCTTAGTAAAAATATTCAGTTTAGGTTTTTTAATTAATATCTATTGGTGCAAGTGTTTGTTTACATTGAGCACTTAGCTTATTAGTAATTTATTTAAAAGTAGATTATTAAATCCGGCATATAACTGTCATAACATCACTTTTACTCAACATTTTGATTTCAGTTATGGTGCAGGTTAAACTTTAGGCAGATTTCCAAGTACTGAAAAAGTTTCATTAGATGTTGTCCAGCGGTCGATTTAACTATTTATTGCATGCACAGTATGCTGTCAAAACATGTTTCTAATCTGGCACATAACTGCTCATAAATTCCCATTTACTCAATATTTTGATTTCATTTTGGCGCAGGGGTAACTTCAGGCAAATACCTACGGTCTGGGAAAGTTTTATCAAATTCTGTTCAGGCAGGTTTGCATGATGCAGTGACAAATCTGACTGGACAGACATACATGCATGGAGAAAGAATTTTTTTCTGAGACTAGTTTCAGGTCCTCCAATGTATGAAACTAAAGACATTATTGAAAGAGCGAGCTCTGACCAATGTACAGACATCTTTTATTTATATAGAAGATTCTCAACTGGTGTTCAGGGGATAGATGAAGTGGTTACTAAAGATAAACAAATGACAAGCATGATTAATAAAAAATAAAATACATGTCAGAAACTTGTGAGAGATGCAAGAAACCTTAGCGTTTGGAATTAGATTTTTTCCCTGCAGCAAATAAAAGAATGGGTTGTAAATGATCAGTATCACTTGCTGTTTTTGAGGGAGTGTAATACGGAGCTAAGCTTTGCTCTGCTCCTTTGTAAACCCCAGCATTGAAGTCGGTGTTGCTCGACCTTGCCACATGCTGTGCTTTGGTGAATTGATTCCACTGCAGAAATCTTCACTAATTTAATGCTGGTACTTAAGTGTCTTAAACGCGGAATAAGAAGGTTAAACTAATAATAATAATACTAATAATAATACTACTAATAATAATAATAAAGTGATTGGATAGCATTGACACAGCCATATCAATCTGCTATACCTCCACACCTCCGAATGTGACTTTAACGCTACTGACAAACAAGCCATAATAGGTTAATAAGCTGTATGATTGATTAACACTGGGAACCCGCTCAGAGGAACTCCTCTCCTCCTCTCCTCCTCTACACCATGCGCACCACATCTGGCCGCGCGCCACACAACCGCTGGAACGGTTTAGCGGCGCGCGCGCTGTGTTTCGAGGGGGGGTGGTAGGAAAAAAAAAAAAAACCGGCGCGAGCGCGCGTGCGTGCGTGAGTGAGTGCGTGCGGCTTCCCATATCCCAGTGACGTCGCTATCCGGGGCGCGCGCTTCGCTCCTGCGTTCAGTCTCCGGTCCCGGAGTCGGGAGAGAGTCTCCAGTCCTGTGAAGGAATCCGTGAATGAGAACGGACGCGGAAAAGGTTGGACATGAAACGTGAAGAAGTGAAGAAAAAGAAGAAGAAGTGGACACTAAGATCAAGCGAGGACATGTTCATGGGTGAGCAACACCACACATACACACACACACCTGGAAAATGTCCTGACATCACGCACAACAGTTATAAACGCAGTTTCTTCTAATCCGGTTTACTTAAACTATTAAGGGTTGTTGCTTTTCAACACTTTGTGCAGCTCTTTAATGAAGTAAACTCTGCAGTTAGTGTGTAAGCTCTTATTATTTCATGAAACAAACAGCAGAAATAGGACAGGGAAGTCGTGTTAGGGACACCGGCACCGGCTGCTGCTTGTTGAATCTCTGTTGTTTCCTAAAAAATCACTTTATTCCCCTAAACTGCGCCAGGGAGCGCGAGCGCCTTGAACCGTTTTAAAGGCGAGCACGTAGCGCGCGCGCTGTTCGCGAGCAACGCCTCTTGTCTAATTAGTTAATCACGCCAAGGCAGAGTTGATGCTTTCCCGAGTTGTGTGTCTGTGTGTCTGTGTGTGTGCAATATTTCGGTTTTAGAACTCTTTCTCCTCTAAAACATATCCACACAATTGAAAAGCAAATTAGGCAGCAATTTTCTTTAAAAAAAAGAAAATCTGCTGAGATCTGTTTGGCGCGTCGTCTCCATGCAGTGATTCATCAGATCACACACACGTACACGCGCACACACACACACACAGAAAGAGTCATCATCAGAGACAGGATGCTCAGGTCAACATGCATCCCACGGAAATCAGAAATTGATTATAATTTTGTTATTACATCCTTATGCCATATCAGTACTGATTACCAATGCTGTATCAGGTCCTGTTTTTTAATTAGGATCTTTTTTTTTTATCATGGAAACTTCAAAGCACTTATCTCTGAATTAGAGTGTCTGCCAAAAGCCTAGATGTAAATGTAAGATCTTTTGTAATAAATGAATTGAGGCAATGTCACTAAAGCCTGACTCACTAATCCCCAGCCCCGGTGCATGTGCCCGCTATGGCTCACTGCAAGCATGTCCACTTGTTATTGCTAGATGTGCCAAGTGTAATGGGAATCAAGATCACCTGATTAACTGCCCTTTCATCTAGACCATTTAATGAAGTGTATTTTTATTTTTTATTCCTTTTAAGTTGCAACTTCATTGCTGAAGTCGAGCAAGATTAATGAGAGTCTGGGATGACATTTTACCAGTGGACATTCCTGGAGTGGGCTGTATAAAGGGCTGTATAAATGTTTCATTTACCTGAAAGAGCGCAAGAGAGAAAAAGAGAGAGAGAGAAGGAGGGTGAGGAACTGGATTGTAAAAGTGAGTCCTTGAGGTGAGAAAAAGAATCGGGATAAATAGATAGAGAAAGAAAGATGGTAGACCATCCAAATAAGCAGGTGTTGAGTTGTATCTGATCAGGCTTGTATCGGAAGATGTTATTCAGGATTAACCCGTTTTCTCTGCATGTTCACATGGAGTTCATCCCAGTGTCATGGTGTTATACTAAAAAAAAAAAAAAAAAAAAACTTGACCGATTTAAATGGGTATTAAAGCTCCTCTTTAAAAAAAAATAGCAAAATGAATTATTATCCTGTTTTATCGCAGGGATCAATTGCACTTATGTGAGTGCCAGGATTTTGTATATTGGATTTTTTTTTAGTGCTCTCATCGGGCAATTAAGACTGAAAGGTCAACCGAAATCCCTTGTTAATCCTGGATTTCAACACTCAGGTAGCATGTACAGAATCCAATATTTGACAATGTGCACACACATATACATACACATGCACAAATGAACACAGAAAGACCAGCCTACTTTAGCTTTGACATACTCTCTACAAGACATCTGCATGTACGTTGAGCTCATAATACCATTCCTTTATGGGTAAGTAGGAGCTTTTTTTCATACACAGTAGTTCCAATTCATAAATTAAAGGTATCAAAGCTTTTTCAACCGTAGAAATTGTAGCGAATATATATTAAAATATATCTGCTTGGAGAAAAACTGTCAGCAAAATTATGACGTGTACCACCAACATCCAGCCCATCAGAACAAACTCATCTTTCTGTTGTGAACCAGGATCTTCAGTGTAACCACAACCATCCAGCTAATCACAACGAAGAGGTGTGTCTTTTTACATGTCAATCATCTCAATCAGAAAGCTTTTGCTTTTACACTGGAATTCAGGAGTTCTAACCGTAGACACATGCTTTGAGGGAGTGGCTTTAAAGCCGAACAGCAAAAATGTTCTTCCTGCATTCCTGTGTGTTTCATTTGGGATCTGTGGTTTGCCCTCACCATGCAAAAACATGCCGGAAGGTAAATTAAATTCAATCAAGTGTGTATTCCTGCCTCACATCAAATGTTCACAGGTTAGTCTACAGGTTCCCAGTGACCCTGACCAGGATGAAGTGGATGAAGTGGTCTTTGAAGATAAATGAAAGAATGATCTGCATTGTCACTGAGAGATTATGATTTATTTCATGTTTCAATTCCCGTGCTTCATCAAGAACATCATCACACTCTTCTAACATTTCCGCTCTGTTATCAGAGACCAGAGATCTTGACTCTCTGCTGGGTCTCATAAATATTAATGGGCAGCTTATTGCTAGCATTAGAGCTTGTCAGTGGCTCAGGGGGTGAGCCCACTCACCGATCTGCCAGGCCTGATTTGACTTGTCACTGGAAATGGAAGGAGGCTTCAAAATACCTTTCCCGAAGTTGTCACTGCTTATTTGGTCTTAAACCTTCGTGTGTGATTACTGACAATACTTCGTGATAGAGTATGGTCCTTTCTCGTAGCGGTGCATTCACTAGTAATGTAGTCATGTCATCTTTAAGTGAACTGTTTGATATGGAACACACTTTCAAATTGGCTTTTAAATGCATGATTTATTTAAGATAGCATATCGGGACATGCAGCATGTGCTCATGGGATAATCAATACCCAGTAGTGGAATTGCATGCAGGATGAGTGTGCAGTTGGGTATGCATGTCAATAAACCTCTAGTCATCAGGATGATTTGAATTGTAAGCTTGTTTTTAGGCTAACAGCCCCTCATCAGCATACTTAAGACTGCCAGTTACTCGTACTGTACGTCTGCGCTGGCTCGCCTAAACGTCTCAATCATCTACTGTTCTTGTACAAACACACACCAGCACGAATATTGATACATGCACCACCTCTGAATGTGTAAGTAAATATTTGCTTTGCATCCACCAGGGAGCTCCTTTTTTTTCATTTTTTTTTTTTTTTCGTTCTCTCCCATCAGTTTCTGTCTGGTTGTGTGGCTGCGACCTGGCAGCTCCTCCCTTTAACATAGCTGCAGAGGCAAGCTGCGGAAAAAAGCCAACCTGTCACGGTGGCCTGTCTCCAGGGAGGAGAGCTGCACTCTTTCTCGCTCGCTCTCTCTCTTTTCTTTGTGTGTGAGCACTCAGGGAAGTCTCTTTGGTCTTTGACTTCCAACCTGCAGGTGGAGGAACAGAGATACTATCCTGATCCCCGCCCACGTCAGTACTGCTTCGTTTTAACACATGACAGCTAACGCGGGGCAGGACAAATAATGGAACAGTGCCAGAAATTGCTCAGCAAAACAAGAGGAAGCGTGTCTGTGTCCATGTTAGAGATTAGCCTATAGCAGACATTGCAAGTGTGTCTAAAATCTGTTGCTATCAGGTTTTCTAGGGGTCTGAAAAGTGCTGAGATTATTCGACCCCTCTGGGTTGTGTTTACAGCTCTGCATAAGGGATTTAGTCCATTAGGAAATTAAATAACAGCATGTGCTAACTAGCGTGCAGCGTTTAATTGTTGCATCGCGCTGCACTTCTGGCCTCCGTCCCTTTTCTCACTTTGTCTTTATCTGATTCATTCACTTACAACAGACACACATACACACAGACGGGAAGGGCGGATGATACATTTGACTGTTTTTCTGCTATAATTCATTGTCCTTTGCACTTCTGTAAACATCTACTCAGTGTTTTAGTTCTTGCTTTCCACTTGTGTTAAAGAGAACATAAACAGAAACATAATACAGTACATTGATATAATACTGATTTTATTGCTTGTAAAATGTAATGGACCTGCAGGTGGAATTGTCTTGTTCTGTGGTTAGTACATGAGTTATCGTTTCTCTCAACTCCGACTACAGCCCTGAACGTTCCAGCTTCCTGCTTTGCAATGTTCCATCAAAAAAAAAAAAAAAATTCCATACTGCAGCTTGGAAATACACAACGCAAAATCGCAGGTCGCTGACCCATCATGACTCATGCCTGCTTTCTATCTGTCCATCACGCATGTTTAGACGGGAAACTTGGGGAAAAAAAGTCACGACCTTGAGCTGACTATACGGTGTATAAATATAACATGTGCTTGCATTACAGGCATCATTTCATCACCTGTACAACATATGTGCAGTCTGACCTACCAAAACATGGCAGTGCTTGCTATTATTGGACATACTGTTAGCACAACCTGATGTTGATTATTTTCCAATGTTTTAAAATCTTTTTATTTCTTTTATACCACAGCTAATGATTTATTTCCTATTATATAAAGAATGGCATGTCATACTTTTATCTATTGTTTAATGTTGTGGGACATCTGCAGTACAAATTGGTTCCCGGTAACACTTCATTTATTACGGCTATAAACAGTCACTGCTTCACCAGCCTATCTTTCGTCTTTCTCCCGCTCTTGAAGCTAATTATGAGAAAGAATTGCAGCTTGTCACGTGCGAAACTGCAAAGCACCGTGTTCTCTGTCATGAAGACCTAAAGGAACAGCATAACCTTTAAGAGTGGTTATTTCAACTCATAGAAAGCTTCACTGCAGTTGAGTAACATGTTTTCTTTTTGTTTTTAACAGATGTTTATTGTTAGGCTTAATGTAAGTGAGCGTACACAAACAGTTTGACTTACAATCCATTTTGTCAGGTTTGAGAAAACAAGGTGTGGTGGGTTTCCTCTGGATACTTCCTCTGGATTTTTCTCCCACAGTCCAGTGGCATGTACAGTAGGTTGATTGGCATTTCCAAATTGTCTGTAGTGTATAACGTGAGTGCCCACTTGCGCATACTGTGAAAATTATTTAGCAAAAAGCTATAAATCCACACCCTACAGTAGCTAAATCAGCCTGCAGTTGTCCTAGTAAATATACAATGTAATATCAATAATACAGTGGTACCAAGGCATACAAATTTAATGCGCTTCCGGGGGTGAGCTCTTAAGGCAGAATTTGCAGAAAACAAGTTTTGAACGGCTCATGGACATGCGCGCAACTTACAGTAGTTCAGTTCGTTCCGGTCATTCGTATGTCGAAAATGCTTCACATACAGAGTCAAAAATTCAGTTCTAATGGCTAAACTTCGCGAGGTGGAGCACTCATATGCCAAGGTGAAACAAGGAAAAAAGTTTAAGGGTTTTTTTTTTTGCACTCAAAACCTTTTTACATATTGCAGGTCATGAAAAACATTACAAAAACAATACAAAAATCTTCTGTTTACAATGCATCATCAGCACTGTCATCTTTAGCAGTGCATCATCAGCACCACTACCACTTCAGTAGTTGGTGAAAGTACCATATAATAAAAATATCATAAATGCTGGGGAAACTGCAATGACAGTTATTGGTTGTAAAATTTTCTTTTGCTTAAAAATTCTTCAAAAGGCCAACGTAGTTCAATCACAGAAGCCGCTATTTTGCTCAAGCTGTATTATCATCTCATTCACCACAGGACAGAAAGAAACAATGCAAATGGCTATACAGTATAGGGATAAAACATTTTGTTATAGACAATCTTGTCTTGTTGTACCCTGAGGAAAATAATTTGCCCAAATGAGTAAAAGTCTGAAAATGGCATTTATCTAATTTTGCACTCAAACTAGTCATTTCTCCCTGTGAAGGTCATTCTGATTAATCTTCATAATGTCCTTATTCCCAACCTTATCTATCTTACTTCCACTGAAAGTCTAATTACCTCCTATGAGTGTATAATGATTTAAATAATGTTACTCTTTGACAGATATAAGCTGTTATTCTGTTGAATTGATTATTTTTACGCCTTTATTCGTCAAATATACAATACTAAGCTGAACTTGATTATCTAAGCTTGGTTCAGAGCGCAGGGACAACTGTGATACAGTGCCCCCGAAGAGGACAGGGTTTACTCAGGGGCCCAGCAAGGGCAATCTGGTAGAGATGGGGCTTGAACCCCCAACCTTTTGATCAGTAACTCATAGTCTTAACCCTCCGAACTACTAATGTTTAACTTTCTAGATGTTGTGTGCAGTGTACTCACTGCATTGGCTATATAGAGTTATTATTTTACATCACATTCCCTCGCGCTCGCTGTATAAACAATTTTAATGGACAGGACAGGCATTGAAAGCATTGCGGAATTGGGCAGCTTCCCAGATCTTGTTTTCTATTAAATAATGTAAATGAATTGTTTTTTTCATCAATTTATTCAAATAGTTTGAGTTAATTTCTTGTCTTTTGGGTGAATTTTTACATATAAATGGACTGTAATATATGAGGAAGAGTCAAAAATTATCCACACTTTTATTTTAACACAATTTATTTTAATGATCTCCTTTTGCTTTTCAATACACTTTGTGCATCACAAGTGGGGCATCAGTTTTTGCTTGCACAGCAGTGACTAGGGAGACCGTAGCCTTGAAAGAAATGTGCTGATAAGACAACAGATGTTTTAATATAACCGGAGTGTGGATCATTTTTGACTCACCCTCAGACACCTGCCATACTTTAAGTTGGATGACTGTATGAGGTTAAATGTCATCTGGTTATTATGGAGTTTCACAAAAAATTCATTGGATTAGAGCGTGTAGCACATGATAAACCTCTAACTTTTGTTCGAGATTCTTAAGGTTGACCTTCCCCTAAAAAATCTGTGGTCTCAAGCTAATGCTGCACTGTGATATAACAATGCTTAACCACTGATACTTTTGTGTATATGTTTATTGGATTTCTAGCTTAGTGGTGAAAGTATTGAACAAACTGAAGTCGGGTTGCATCAATACACAGAGGGTCTGGGGTGATTTCTTGGCTTACCATGTGTGACAAGGGATTAAAGTGTAGTAGAAAAGGGTGGAATATTGACTCAAGGGGTGCATCATGATGATGATGATGATTTTCTATCCTGTTTCTTTTCTTTCTGATGTCTCACACAGACACTGTACTGCTGGCTCAGTGAAATGCTCCACAGTGAAATCCCCTTGTTCCCTAGCAACACAGGCAGAAAATATGATTCGCTAAATGAGTAACAAGTATCATCACTGGATGGGTTATTGTAGAATCTGCTAGAGATTATGGTTGATTCATCAGGAGGGTCAATTAAACACTTTTAAATTAAAACTTCAGCCCAAGTGCCGCTCTGAGGTTTTCTTCTATGACTGATGAAACATAATTTACTGGGTCAAACTGAAAGGTCTACAGGTCTGTAGCTGTCTAATTTGTCATTTTTATAATTTTTTTAAAAGTAGGAGGGCTGGGCATCAGTGTAACAACTCGGCCCCATATAAAAACACTATTGCTATAGAAACATTGAAACGTATCACCTGATATGTTCAACAGAAGAAAAAAAAAACACGCACATTGCTTTCCACATAATGATTTCAGTCAGTTAAAATTAAGCTTGGGGAAAATTGAAATAACCCCACAGTCGTTATAAATCATCTTTAAGTGATTTGTTGTCGTTATTTCATGTAGGATAATGTGTGGGAAAATCTGTTTCACTACAGCTGATGAATTTTAGAAAAGACACAAAAATAATGAAAAAAGAAACTTCTAAAAATTGAGTCCTTCTGATAATTGACTTTATTGTACTCTTACTTATAAAATAAAATATCAAATAATAATAACAAACATAGAGTGGTGCCTCGGCATGCAAATGTAATCCGTTCCAGAGGCAAGTTCATAATGCGAAATTTCATATTGTGAAATGCATTTTCCCATACAACATAATGTAAATACAGAAAATCTGTTCCAGCCACCCAAAAATATTACCAATATTACCAATTTCCAATCATCTATTTTTGTTATTATATTATATTATATTATATTATATTATAGAAATGATCAAAACATTTAGAACAGACACGTTAATGAATTAAAATATGAAATAAAAAGACATTAAACCTCACTTAACCTTAATTTCTGATTCCTTTTTAAAAACAAAAACCCTTTTCTTCTTGTCACTGTCTTAAACAAAATGCAAAAAAACAAAACAAAAAAAAAACATAAACATAAACTTTGCTTGGCATGGCTTTTCACTGATGCAAAAAGTTTTGAGCGGCACCCGGATATGCCGGCAACTTTATGTGTATGAGCACATAGGCACAAACCAAAAAAAAAGTTTTATTACACATTGTTTTATATACACACACACACACACACACACACACACACACACTAAGACAATGTGGGAATTTGGCTCTATTCCAAGCTTGCTTTGGCTGTTTGCCTGTAAAAAAACATGAAGGGTTAGGCAGTAAGCCTGTCTAAACAAGTCTAAAACTTTTCTAACTAAGTCTGATAACCTTGGTAAACAGATACCGACTGTCAAAGTAATAAATGACAGTCAATGTTAAATGTCCCAATAGCAATTATTTTCTCAATAGCATGTGAGTAGAGATCAGTCAAGTTGCGTAGTATAAATATGGTTATTATAAGGCTACCTTACAGTATGTACAGCATTAATATAAGGTAATTTGGAGACCTTGGCAAAAGAATAAAAAAAAAGATATTGCTTCATTACTAATGTAAAAAGCTCTTTATAGTGATTTCAATATTTACAGTTATTGCATTTAAGCTACTGCTTTTAACCGTTATAGTGCATTTGTCATAAATATTAGTGCAATTTTTTGCAAAAGCATTGAGTTGTCATTTCAGTTTCATTCTTATGGCATGGTAAGAGCTGACATTGTCACAAAACAGCACTGCAGAATGTTGATAAAGATGTCTAGCCAGAGGAGACAGTGGCAAGGAAGAGCTCCCTCAGAGGTCACGAGGAACAAAGATAGCTCAATAGGAAACCCTTCTTCTTGTGGGTGACACCGAAGTGCGAGATTAGAAATTATTACAGCGTACAGGTGTAGAAGAGTAAATGATGTTACAGAATGAATCAGAAGAAAGGACAGTCGTCTTCATGATTAAAGAGCAGTTCAATCTGAGATACAAATCTGCAATATCCAGGTTTATTTTGAACAGGAAATCGAACCAAAATGTGACCACTGTGTGTTATCATAGCTTCAGGTTACATATTTTAGTGCGGGTAGTGGGTAAATTCCATATAGAATAGTCTATGTAGTGTTACAGTTTTAGATATAGTGTGATAAGAAGAGGTGGTGATGAATAAGTACTACTGTCTATGCAAATATTTATAGATCTTAGTGTTTGTATTTTCTAAGAGTTGCAAATGTTGACACACAGGCAGTCCGAATAGATCCAGAGCTCTTGGATTTTTTAATTAACATAAAAAAAGAAAAAGAAAACAGCCCTCCCAGTGACAGCGGCATATTGTTTGTTTGTTTGGGATTTTCCTGTCGTTTCCTGCAACATATGCTGATGCAGAAAGATATGAGTAAGATATGGGTGCATGCATTTTCACCCTAAAGTCTTTATTATCAGCATTATTATTATCCTCCCAATCCATATCCCCCTTTCTCTTTGTCATTCTCCCTCTCAGTATCGACCCTCCTGTAAATCCCTGTCCTTTTTATCTCTCTCATGCTCTTTTCATCTCTGTTAAAATCTCTCTCTATCCCTCCCACCATAGGTTTCTGTCTCTCTCTTGCTCTCACTTTGTGTGTCCCTCACAATACAGCAGGCATTATGGTGTCAGGTCTGTGCCACTTTCTCCCTGGTGATCTCAGCAGGAGACGAGCAGAGTGATGCCTTACCGCCACTAAACGCCCTTTCTGACATCACTAACAGCCCAGGCCGGAACTAAGTGGCCAGAATTATGTGCTTTGGCATCGTGAAACATGACATCGGGATGCAAACATTTCAGAATGCTGAAATTAACATGGTCAAGGGCAGTATTTGTGTGTCTACCCCCGTTCTTGTGAATGAGACTGAAGGATGTGAGTCAAGCTTAATTCACGATTTAGAGAGAGAGAAAATGGAAAGCAAGAAAATGAAAGAGTAATGGAGAATGGAGGCTCCACAAGTCAGGGAAATCATAGAAAAGGTCATGCTTTCCATTCCTTTCCATCTGTTTTGTAAGTCAGCATGCTGATTGCTATCTCTCTCTCCCAATTGGGCACCTTTTCGTTCTATACCCGAACTAGAAGCAGTTCATGACTCTTTATCCTGCACTCAAAGCCTCTTGACATAGTTCCAATAATCTTTTTCCTTTTTCTTTGCCCTGGGGTGGCATTTCTCAGTCACTTCCATTTCTTTTTTTTCATTTTTTAACATTTTCTGTTAGTTATTTGTTTATGTGAAGTCAAATGTTGTTGCACCAAGAGTGTTTGATTGGGTATGAAATGGTGTAAATATTCAGGAGTTTAATTGCCGATATGATAATGCTTTTACAACGGACATATAATTATGCATATTTATGTGCGGTAGTCTGGGAAAACTTGTCAGATGTTGCAGTGGATGTAAGGTTTTACTGGCCATATTTGTACTCTTTATGCTTATACTGTAGCATTCTTTGTCAGACCGACCATCAGCCATAAACTTTTAAAATAAACTATGTGCATATCACCAAACCAAAAACTGGTCAGAAAAAAAAAAAAAAAACATGTACTGTATGACTATGATTGAGGATCACTTAAATGCTTGATTGTACATCCCATCATAAAATTCAGAAGGTAGAAATCACAGCTATGTTTAATTTTGAAAATAAGAGCATTCCCACACATATAATATGATGAGAACTGAGAGGACTGTGATAAAATGATAGAAAAAGGTCATGTGGTTTGATGAGTTCATATTGACCCTATTCCAATGAGTGCATCAGGGCCATGAGACGATTTGCCCATCATGCATAGTGTTCACTGCACAAGCCCCTTTACCAGTTTTATCACCTACAGTAGTGTTGCTTCAGTTGGTCAGGTCTAGACTCAGTAACGTTATGTGGCAATAAAATGAAGTCAGCTGACGACCTGAGTGTACTTAATGACCAGGTTATCATCTCAATGCAGTTTTTCTTCCCTTATGGTCCAGGCATAGAACAGGACACGGATTGTGAAAGAGTGGTTCTGGGAGTCCTGACCTTAACTATATTGAACATTTTGTGATGTTTGAAAGAACTAGAGACTAGAGAGGTTTGGTTAGACTAGCTTGATAGAAATAAATGTTTTGATGTTGCATAAGGCTGTTAAAACCATGACAAATGCAAATTGCAATTAAAGCTAAATGCCATCCACGGAAATATTAGTGTGTGCAATTTATTTATTTAGGTCAAAATTCCCTACAAATTAGAGGTCAGATTTTAAGCCATGGGCAAATTAAGCCATGGGTTTGCTTTTACAGAAATACTGTTAAATTGCTGTACCCTATATTGTACATCAGTAACTACAGCCACTTTACTCTGAAATACTGGCTTTTGCAAAATGTGTGAAAGTATTTTCTATGTAAAAACAGCAACTAAAAACCCAACAAATTTAAATCTGATCAAAATACAAGTTACATAGTCCTACTTCAACTTTTTTTTTCCAGACTAACCATCAGAATGGGGAAAATGTGATCTCAGTGAGAGTCCTGCAGGACATGTAATAATCCCCTAAAACCAGAGATCAGCTGTTTAAACAGGTGGAATCAGGTGTGACTCTTGATGGGCTGGAATGAAAACCCGCACCCACAATGGCTTGGATTGTACACACACACACACGCACAGTATGTACACAGCCATAATGGCCCTTCTTAACAATCATTAAAACAAACAACATAAGAAAGAACAGTTGTGACCATAAAATCAATTTAGCTGTTTGCATAGCAATATTAAGGTGGGCAATGCAGGAAAAAATAAAGAGCAAATTATTAGTAACAAATGGCTGTCGTGTAGTATTAATGCCGGAAACTGCCAATGATTTTCAAGTAAGGTCTCTGTTTGTGTTTAAAAGATGTGAAAGTTTGAAAGTAGGCAGCATTTTATGCAAAACAATTTGTTTACAGTTGGGTCTATATGTATTTGCATAGTGAGCACTTTTGTATTTTTGCTTCTGCACAACATGCGGATAGAATAAAGATATTGAAATACAATTTGCATGGGTTCGAAAGTATTTGGACAACTGATTGATATTCAGTTTGACTGCCAGCTGTGGCCTGTTTCATAGGTAATTTAATGAGAAATTAAGGAGATTAAAGTTCCTCTACATCTGGAGTTGATGTAGTAATGTGAAAAGGGATGAATGCAAGTAAAGGAGGACATCACTAGGCAAAAAAAAAAACATGTAGGGGTTAATTTTAGGAGAGGCACATTCTTAAAAAGATGGAATACAATGATGAGCTCAGCATCACCAAAAGACCTTAAAGACAATGGAAGACACCTAAAGTGGATGGTCACAGAATTTATTACTTTGTGGGAAAACCCCTTCACAACATCTAGCCATGTCAAGAACACTCTGTAGGAGGAAGGGCTATCATTATCAAATTTATACTCAAGACACCTTCATGACTGTAAATACAGAGGGTTCACCTCAAGATGCGATTCACTGCGAACACTCAAGAGCAGAAAGGCCAGATTAGAGGTTGCCAAGCAAAAAAAGGGAGAAAGAAAATAAAAGCTTTAAAAAGCCTGTCCAGTTTTGATACAAGATTAACTTGTACTGGAATGATTGGAAGCGAAGAATATGCGGAAGGAGAGGAAGGGCTCATGATCCCATGACACATTATTATCAAACATATCGGAGGCAGTTTTATGGCATGGGCCTGTATGGCTGCTAATGGAAATGGCTCACTTTATTGATGACGTGACTGCTGATAAAAATAACAGGATGGATTTTAAAGTGTATAGAGTTTTAGGAACCCAAGGCAAAGAAATAACCTTTCCTCAACCTAACTAAGCAAGGGTTTCTCTTACTGGTGACGAATTGAAGGCAGAAAGACCCACACAAAAGCGGCAACGGATGTAGTAATACAGAAAGGACCCATAACACTGGATGATGATGTCATATACAGTAGTTGTGACATCATCCACATAAAACTCAATATTGCAACAATGTTGTATTTGAAAGTTAGAATGACTTTGTTAAACTGATATTGGAAATAAATGACCCAACAATAAATACAACCTCAAAACAACTCAATATTAACATTTACTTATTGTAGTTTGTGACGCTTATTATCCGTTTGCACAATATCAACCTGCTGTGGTCCTTTAAGTTTATAAGAGATCTTGCTAGGAAAACCAGAAAAACAACACAGCTTTCCACACACACTGAGTATATCTCACATCTCCTGTACACAAAGTGCTCAGGAGTCTCTCGAGTGTCATTGAGTGTCATATTACCGTGAAGTACACTATGGCTCCCAAATGCAGTAGAAGCAGTGCTAGTAGCAGCAGCAAGAGACAAAGTAGGAATATATGTTTAAAAATGAAACAAAAGGTTCATAAAGAACAGACTACAGTACAGCCACACTGCAGTAACTCCGATGGCTTTGCTATGTATCTACGGTGCTGAAGCAGTGTAGCATGGTGTTCACACTGCCTTCAAACTGCATAAAATCCATTTTTTAAAGTTTATTGCTGAATAAACGTTGCCTCAGTGTTCTGATAACCAGAAATTCCTGCAGGGAAAGGCCTGGCAAAGCCCCTGAAGGGATGAAACTCAGCATGTAGTCATGGTCACAGCTTCTAGACTTCTAGACTAGGTTTTAGCATTCAATTACTAAAAATAATACTAATAATTATAATGAAACATTTGAAATCTTTCCCCCCACGAAAATCCTTTCATAGTTTCTGTTTCTTTCAGTATGAGCAGATGAACATCCATTTGGTTAAGCAAATGAGACGAGAGATGCACTGCTAAGCTCGATTAGCAAGAAAGACCAAATAGAGAGATGCACAAGAAGCTAACACACCAACTTTAACGTCACATTAAACTTAGATGGGTGAAAACACAGCTAACCGGAGTGCTGCTCCCACATCTCTCTCTCTCTCTCTTTATTTTTATTTTTATTTTTTTAAATATTTTTGATGTTTGTTTCTTGGTTCGTGAAAAGAAAGATATTTCCTCTTGACTCTGAACATTGACCCGGCTTTGACACAAAGGAGAGGAGGATGTACTGAGCATGGGTTTTACCTTACTTTGGTCTCTGTGGTAGAACAATTGTTAGCGAGTACATTAGCACCGTATTGGACAGATTCTGGTGTCATATCAGGACATCACTAGTAAAAACAGGCAGATGTCTAAACCCTTGCTAACTAAGTGTGATTTTCTCACAAAGTGAATGTCGCACTTTGATCAAACTTGTGTAGCTGCATGTCACAGTGAAATGGACATGAGCCAGAACAGTTCAGTTTGTGATCAGATATCAGTTGTCAAACTGTCAGCCGTTCTTCAGCGCCGCAGTCAGAATAAAAAAAAAATCTTTGAATGCAGTCTTCTTCTTTTTCAGTCTTCGGGGTAAACAGACTTTAAAATGCTGAAATGTTTGGCTGCAATACCTGCAGAAGGGGGAACATATTTAAAATATTGAAAATCTGCACAATTATTTAGTTGAAAATGTCAAACGTTCACAATGTAAACACTTTTCCCAGGCTGGCACACACATTAATATGGCTATAACCCAAGCTTTAAGTGCTAATGCATTGGTAGGGCAAATGGATCTTTCCACACATAGGCATTAGTGACGTATTGAAGAGCTTATACACGGACTACACTGTAAACCCCAATAAGTTGGCAAAACTCAAAAAATTTGAGGTAATCATTTACATCAAATTTTTTAAGTAATGATGTTTCCAGTTTTAAGTAAACAGAACTATGAGTTTTTGAGTTTGTTGTACTC
>JAQMYJ010000001.1:13103286-13133862 GCA_030014305.1 Clarias laeviceps | reverse complement strand
CGACTGCAGCCAAGTCCTCAGAGAAACAGCTGTCAACATCAGTCGAGGCCAGAACCGTCTTCATGGTAGAGTGAAACAGTAGCTAACCACTACTGTACATCACAGTGCCGACCCCAGAAATTAAATCACTAAACAAAAACACTAAATTAGAAGGTGTATCCAACAAAACCCCTAAATGGTCTAAAGTGGGTGGGGAGAAAAAAAAAACAAAGCAAAAAAAAAATTTTTAATCTGGAGAATTCTAAAAAGAAATAAGGAACTGTGGCAAAATACTGAAAGGTCAAGTACGTTAGTGTGTATTAGCCATAATATGTGGTCAGTGGTGAAGAGGAATACTACAGGAAACCATATAGCTCATGAAACAGGACAAGGTACGCTACGATAAAGTTACAAGCACAAATGTTAGTCTGCAATACGCTCCACCGTGTGCTTCAACAGAAGTATCCCCACCCAACCCCCAATGTTCCTTTAGGGTTTCCATGGTGTCCAAATGTTTGACTGGTACTGTACATCAGATACTGCAGTGTAACATTTGTACTTCATTTTAGGATCATTACCCTGATCTCATTTGATCAAAGTCATTCTACTTTCAAAAGCAACCTCGTCTCAATGCTGTGTGTTGATTGGATGACGTTACAACCCGAATACAACTACTGTACATGACAATGCCTTCCAGTGTTGGAGTTCCTACTGGTGATAATTATAGCTGTGTTTCACCACATACTCGTGCTTCACACTGTTGTTGTTCGGGTAGAATGACTCTTAAACCTGCAAGCCATTTTTTAAATATATTTTTTTTCCCCACTTACATCCCAAGCACACACAAATGTTTGAGTGTTTTGCTGCTGCTTCCTTCTCCTCAACTTATTGTTATTCCGGTCTGTGTGTGTCTGAAATGAGATCTCGGCTTATCTGCCTGCTTTCCATCTACTCCACACTTTGTGCCACTTCCCTAATATTTAGACGCACAATTTTGTAAACAAATGTAGATGTGTGTGTGTGCGTTCTGACCTGTGGACTGGAACGTTGTAAATAAGTATGAGAGAGGGTGTATCTGGGATACTGCAACCACGCACACTCACACAAACAAACACCCCCGCACACAATTGATGCTCATTCCAGCACACTGTCCCACTCAGACACTCATTCACATTCTGTCCTGCCTTTTTTTCTCCTTGTTTGTCTTCCATCTTCCGTCCCTATCTCATTGGGTTGCTGTCTATGACTGTCACCTTGCACTTCTTCAGTTCTGTTCTTTACAGCTTTCGTTCTTTCTTTATCTCTCTCTCTCTGCTTCTATCTTCCTTTCCCTCTCTGCCGGCTCGAGGTTTTGTGTTTTGTTGGGAATATTGAAATGAGAAAAAGAGAAATATACCCTGTCCATATCCTGTGGCGCTCATTTAAAAAGGTGCAACTGCTGTATAATGGAGTCCTGTAAAGTCTAGAGCTTTACTCCGGTTACCTGAGCACTGTGTCACACTCTGTTATGTGAGTATGGTGTTCTCATCCCATCTCAGTGTATATACACACACATGCACACATACACACACGTCCACCCACGCATGCCTGGCCACTGTTCCTGAGTGGTGATCACATTCTGCACATCTCGTCCGCTGAGAATTGTGGGACACGCATTTCAGCGACGATCCACCATTTTCTTGTCAAGTTGCAGTGGAGCATTACAGACTCTAACGCAGAAGCTCAGAAACTGTGATAGAGAGAGCGGTGAAGAAAAGCAGGGAGATTCAAGCACCTTGTTTTTTCGCTTGGCACACCGGCCTCAGAACATTTATGTCTTGGAAGGTGTATCCAGCAGTTATATACCACTTCAGTATAATGTTTTACAGTGTGTGGAGTATGAGAAACTGAAAACAGTATAATGGATCGTCAAAATAAAATCTATGATGATAATGATGATGATGATGATGATGATAAGAAGCTGACAATATATATTTTTTTAAGGTCTATTCATTATGACAGATAGATAGATAGATAGATAGATAGATAGATAGATAGAGTGTAATACTTTAAGACATACTACAATACATTCATCTTAAGTGTTTTATCCTGGTCATGGTTGCATAAGATGCAGATCCTGAGACTTGGCACAGGGCAGGAATACATGCTGGTTGGATCACCAGTTCATCAAGGAGAATTTACAGTACTGTGCAAAAGTCTTGAGCTACCTCTAATTTCTTCAGATTAAATGAGTTTAAATGACGTAGATTGAATAGAAATATAAATGGGAACAGATATTTACTTTGACAGGCTGCAAAGTGCCTAAAGATACAATTTAAAAAAGTGGTTGTTTATTTAACAACTTCAGCAGCAACCTCATTTCCCCTCTCATCTGTTCCAACCAATTAGCATTCAGCATCATCAGTATACTAATCACTGGACAGATCATTTGTCATCACCTGCACCTGTTTCTCACTGGTTTATATCTTAAGTTAAATCTCTTTTTTATGCTTGAATGTTTCATACAGTAGGTCATTGTGTGGCTTAACACAGGGACTGGACTGAAAAACGAGAGCCAAAATTGAGAGCCGAAAAGTTCTTCTTAAGACTACATAAAAAATACAGAATTCTGTCTCTTTGGAAGTAAAATATGAAGAACTAAGGGAAAGCTCAAGACTTCTGCACAGTACTTCATAGTACATTTGCATCCAAATGGCAATTTTTCACCTCATGCATGTTTTTTGGAGGAAACTAGATATCGCAGACAAAATTATAGTCTGTTTTGAGTTTTCAAAATTGAAAACTCAAAACAGACTAAACGCAGAGCTCAGGACCGAACTGTTGAGCCAGGAGTTGTGAGATGGCAGTCACATACCCTTCCATCCCATGTCATAGCAATCATCTCATTTTAAAGTTAGCTCATCAAACTGTGACTTGCAGCATAGACACACTGGATATTAGCACTGTAGTTTATTTATTTAGGACTTCTGCATTTATTTTTCCTGCCTGCAAATTAGAGCAATGTCTCAGTCAGCACAGAGCAAGCATTTCAGGCTTTGACAAACTGTTGTTTTTGTAGAACAGACTTGATCAGAGCACTGTAAATGTGAAGGATGGCCTGAACACAGAATCATAAAGAAACTCCTGGTGGAAAATCTCCTATTGGTTTCTTACTTTAATAGACTTGTTTTTGTAACACATAACTTGATGGTTCACTGACGGCTGTAGTGTGTGAGTGTGTGTGTGCGTGTGTGTGTGTGTGTGTGTGTGTGTGTGTGTGTGTGTGGAGGGGGGGGCATGCATGGGTAGCTAGCTGCCTGTGGAACATGAAGATATTTTTTGAAATTCAGTAACGGATGTGTTGAACTAGCAATGTTTAACCCGAGCGCCTATTTTCACCAACCTTGACTGTGAAATGTGAATCATGCATCCAGATGTGGTAAGCATCAAATCATTATCATGAATTATTTTTACTTCTGGTTGAGAATTTGTATTTGCTGTAGCACAAATCAATACCTAGTCCTAGTCCAAAAGGAACCATAGATGGAAAGTCACAAGTATAAGACATGATTCGATTTAATCTAGTGTGAGTCTGGGAACATCAGTTCATGCAGTAAATCTCCCAGATGTTGGTGGAATGAGACCTGTAGGGATTAAACCTGTCAGCATGATAAATGTGCCCTGGCTCCCATGACTTAAGGAACACGTTCTCGGCATAGTTAAGTCCTAAAGCATGTGGTTTACAGGAGTCATTGTGTTTTTTTTTTTTAGATGTGTGACTACCGAATGCTTAAAGGTATTAAGGAATGTTCATGACTTTATGATGAGTCTGAGGGGAAAGACTGAGGCAGAATATTCATACGGGTTTATCAAAATTTATTCTTGGAAAATGGTGATAATGTTTAAGGTTATTGATTCATCACTTTGATTCATTTCTTTGTATAACATTGATAATATAATATAATATAATATAATATAATATAATATAATATAATAATGTAAAAATGCATGAGAAATCAAGTACAGTACAAAGCTTTCCATTCTGAAACCTTTCTTGTGATAGAAAACAAAGTTACAGCTTTATACATGAGTGTTACAAAACCTTTCAAAAAGTAATTAATAAATAAACATGTATTCACAGAAAGCTATACCATGTGTACAATGACATACATTTTGTAATCTGTTTAAATTGAAACACAGTCAGATTAGTCCAGTTGTGAGTTATTGAAAAAGCAATAACGTATCAGTACAGACTTATTGATACACAACGGATTAATTTATATACAACTGAAACTACTGCCAGAGCTGCTGTTTCGAAAAAGTTAATCAGCATTATCTGAGTCAGGATTGAGAATCCACCTATGCCATGAATTATGAAATAAGCAGCTTGTATTGCTTTGCTCTTGGTGTAATTCTGCCTCAGCTGTTTGAAGACAAGTCAAACCTGCTTTAATAAGATCATAGGGATTGTTAATCCATGTGTCAGTTAACATCTATTTAGCTGCCAGCTTTCTTTTCTTCTTTTCTTTCAAGATCCAAATCTGACAGGTCTCATGCTAGAACCTCAGAGCATGAGAAATATATCAGCTCTTGAAATATTTAATATAAGCCTGAAGCTGTTTTAAATCTCGGGATCCTAATTATCATTACAACTAGAGTGGCCATTTTGCATGATGGATGCATCACTTCTTGCATTTCCGCTCTTACCCTGATTCACCCACTCGCTCTGAAAGAGGGTCAATATGAACTCCTCAGACCACATGACCTTTTTACAATGCTCCAAAGTCCAATGTTTATGATTCCTAATAAATTAAAGACCCTTTTTCTTTATAAATTTATCCCCCTTTTTCCGATTTTCTCCCCTAATTTAGTAGTGTCCAAGTCCACTCAGTCACTGGAGGCTCCCACATTAAGCTACTGCCAATCAGTAGGGAGGGCCGCAGACCAACCCACGTGTTTCCTCCGATCCACGTGGCGTCATCGACCATCTTTTCGAACTGCTCGCTCACGCGAGTGGCGTAACACACTCGGAGGAACAGCGCTATCCGCTCCCTCCGCGCGCTCACAGATGCCCCTGATTGGCTTGTAGAGCCGTCATTAATGTGGGAGCACCTGAGAGAGCTCGGCCAATTAGCTCTCTCTAGGCCTCCGGCTGTGAGAGGTTACAGCATCACCCGGGGATCGAACCAGCGATCTCCGGATGATAGGGCGAGCGCTTTACCACTGCGCAATTCGGAGGCCATAAAGACCCTTTTTCTGATTGCTGAGCCTAGACCTGACCAAATGAAGCAACCTAGGTGCTGGGTTCATGTGCTTACTTTCTTATCCTGATGAACACATCACTCTTTATTAACCTCTTGAGGCCCGAATGTCCTTATATGAGAACAAGAAATTTTCTTCCAACTACAGTACATTGTCTATACACTTATCAGCCATGAATTTATAACAATTAACATCAAAAAAACACCTAGGTACTGGGTTCCCTTGTGTCACCACCTTTACCTATGAATGCTCGATCAGATTGGGATCTGGGGAGTTTGGAGGCAGGGTCGGGGCTTTGAGCTTTTGCCTGCTGGGCCCTGTGTGTGGAAGGCTTGGGGTGTGGTGCACTGGGTGTTCTGGTGCCGTCCTATCATGGCCAGCATTTACTTGGCAATTTGTGCTGCGTTGGGATTTTTTTCAAACCGGACGGCTTTGGTCCCCACAAGCATGGGTGAACCCGTGAAGCCTGTGATCCTGCCACCAAATTACTGGTGATGAGTAAAAAACGAGCTGAAGTCATTGTTTATGATACACTATTTTCTACATAAAATCATTAGTGGTGCTTGCGAAGCGAAGCACTACTATTGTTATCTCACAGGCTTATTATTATTATTCTTCTCTTTATTATTTTTCTTCTTCCGTACAAAAGTTTGGCGCGTAACTAGTCCCGTGCCGTTTGTCGTAGACCCATGAATGAGGTGTCAAATCGTGCGGCTTATTCGGGAATGGGGTGCTGTGACTTTTCTAAGGGGTGGGTGGTTAATTGCCCCCGCCCCGAAAAGTCCCATAGACGTAACATTGAGGCCAACATCAGCTATGACATCGTGGCTATGACATCATAGCTATGTTCTATGATACCACGGCAAGCACCACTCACATTTTTTTCAGGAAATGTACCTCTCTAGTTCTACATATAATTTTATCACAAAAAATGACTTTAGCGGGATTTTTACAGACAGGGTCACATATCAGGATTCATATGCCAGCCTTGTTTCTGTTTAAAGACATTGAGTAAGTTCATGGGAATTTGGCACTAATAAAATGAAACGGTGAACAGAAAATGTACGGAACAGTAGTGTCTGAGTCTCAAGAGGATTGAGTAAATTGACCTTTTTCCATTGCTTCAAAGTCCAATCTTTAGGCTCCCTACCAAACTAAAGCCATTTCTAATTAGTCTCAAATGTGGTTTAACATAACATGTGGTTTTCTTATGGCCACACTGCTGTTTATCCTGTGTAAAGGGTCTCAGGGGGCCTGGAGCTTATCCCAGGAGACTTAGGGCATGAGGTAATGTACACTCTGGATGGGGTGCCAATCCATCTTAGGGCAGACACACATACACACTGCGGGCAATTTGGGAGCGTGAAATGATGCCTAATCTGCATGGTATTTGGCTGTGGGAGGAAACCGGAGTACAGGGAGGAAACCCACCAAGCATGGGGAGAAAATGCAAACTCCATGCACACAGAGGTGGGAATCAAACCCGGAACTTTGAGATGCAAGGCAACAGTGCTAACCACTAAGCCAGAGTGCCACTCAGCACTAACTTTCCAGGTTTTAATAACGTCTTCTTAACCAAATTCTAGTCATTTAAGCAGTCTCCTTTTTTTGATGAAGACATAATTTGCAGACATATAATTTGTCTCTTCTGAGACTGCAACTTTTTTGCACAGGCTGTGTATATGTTAATGTAATGTCTTCCTATTTATTCATGGAAGATTAAAATAAGTATGTAAATCTCAGATCCGACTCCAGTCAATCAACAGCTTACTCCAAATTCACCGGCACTCAAATCTAGAAGTTTATTCAACCATATTCATAAACAAGACGCCTTTGCAATCAGCTCATCACACCGGCAGCACGTCTGTGTTTTTGAGAAATAAGAGAAATGAGAGAAATCATATTTATAACATGGTTAGTTGGCTGATGAATCAGTGCTATTAAACATTTTTTATTTAAATAAATGAAATTATAACATGAACAAATATATTACTTGAAAGGATCAACAGTGGCTTAAGTTTTCACCCCCCTCTTAAAATTAATTACTTTGTGCATTTACAACGTTACAACATGGAACACAAATGGATTTAATTGGCATTTTAACCACTTTATTTACACAACAGCTGACACAAAGGTTAATTACAGACAAAAAAAAGCAGACATTTGTTGGTTGTATAAATATTCATTTTCCTGGATCAATACTCGGTGGAACTGTCTTGAGCAGCATTTACAGCTGTAAGTCCTCTGGGAGATGTTTATCAGGATTTCACATCTGAACCTATTTGTAAGACTACAGAGTGCGGTTGAATACTTCTGCAAGGCGCCGCACATTCATTTTAGCATTGATTTGTGAAGTGGCGCTGAGTCATAGAAAATCTCCAGATCTTTTTCCGCTGTGGTTGTACCGGGTGTGAAACGCTAACACCACTGGGGAAACGCATTCGTCTTGCTCCGCGAGTGTGTACCTGTGCAGTATTGTGGACAGAGTGCTGTGTGAGAGTGAGTGCGTTTGTGTATTTGTGTGGGTGGGTGTGTGTGTATGGCTGTGAGGCTTCTCTCTCTCTCTCTCTCTATCTCTCTCTCTCGCTCTTCCTCGCTCTAGCTGTCCCTCTCTGTGCTTCAGTGCTGCAAATGGAAATTGTTCAGCAAAGTAGCGCTAAATGGGAAATGAATATTTAAACAGGTGTGTTTGCTTCTGGATAGCCCTTCGGAATTTTTTTTCGCTTTCTTTTTTTTTTTTTTGTGTGTGTGTGTGTTTGAAAGTGCGTTTTACAGAACACCTTTACAATCTTCCATTTGACAGTAGAGGAAAGTATACGTCTGAGTTTGTGAGGGAGGCAGTGCGCAGGAGAACAGGTGAATTTCAGATAGTTTTATTCAACTGTTTCAAAGGCAGACTACTGACGTAGAAATGTCTCGGTTTCATCCTTTCGCCTGTTTCTTTCTCTTTATCTCTATTTTTGCCTTCATTCTATCTTTGTCTTGTTCTGTTTCTCCACTGTCTTTTCTGCAGAGCAATTATGTATGCTGTGCCCGGCAGCGTGGGCAGACCCTCCAGTGCTGTCAAGGTTGGTGTGCATTGCCAGATATTATATAGCGTCTACATTTTTTTGGGGGGGGTTGGGGGGACATAACACATAATTTCACACTTCACTGCCCCTGGAAAAGGCCACACAAATCACCATCAAGGTGTATTTTAATTCCAAATTTTCATCTTGAACTTCAGCATTTACTGATTTTACTGTATGCTTTTAACGTAATCATACATTATACATTGAAAAACGAATGAATCAAACACTTTCCAAAGTAGAGCGATACTTTCTCCGCCTTGTACTTTTTATCTAAATATGGTCAGAGTGTTATTCTAATGTAATGCTACGTACCAGACAGCAAAAGCAGCACATAGGCTCCGCCCACTACCCGAGTAAGCCAGACAAATGAACAGGAGCTGTCACCTTGATATGTTGGCTACAAAGTAACCTTCCTCATCCCCGTGCAGATCTGTCCTTTTAACAGTCCGAACAGATAGAGAGAGATGAGACAGGATAGAGACAGAAGAGGATGTGCGCATACACAAGAACGGCACACAGGCGCAAACATAAACACAGACACACACACACACTTTGACCCCTGTCTGTCAGGTGATAGATGGATTCTGGGACAGGCTGTGAGTCAGTCAGTCTGCATGTGTGTGTGTGTGTGTGTGTGTGTGTCTGAGAGAGAGAGAGAGAGGATGTGAGTATACAGTAATGGCCACCCAGCCAAGTTTGATGGATCAAGATTCTGGAGGACTTTTCCCCTGTAAAACACAAACACACATCAAACGATTTTCAATGCCTGCTCCTCCTCAGTCTATGAAAACACTCCAGAGAGAGAGAGATGAAACGTGAGAGGGAGGGGGGTTGGAGTAGGGTGGTGTGTGGTAGAAAATGGAAGATAATGCACCAGGAAGTAAAAATACCTCAGGTTATTCTCTGTCTTTCTTCGTCTCTCTGCTTGGTTCCAAACTTGCCTTTACCCCTGACTGACTTCCTCTCACACAAACACCCAGTTATTTTCTCTTTGTGCTGCAGGCAGACAGGTAACCCAACAGGGGATGTCCTCTTTTTCACTGTGTGTATGTATGTGAATGTGTGCATTTTAAAACACATCTCACCGGGGGGGATTTAGCTCCCAGGATGCATTGCTCATCCTCCCCAAGCGCTCCACCAGCAGAGTCATACTGAGCCAGTGACAATTTCAAGTGATCTGTAAAGAAGACATTGTGATAAGGAGTGGGTGATCCACCTAAAAATATCCTGTCACAACACAAGAAGACATTTGTGCCTTAATATAAAAGTATAAAAGCAGTAAGACGGTACAGGAGTTATAGCTACAGCATCTGGGGTTCCACCCTGAGCTGGAGTTACTGGAGTGTCTGGAGTGTTTGCATGTTTTTTATATGTTTCTTTAAGCTTCCTATGGGTTCCATAAGTGAATCAGCTACTTGAAATTGTATTATATAATATTATGCAAGCTGTGTCATGGTGCTTTAGTGGTTAGCACTGTCGCCTTGCATCTCTAGGGTCGGGGTGCGATTCCCGCCCCGGCTCTGTGTGCATGGAGTTTGCATGTTCTCCCGTGCTTGGTGGGTTTCACCCAGGTACCCCGATTTCCTCCTACTGTTCAAATCTTCCCAAATTGCCCATAGTGTGTGAAGCTGGCAACCCGGTAAGTAACTGCCATAGAAACAATATATATATCTCCAGGGTGGGGATTATCTGTAGCCCGATGGCACGTGGACAGACCAAAATACCCCCTAAAAAAGGTCAGCTCTGCTGTGAAGGCGAATACAGCTGAAAATTTAAGATGTCCAAAGTGACCGACCCTTTTGCAGTACTCGTTGTGTCAACTAAGCTTTTTGTCGCCCAATATGTGTCCTACCCTCACTAGTGGATTATTAGTTATTATCCATCCTATATTTCTCTGAGTTTGCTATTCTAAATTACTTTTTAAAATATGTCTATGAGTTTAGTCTTCGCCGCGTTAAGCTCAGCAGCTGCTGCCGAAGACAGCTTTCTGCTCCGGTAGCTTCACAGGAAGTGGAACATTACAGCACCTGGATGACACGAGCGGCAGCTGACCTGAGCGCTGCTTGCGTGTGTGTGAGTGTGTTTGTGCACGCCTGTGCGTTTTCAGCACGAGCAAACACAGACCTATTTAGAAAGTGCACTATCCCGCTTTGTCTATTAATGGACGGGGTGTCTTTGGGTCAGGAAAAACCCAGCTAGAATGATGAAATGTTTGTTCTGCTTCACATCTTCCTTTTTTCTCGCTTCCTGTCTCTGACTAAAACATTTTTTTTTTATTATGTCTGTCTGCTCGGCATAATGACCATGTGACCTGGTCCAAATAATTATGCGGCCACAATATATTGGTTTTGTCTTGTTTGACCTGCTTCTCCAGTTTTATTATCTTCTGTACACTACATCAAGTGGTCTATTTGATAGTGTTTCTATCCCAGACTGGTAAAAAACAAAATAGAGATGACACGATAAACACGATAGTCATCAGTATGATCATTAATCAACAATCAATCCCAATATAAAGCATTTCTAATATACTTTTTTTTAAAAAAATTTTTTTATTACACTACAACATTTATGAGTTGCTAAAATGTAATGTTTCTTCAGTCTGCATTTTCTTTTCATCACATCAACGCAAGACTCACTCGAAAACATAAACTTTCCAGGATTCTCATCTACCCTGCGACTTTACAGACACTTTCCTTTTTACTATATACTGTAGTGATTATAAATATTGCCTTCAAATAAGGCAGGAAATCATTTATCGTGAAATCTCGATTTCTGCCACTGAGCCTTTATCGTAGATACGTCTTGTTAGAGCTGAACAGGCCTGTTATGCCCTACATAACTAAATATTCACCTACAGGATGTGTCTGTCAGATAGTGTTTACATTTGCACCGCTCGGTACGAGAACTATAACATTCTTTTAGAACCATCATGTCTTTTTCTCGAATCCCATCACCTGGCAGGAGCTACTTGTTATCAGCTTGTGCTTTTTTACACAGCGCTGCAGAAAAGAGCATCTTATCAACTGAAAATATCTCCAGCAAAGTCAGTCATCTAGATTGTCCTATTAAAACAAGCAAAAATATCATTCTAAACATTTTAAACAGGTTCTACCTTGAAATATTATTGTTTCAGTGGAAGATAATTTTACATTTTACCTGCGACTAGAATATCAATTCTTTACATTTTCAATTAAATTCAATTTTATTTATATAACACTTTATATAATGGTCATTGTCTCAAAGGAGCTTCAGAAAATTAAAAGAAGATTATGGAAATGTGTAGGAGAAAGTAAAAATGTGTAAAGATCATAGTGATCTGATTGTCCATGATGAGCAAGCCAAGGGCGATGATGGCAAGGAAAAACTCCCTGAGATGGCAATAGGAAGAAACCTTGATAGGAACCAGACTCAACAGGGAACCCATCCTCATTTGGGTCTTAACAGAATAGCAGGGATTGATCTGCAGTCATACTGTGTGTTAGATGGCTGGAAGTTCAATATAACAGAAGATAACAAGGAGTCCAGTTCAGTTCTGCACCAGGATGACACCAGGATGAGTCAGACAGGTGCAGAGAATATACACCGATAATATAAATATAAACCGATCAGTCATAACATTATGATCACCGCCCACCACCCATGCCCACGGGGACCAAAGGCCAGCTCATCTAGTCCAATACCAGAAAAGCCAATGAAGCACAAATCACAGAAAAAGTTAATGGTGGCCATAAGAGAAGGGCACCAGAACATCCAGTGCCACAGAGATGCACAGGGCACAACAGGCGAAGAGCCCAAGGCTGCCAACCTGACCCTGGAACTCCTGGTGCCAGACAACACAGCACAACCCCAGAGGTTTTGTGTATCCACCCCCACCCTAATGGAACCCAATGCCTAGGTGGTTTTAATGTCAATAATTTTAACGTTATGGGTGGTTGGGGTACGTGAAATAGAAATGGGTTTAATAATCTTTTCATTGTCTTGTGTTCATCTATCTTATAACATAAGAAAGGGCTGAATATTATTACTATTTGGATAATTTGTTGATTTGTTATCATATAACAAACTCAGCCGTTTCTGAATGTGCTATTTCAGTGTCCATGTAAATAAGCTACTCTTGAGCCACGCCCTGCCGGAGAACAGCAGAGCTGAGAGCTTAGCAACAAGAAAAGGGAGGAGCTCTTCTCATATGAGGTCATGTGAGGGGGAATCTAAATGGCTTGTTTAATATCTGACCAATACAAAAATAGAAAAAATACAAAAAGAAGGAAATGTTTTTTTCTTCTTTTTCTTACGTTTTGTATTTGTATGCGCATACTGGAGATGCCACAGAATGATTAAACATGACTAAAAAGTGAATTTCACATAATAGTTCCCTTTTAAAGCACCTGACTTGGTATAAACAAAAAGTAATAAACAAAACAATTATTCATGAACTGCTTGTACCTTACATTTCCATATCCCATATGGGAGTATGATGGTCACATGACCTGCTTCCCCCCTTTCAACAGTCTCTCCATTACTAATCACACACATCTGTTTCTAATCACACTAATCCATTTAATAACACTGATCAGTGTGAAGTCTCTCAGCAGCTTTGCTCCAGTGATCATAAGGCTGAGCAGGTTTCCTGGATGTTTTGAGGTTCCTCTAGCAAAAGTGCGATACTAAAAGCATCGACATCTGTAGACAGGCAGCCCTTGAGGTGTGACTCTCATGCAGGTAATTTCAATAATCTGAATGAGTCGCTCTGAAAGTGTAGCATTAGTCTAGAACATTTCCTTTCCTTTATTGATGTATCCTTTGAACCTGAACACTTTAAATCTCCCACTCCTGAATACGGCCCAAATTGTGTGAAATGCAGAAGATCCTGATTATTCATTACTCTGAAATGGGGATTAACGAGCAGCAGCGGTAGTCTCATGACCTGGAGGTGGATAAATAAGGAGGGGGAAAAATGAAGCGAGTAGGATAAGCCCAAAAAGAAGCAACACTTCTCCCCTCCCATATTCTTCTTGTTTTGTTATTCTCTGCCCGTCTTCTCTTTCACTGGCCCTCTCTCACACTCAAAGTGTGCAGTTCTTTTCGCATAGAGCAGTTTATCAGACTGCTAGAAAGACTTTCATCCTTTTTCAAGAGGGCACAATTTCTTGCAGCCTCACATCTATGCCTCTGAGGCCACGATCAGTCAGTTTCACATCAAGCCATTAATTCCGCATGCCTCCAGTTCCACTCTATAATTAAACGTTTCACTTAAATGAGCAGGACAGTTTCCACAATTAATGATTTTTGGGACTGTATACAGAAGTGAGAGGGGTTCTGTGAAAAGATGCATGGGCGAAGAAATGATTAAATGTTTGGAGGGATTATTTTCTCTGTAATTTTTGTTTGTGTGTTTGTTTGTTTTCCTCCCTATTCATCACCCTTTCTTTTTTCTGTCGCTGTTTCTCCTCAGAGTTTTAGGTTAAGGAGTACAAGTTGGTTGAAATGCTTACTGACTACAAGACAATTTTAAAGGATGCACTAAATGTAGTGCTGTTCAAATCCAGTCCTAGAGTGCCAGTGTCCAGTACAGATTGTAATTCCAAAACACTTAAGCACTGGCAGTTAACAAATTAGTTAAATCAGCTGTGTTTTAGCAGAAAAACAACCAAACGGTCCTGCATTGGTATGGAATTATTAATATACTGTAGCACAGGAATTATTCATGGCTGCAGTTTGTATCTAATGCCTTTTATACATTTAAAGTTTAAATTTGATTTTTGAAAAAAATGTTTAAAGGTTTTACTGTTTATTTAAAAATGTAACATTTGGCTTCCTAAAATGTATTGTTAACGCTCCAGCTGAAATACTTTTATGCCTTTATTTCACAGCTGCTTGAAATGAGTTGTCTCAGTGTTTATATACTGTAAATGAACTGCTGCTTAGCCATGCCCTGCCAGAGAATAAGTCAGGGGAGGGAGATCTTCTTATATGAGGTCACATTAGGAGGGAAGTCTAATTGGCTTGTTCAAGCCTCGGCCAATACAAAAAAATGGAAAAAGAACAGAAAGCATGAGAGGCATTTTGCATAAAACAAGTGGCGTTCATGTCAAACGAAGACTTTTGAGTTATCTATATAAACTTCTCCACATAATAATTCACTTATACCAGCGTTTTACTAGTGTCAGAGACACAAGTGTACTGCCTACGGACTGCAAAAACGCTGGCCTCCCAAGAACTCCTTTAACGGCACAAACATGTGTAAATGGCTTGGAACGAGGTCAGACCTGTATGATTGTGTGCACGGTTCCCACAGAGAGGTGCATCTTCTTCCACAAGAAGCAACATGTCTGTCAAATTTTCAACGATCAGCCGTTCTACTGGCTGAATGTTCACGGGAACGACTGCAGCGAGCTTCGCGGCCACCTCGGCCGGGATTGTCATTCACAGACGTACAGACGCTTATTCCGAAACGTTTGCACCATGCAAATGTTTGGCTGCAGCTACTGTAAGAGTCACGTTAACAAGAAATTTCAAGTCCCAGTTTGACTTGAACATCCTTTGTAGATCCACTTTAAGGGGTTCATTTCTTTCTAAAAAGGCTTCTGATTGAAACCAGCTCTAATACAGAAATACTCTGTGGCCAGAAATATTTTTTTAATGTTTAACATTTTAATGATTTGTGTATGTGTATGTGTGTGTGTGTGTTTGTGTGCTGTGTCAGATTTCCACCTCGGAATGTAATACAAAGAGGCAAAGCTTTCCAATTCCTTCATGGACCTCTGTGTCTTTGAGGTTTATTCACTGTTTTGGTGAACACTTGCAGTGTTCAGCAGAGCTTCTTAGGTCACTCTCATGACTTGTTTTTAAAAAAGTGGAGATGCTTCCCTTAAACAAGAAGAACATTTAATGAAATTTTCTTTTACAACACTTTTAACAATAGACATCAGGCTCTCTAATTATCAAGCATGTGACAGCGGCAAGGAAATACTCCCGGGGAGGACATTAAGGAGGAAAGCTTAAGATGAACCAGACACTAAAAAGTAAATCCGTTTCTTTTTTTTCTCGCTTTAATGCCCACTGATGTGATTTAACAGGCAGGCATATGGAGGAAATGCAAAGAGCACTAAAGGCGTGTGATATTGTAAATAAAAGGCCTGGGGTTGAGTACAGGACAGACTTTATGATCACAGCAACAGCTCTCAGAAGTACTACAGGAGTATCTGATTGACAAGCAGGAAGAGAGGACAAACCAAAGAGTCTAGCTTTTAACTGTCCAGCCAAACTGTAATGTTTAAACAATTAGTCAGCTGTTCTCTGTATGTTTGTGCAGGATTTTCAACTGTACATATTTCCGAGTTTTGTTTGTTGAAGGTTAATAATCTGCTTCATGTGAAAGGTTCATGGCTTGGGCATTGTTTTTCTTCTTTAGAAAAAAAACCCGTAGACGTTGTTGTTTTGTCTTGCACAATTATTACATGCTAATGTAAATAAGCTTAAACAGACGATAAAGCTTAACATCTGTCTTGGGTTGTAAACATTTTGTTTTGCGCACTGCTCTATAATGCGTTCTTCTTTTCCTCTCTATACCTATAACTTCAGTCTCCTTTTCCGTGTCCTGATATCACCTGGGCTTTTCCGTAGTGGATGGAACCACTGTTCAGCTTCAGATCAGACATTCAAATAAGTGAAGAGTCTGGTACTTCAAATGATTAAAATGAAATCCATTCTATGAGGATGAGATGTCTATCCAAACATCTCATCAGTCAGCTTCCAGTAACCGTGGCTATGTGCGCCAGGTAGTGCCAGTCCATCTGCTTTTTTAAATTCAGGCTTTAATGTTGCTGGTAGTTTTCCGGGCCATTCTGCTGAAGTTGCCTGGCTGTGTTACAGCTAGATTGATTAAAGTTCAAGAACAGCAAATTCATCCTGATGAGCGGTAAAGAGGAACAGCACCCGAGCTCTAGCACATGTGCGGCGGAAACATAATTAATATCCCAATGTCGTGTGTGTGTGTGTGTGAGATGGTCATGCCCTGATGATGTGATGATGCTTTGTGTAAATGACATTGTGTTTAGCTGCACAGTATGATTTTAATTACAGCATTCCTGTTTTCCCACCTGATTTATTAGATTGCAGGCTTAGGCTCATCTCTTCTCTTCTCTTTTCTTCTCTTCTCTTCTCTTCTCTTCTTTTCTCTTCTCCTGATATGTTTTGTCCCTTTTTCTCTCTTGGCATTCTTTTCTCTTCTCTTGTTTTCTTCACCTCTCTTCTCATTTCTCCATCTCCTCTCCTGTCCTCTTGTGACATGTAGACTTGAAATCTCTCATTCTTGTCTAATCCATCCTTATTTTGTCTTCTGACTATTTCTTCTTTTCCCTTCTCCTCACATAGCAACATTTGGATATTTTTTTTCATTTTATTCTTCTTCCATGTTTGTTATTTCATTTTTCCTCCATCAACTTGTTTTGTTCCTTCTACTCATGTCACCTTGTCTCCTTCTCTCTTCTCTTGACAACATGCAGATAGGAAATCATTCCATATAATTTTTCGTCTCTTCCTTCTTATTTGTTATGCCTCCACCACTGAGTAACAGAAGGATTATGTCATCAGGTTATCTGTCCCAATCAGGACTGGTTAGATGTTCGAAAAGCGTTCCAAAAGATGTTTCAAAGCGACTAACATTTTTATTTCATGACATCTGAGCAGTTGAGAGCCTTGCTTAAGGACCCAACAGTGGCAACTTGGTGGTGCTGAGGTTTAAACCTGGAATCTTCTCATCAGTAGTCCAACCCTTTAACCACTGAGCTACTGTACCTCTGTTATTAATCCAAACTGGCTCACAGCTATTTCTTACATACAGATCAATAGTCAGAAGAAGCAGATTTCCTAATGTCAGGTTGAGACATCCACAGTGAAGCTTTGTTTGATTCTTGGTTGTGAGCACTGGTGAGTTGTTTGGGAAGATCACAAACTGATAGATAGGAAGCTGAGGCACTGAGTTTGACACAAATTGCCTACATTTGTGTGTTTCTCAGCTCACTATACGTCATCCTTGCCTTCAGGTTGCCTTAATGTGACGGACGAACACAAGTGTTTTTTCTTCTCATACCCTTCATTTGAGTTACAAGACTAGATAGCAGCTGGTCTGTTTACTGATCTCCTCAGTGTCTCAAGTCTTCTATCTCTGTGTCTGCAGGTTTGGAATTTGGTGAGTAACCGGTTTCTGCTTCACTCCTCTTCCATGACAAACCGGAAAATACCACCTCCACTGCGTGCCAGGCGAATGTATGAAAGAGCGGTCCGAGTCCGAGACGCCCCTGCGCTACCTGGAGGTGCCGTGTGCGGAGCGCTTCCTCCCAAATGAGTCAGTGTCCTCTCATACAGTACTCTTACTTATTTTCACAGTCTACAAGAGCCAAAGAGAAAAACCTGTCACTTACCTTGTTACAGCAATAGGAATGCTTAATAAGAGAAAGAAAAAGAAAGAGAGAACCCCAGTTAAATTCCACAGATTTCCATATTAAGTTGATTTTCATTCAAGAAATATCTGTCATCCTGTATAAAGAAAAATACAGAGCATTCTGATTCAGTATACTCCTCTCCAATCTTTTTAATACAGCTTTGACAGCAAAATTGTGTATTGAATTCACCATTCAGTTTATTTTTAAATTCCTTTATCAGAAACAGTGACTTCTGACACAATAACTCCAGTCATTTCGGGGGTTTTTTTCAATTCAACTCGTCAAGGACAGTTTTAACACAGAAATAGCCAACAGTTCAGTTTGAGTCTTTTGTCACTATTACATTACAGGCCATGTCGCTTATTTATTGCAATGCAAGAACTTCACTAATTAACTAACCATCTCGTTATATATGATGACTGTTAGTACTTGTATGTGCATGTAAAGCTTTAGCCAGTTACTGTTTTTTTTTTTTGTTTTTTTTCAAATAGTTTTCTTAGACATGATTCATATCCTTAGATGAGCCGAATGTTGTGTGGTAACATCATAGTTTGGCGAAGCAATTAGACTTCTATATGAGTTGCAGATATTTCCATGGCTTGAAGTTTGCACTGTCTACTCATAAAATAAAATAAAATAAAATAAAGATAGGGATGAGATTTCATGCTGGTAGGCAGGTTGGTTAGTTTACCAGCTACTTTAGCAGGTATCTTACAAGTTATTTGCAATTGCGACTCATCAAGTAAAATAACTGCTTATGGTTTAAACATTATGTTCATGATAGAAACACAGCATTGGTCAATGACAGTTTTTTTTTTAAATCCTTTTTTGGAAGTCGTGCTGTTGAGTGTTGACGAGGGAGGCTTCAGATGTCAAACTGCGCATTTTAAACGTCATGTAGAACCAAGATTATCTTCACTTATCAATACTTATTAGAAACAAGGGAATGGCATCTCAAAAAACATAAAGCCACACAATTCCTTTCTTCTTCTTCTTATTATTATTATTGTTGTTGTTGTTGTTGTTTGGTTATAAAAACAACTGGAAACAGCCATAAAAACACAGGAACATATGTATCTATGGAATATATTTGCCTATATGAGAGTTTTTTTGCTCAGTCATGTTTATATAGTTGGTTACAATTAAATCTAATTTATTTCATCATATTGCATCAGTTGTGCTGACAAAAAGGACGTAAGACACTTTATGTTGCACAATCCTGAAGCTTATGTATATATTTTTTTATTTATTAAGACACAGTAAGGCAAAACAAACAAACAAAAAAAAAAAACCCGGCTAAAATGCTCTGAGTTTATGAGTTTACAGTGGACCGGCTATGGAAAATTCATTTGAGTCATTTTTAGACATTCAGATGGGTCATGCCCTGCTTTTTGTCCTTTTTCCTTTTTCCTATTTCTCAGAGCTTAGATAAGCCAATTAGGTTTACCCCCTAATGTGACACCATATAAGAAGAACCCCTCCCCCAGCTGGAGGTTGTGGCGTGCCTCAGCTGTAGCTCATTTACACTGAAGTGGCACATTTGGGGGAGCAAAGCAGAGGGAGTTCGAGATATAAAAATCATTTTTTTCTGAGGGCTGTTTCAGCTTAACATTTACAGTACACACAGTCTTTGGAGGAGCTCTGAGACCTGTGTTAACTTGTTAAAGAAATAGTAAAATACGGGGCCTTTAAAATAGCAAATCCACACTGAAGCTGCTTCGCTTTCTTTCTTTTCCCACTAAAGCTACAATGGTGGTTGAAATAAAAACCCTGAAATGTGCAGCATAAAATAAAGAATAATACATCACACTATTGTTTTACTAAAATCTGATAAATCTTTTACACTTTGTGAAATCTGTTTACAAAAACAATTCCGTTCAGTTCGAATGTGTTTGTATAGTGCTTCTAACAGTGGATATTGTCATAAGCAGATTTACAGAAATAAAAATTCCGGTTGTAAATTTAAAAATTTATACTTTTTTAAGCCTGAATCAGTTCGTCGCTACTGATCAAGCCAGTGGTGAAGAAAACTCCCTGAGAGGCCATGAGGAAACCTTGAGAGAAAACACTCAAAACGGAAATCATTCTCATCAATGAGACACCGGATAGGGAGGCCACGAATAAATAGCTTCTTTAACTGTGTTCTGTAAGGTCAAAGGTACAGTTGTATAGTAGGAAATGTGTTTCAGTTAAAGTAAAGTCCACATTGTTGAGGTAACCAATTGTTCACTGATGGAGACTTGGGTACAAAGCTATTCATGGCAGATTCAGTCCTAAAACTATTAAAGTGATTACAGTCGCAGAAAAACTTTTTGCACTAATGCAGTCCAAAGCCATCTTCAGAATATTAAGTAGAAAAATAATCTGACTCATCCTTAGACTTTGCTGTACGTTTGCTACATCACATTGTTTCTCCACACTAAAAGTACTTTTTTTTTAACTGAACCTTTTTTTTTTTCAGAGAAGCCTGCTTCAGGGTTTGTTTATATATATATATTTTTTTTTTACTGAAGAGTATTTGTCAAACTGAGGAAAAGCATCATTGACATTTTTTCAGGTTAATTTATTGCACTTGCACAAAGTAAAACATACTTGCTTTGTACACAGTATGCTGTTTCAGAGATTTTGTTTCAAGAGTTGTGTAAACAGTTTACATTTACAGCATTTGGCAGATGCCCTTATCCATAGCAACTTACATTTTTCTCTCATTATACATCTGAACTGTTGAGGGTCTCGCTCAAGGGCACAACAGCAGCAACGTGGTAGTGCTGAAGTTTGACCCTGGGATCTTCTGTACTGAAATGCCAAAGATCCAGAGAGGGCTTAATCTACAACCTATGGTTGAGTTCATTTATCACAATATTAAACTACCTATATAATATAAAGCGGGCCTGTTATGCAAAATTCTGATAGATCTGTGTGTGTATAAAAAAAAGTGAAAAAAAATCCCCGCTTTTTGTCCTGTTCATATGTTTTGCATCATTTAGTTTAAATAATCTGATTAGATTTCTACCTCAATGTGACGTATAAGAAGATCCCCTCCTCTAGTTTCTTGCTTCTCTAGTGAGGCATAATTCAGCAGTAGCTCATTTACATAAACACTGAAATGGCACATTGTGGAGGAGGAGTGAAGGAAAGGCAGTGAGGTATGAAAAATGCTTTATCTGAGGGGTATTTCAGCAGAAGCATTAAAATACATTTTGGGCAGCTCTGAGACTGTGGTAAATAACTATTTAAAGAATCATTAAAATAAGGGACCTTTAGTGTTTCAGAGATGGCAGAAGTATGTGACTCAATAATCAAGTAAAAGTACAAGTGCTTGACTAAATTTTTTATTGGTATGAAACACAAACCAAAAGTGTGAGTTCACAACTCCTTTGCTCAGTACGTTAGACTGTCAGCTTGATCACCTTTAATCTTACCTTGACAAGTGAGCCCTTTTAACACACTTGAAAGAGTAGTGACAAGAACCCGCATCTACTGTAAGCGACCAAGTGGACGGGATCTGTTGCCCAGTTAACTGTCAATCAATTTGGTGTGCTAACCGATCTGCATTTTTGTAATGACTTGCTTGTCATTTCTATAAACTAGGATTGAGGTGAAATATTAGGAATCATTATACTGTTGGTTGTGGCGTAGTGGTGAGCACCAGGCTCACCACTACTAGCATAGGCTCCAGGCTCTATCCCAGAAGACTTGGGGCCTGGTACACCCTGGACCGGTCAAATCCATCACAGAGCACACACACATACACACTCACACACACACACACACACACACACACACTATGGGCAATTTGGGAACGCTAATTAGCCTAATCAGCCTGTCTTTGGACTGTTGGAGGAAACCAGAGTACCTGGAAGAAACCCACCAAGCACAGGGAGAACATGCAAACTCCATACACACAGAGGCAAGAATCAAACCTGACCGGGCATTGAACCCAACCCTGGAGGTACGAAGGTGACAGTGCTAACCACTAAGACAGCATGCTGCCCCTGTGACCCTGTACAGGATAAGTGGTATAGGAGATGAATGAATGATCCCATTTAAGACAAGACACTAATATGTACCAATAGACAGCAGACTTTCCTAACATATCCAGGTTTTCAATAATCTTTTCATGTAACCAGTGATCGGGTTTTCCAGCCTCCTCATTGTGCATGCTGTGTGTCTTCAGTGTTGTTCCCACAGCGCCTGCAATGTGGAGGCCAGGAGACTCCAATACATCGAGTTAACATAATATAACATCAGAGTACTGCCAATAGAAAGAACTGCACCATGCATCATCAGCCAGTCTCATAACACCTTCATATCTCATTTATGAAATGAGAAAAAAAAAAGCCCTTTGCTTGGGCATTAAGGAAGATTTACAGCTGCGAGTAAGCAAAAGCTAATAAAAGGCATTTTAATAAAGTTTTGAACGAGGCTCCTTCCTTTAATGTAATTATGGCATGCGGTAAGCTTTCTTTAGAAGTGAAGGAGTGCCAGGCCTACACAAAGGAGGCAGATAATTCTTCCTGTAACCAGGAAAAAGGGACGCTGATTTCAAACACTGAACCCGTGTTCTGCACCACTATTCTTCTTTAATTAAATAGAATTTCAGCACAGAAAGAAGGGTCTGTTTAGAAGAAACTGTTTTCATGATCGTCGTTTAATTTCTCTTTTGTTTACACAAATCTAAAGCCTGCACTCCGGTTAACATGACATTCATTAGATGAAGCTACTGTGGAGTCTGTGTTAAATGCTTAAATAAAACCACTTGCAGTCACTGTTTATTCTCTTTTTTGTCAAAAAGGAACACATACTTGTAGGTGACTTATCCAGCGACTTCACATTTTATTATTTTCTTAAAGACATGCAATATTTTTTAAAGCCACTGTGCTTAAAGTGACCATAAGTATGAACTTACCCTTTCTCCTCTCTGCCTCTGCTGTTTAAGTCAAAATTGTGTCCTTCCACGAGTGTTCCACTCTCAGAGGATCCAGCAGTTTAACTCGGTAAAAGAAAGGAAAGTAGGAAGGAAATAATCAAAGGAAGGAAGGAAAAAAAAGATTGATAGAAAGAAAGATTGGAAGAATGAACAAAAGAAAGGGAATTGTCTTTGTGTGTGTGAGTAAGACAGAGAGAGAGAAAAATAGAAATTAAAATGAATAAAATAAAAGCAAAAGAAAGAAGGAAAGACAATCATGTAATAATAAAAGGATTGAAAAAAAATCTAATAAAATGCATATGATAATTGAAAAAACTAACATAAAAGCAAGTTACAGGAAAGAGAAAGAAGGAAAAAATGATTAAAGTCATGTGAGCAAAAAAGAAAAAGAAAGAAACTAAATAAAACAAACAAGTCACATGACTAAGAAAGAACGAAAGAAAATCATGAAGAAAGAAATGGAAAGAAAGAATAAACAAAGGAATGAAAGAGAGAAGAAAGTCACATGGTAAAGGAAAAATTAAAAAAGAAAGTCATGATAAAAAGAAGAGAGACAGAGACATGTGATGCATACGTGTGATGTATGTGATGCAAGAAAAAAAGAATATACATTTAAAGCAAATCACAAAAAAGATAGAAAGAAGGACATTACAGTACAGTAGGTCAAGAAAGTGATTAGGAAAGAGAAATTAGGGAAGGAAGAAAGAAAGGAGAAAAGAAAATGAATAAGCAAAATAAAGCAAGCAAGTTACAAGATGTAAGATAGAAAGTAATGTGGGAGGAGAGGAAGAAAGAAATGATGAAAGAGAAAGAAGAAAAACATCACATGAATGGGGGAAAAAAGAAAGAAAATGCGAGCCACACGGAAGACAAGTGTGTGTGTGTGTCATGGACCAGTGAAGATGACAGGCGGTCTGCTCGGGCTGCTGTTGCATGACGCGCTCCTTGGTCTCGGTCCACACAACAGAGCGCTGCGGAAACTTGTATCAGTCGTGTGTGTTTGTGTCAGTGTGTGAGATTGTGCGCGTTTGTGTGTTTTTGTGAGAAAGAGAGAGAAAAAGACACTTTTTTTCTACAGTACCTTGTGCACATGTGCGTGTGTTCTTTAAATAACAGAAGTGGCATTTCCACACAGAGTGTGAGGGGGTTGCGCTCTGCACTGCTGAGACTTCACTGTGGGAGTTTTATGTAATCGTGTGTTACTGCAGTAATTTGCACAGCCCCAGTGTGTGTTACAGGCGTGCAGATGCTTGTGAAGGTGCCAGTTCTCACCTTGTCTGAAGACTGGCTGGAAGTTGCTGGTGATTTTTTTCCACCTTACACACTCAACCTACACACGTTACAGAGGGAAAAAAGAAGAAAAAAAAAAGGATATTTTCAATGTGGCTGTCAAAAGAGCAGGAATGAGGTGCTTTTGTTGTTTCAGCTCTTTTTCCAAGACTCACAAACATCTTAGGGACGGATGGAAAATGGGTTCCGATAGGTGAAGCGGTGGAGCTGAAAGTTTCCGAAGATCTATAGTAAACTCCATTATAAAAATCAATAGAACGGCTTCTGTGGCTATGACTGTGTGCGAGATAAAAGCCAAGAGACGTTGCTCTGAGCTGCAGTCAGAATTGAGGTCCTATAAAGCAGACACTCAGTCTGGACCTGAAATAATAATAATAATAATAATAATAATAATAATAATAATAATAATAAAAAAAATTATAAAAAAAAAAAAAAAACACATATACACCGATTAACCATAACATCATGACCACATGCTTAATGTTGAGTAGGTCCCTGCTTTTCCCACCAAAACAGTGATGCGCTGTTTTCTCACACCTTTCTATCAGAACCAGCATTAATCTTTTCAGCTGTTTTAGCTGCAGTAGCTCTTCTATTGGACCGGATTACATTGACCAGCCTTCACACACATAAATGACCCTGTTGCTGGTTTCCTGGGTTTCCTTCCTTGAAGTACTTTTGGCAGGTTCTGTCCACATCAACTTCAGGGGCAAAATGTTCTCTTATTGCCTATTATATCCCACAACTTCCAGGTGCCATTGTGGTGACAAGATATTGTAACTGTAGCTACTGTGACAGCCAAGGTTCATTGATGCGTGTGGGGAGCGAAGGATGGCCCTTGGAGTTCGATTCAGCTACTGTAGCTCAAATTGCTGGAAGGGTTAATACCGCTTCTGATTCGAAGGTGTTATAACACACAGTGCATAAAAGTTAAGGTGGCAAAAGAGAACCTACCCAATATTAGGCAGGTGGTGATAATGTTATGGCTGATCAGTGTAAGAAGCACAGAGCTACATGTACTGAAAAGAATTGATGTACTGTTTTTGACTTAACAACTTTTTTTAGCCTACTATCTTATTATAGGAACTATGTAGACTAAATGATCCACTCTCTTTGTGTTATGCCATTGTCTCAACTTCTCTGTCTTTACACACTGCCTGGTCCAAAACAATGTTGATGTTTCAGAAAGTTCAAATTATTGTCCAGCATCAAACAAAGAAAGCAATTAAATATGAAATGTGAAGTGTGAAGTGACTGGAATTGGATTAAGAAACCGCCAATGCATTATTAAGGCCTGGAAGGATAGTGCTGAACCATTAATTCCACAGAATGAAGAAAATTAAGACAAAACATCAATTAATGACATCATGTGAAGTTGTATCATAAAAAAATGTCAGTAGAAGTCACAACTATGTTTAATAGTGAAGGTAAATATCAATTCCATACATATACACTATGTGACAAGAACTCACAGGTTCGGGACTCAACATCTGCGTGGTCATAAGAAAACCTCTTGTTAGTGAGCCTAATCAGAAAAAGGCTTAAATTTACTAGGGAGCATAAAGATTGGAGCAATGGAAATAGGTCATTTGGTCTGAGTGAGTGGGTGAATCAGGGTAAGAAGGAAAGTGCAAGAAGCGATGAGGCAGTGTTATAATCTGGGGTTAATTCAGCACGTTATGTGGCAATAAAATTAAATAAGCTGTTGACCTTATGTACTGAACTGATGTACTGACTGACCAGGTTTTTACATCAATGGAGTCTCTTCCCCGATGGCACAGGCATATTCCTAGCACAGGTCATCTCATCATTTAAACTTTATATTCTTATTCTTTGTTGATGCAATATATCAACATGTTAGCTTTCATATTTTGTTATTATGTTATGATTACCACCTAATATTCAACACCCCACTATCTATCAATAAAACTAATTTACAGATTGTTCTTTTTTTTTTTTTGCAATCCACACACTGGTTTCCAGACAGTAACATATACACTGTACATCTAATGATGCATAATCCAACTCACGTACATTACAGTACATCTTGACACTCAAAATGAAACTGCTAAGGAGTCAAATTAATGAGATAATAACATCAGTTTACCACACTAATGTTAAGCTATTAAGGCAGGAGTACTGTATGACATACCCTTTTTAAACAACTTACGGTTTAGCTTTTCTGTAATTAGTACAGTTCGGGTTAGGCTTCTATAACGTCCTAAATTGCTTTTGTGGATTTTGCCCTGTTTGTGTTGTAGGCTTGAGACTATGGGGAAAATAAGGACTTTTAAGTCCTCCAAACTCATTTGGCTCCATAAGCTACGTGCAAGACGTTTAATTAGTCTAGGAGCTAGCATCAATAATGTGGAGCCGCAGCATGCTGGCTTTCTGTTGTAATTGATTAGAGCGGGGAAGATTGTCTCTCTGCTTTTGTGCGACGGATTTTTGCAGAGGTTTCAGTGAATCAGTTACGTTTCACATACACAAGGGTCAGGAACATTGCTACTGGGTTTAGAAAGGGTTTCATTTGCATGATTTTTTAATCTTCTCAAGGTTTGAAATATGCCTATGCTGGAAAATGCTTACTTCTCAAAAAAATGTCTATTTATTGGAGTCATGGAGATTTCTGTTTCAAATCCTTTCCCTGACTGAACATATTACATTTAAGTTGCTATTATTTATTGTGCTGACTAGTTTTAGAGTTGGGTCACTTCATTAATATTGCAGTCAAATTTAAAATGTGTTGTCCATATTACACCCATGACAGTTTGCGCATGGTACAATGAAGTCACTCAGTTAACATACAACAATCAGCCATAGCATTACAACGCAAAACATTATGTCCACCCTGGTGCCACATGGGCAGCTCTGGCCCTACATTGCTTGGCACTGCAGGGTGTCTGGGGGTGTGCTGTGGTGTCTGGGACCATGAGGTTCCTTTTTTTCTGGTGATTTGTGCTGCAATGGCTTTTGGTCCCCGTTGGCATGGGTGAGCTTTTGGTGTTAATGGTTCTGTCATGGTTTACTAGTGTATACTCAATAATCAGTGTTAATGGTAATGGTGTTATTGTTGTGGCTGATTGGTGTATATGGCAACTTAATTATTATAATATCCAGCATAGAGTAAAAAGTTAACATATCCTAGGATTGGTCCTAGTTGCTCATAATTTTCAAACATATGTTAATGTTATTAATTGACTTGTCAAATGTTTTACTGTTTATTTTACTATATAAATTGTTACTTTTTGTATCCTTGTTACATGCACAATGCAGTAAATGTAATGCTTCATAACCAAGTATTGAGTGTTATCTTTTGCCCCGTATGCTACTGTGTCTAATGTCAGGACAATCATAGTAGGCTTCATCTACCTTCTCTTTGCTGGAATTTCATCTTCATGTCACAGTGCGGCTGCAGTCTTCATTGACCGACCCAGTTATTGTGGATAGAATTAAACTCATTTATTTAAAGTGACCAGGCAAACAGGCTAATAACTCTCAGACCTCAATCATGAATATAATAACTTCTATAATGGTGTGATTTCCAGCACTGTAACTAAATTAAAAACCACAGACTCCCTGTGGCTTCCTGCCCTCGGTTAGACAGTAAAATTGAATCGAAAAATATACATGCAATAGTTTCATCATTTCCTAGTGGTAAGATTTTTTGGGGGGTGTTGATGATACAATAAAACAAAGTTTAATACAAACTGTAGCCTGTCTAGCTATTAGTTTATTATTTAACACATTTTGCTTATGAAATTTAAATTTTATTTTTTTTTCAAATGGATATATTGTACAAAATTAATGCTTTTTGTCCTTTCTCATTTTTGCATTGGCCTGGATTAAAACAAGCCAAATAGAATTTTACTACAATGTTACCTCATATAGACCTTTTGTAGTCACGTGACTATCATGACATCAAATGGCAGGAGTGCAGGTAACCGACATTAGGGTATTGCATATTTTCGATTATAATTATGTTCAAGGTGTATTTCAGAGCTAAAAAAAAAAAACAGAAATATTACCTGGTGATTACCTGATTACGTACCGGATTATTTGATGCTTTGTAAACCAGATAAAAGTATAATCAAGCAGCTGATAGCTTCTATTCTGCTGATTATTTTCATATGCTGTACAGTATGTTGTGGTGGACTTTACAACGTTTTCAAACGAGAAACAAACACGTGAAAATTACCTCAGACATATACAAATATGTCATTGCTCCTGGATTTGATGGCGTTTGTTAGCATTAGCGTTAGTGCATCTGTCGCAAATACAATGATATGCTATAATGCTATGAAATAACTAATACTGATATACATAAAATAAAAAATCTAGTGTAATACAGTATGTAATACACATTGTTCCACACCCCAAGCAGTACCCCAGTTCAGGGATTAGAGAGGGATTTGAGATTCAGCCTTATGTATAGTAGAACCTAGTTAGTGTTGTAGCATGGACAGTTCAGAGACTATTTGGAACGACTTAGAAGCAATTACTAATGAGACAAAGTCATACAGTATGTGTTTTCTTGCTGCAAGTGCTTCTCTGACTGGTTTGAATGTGGGTTTTCTCACTGGAATCCAATAAGTAACACCAGGATCATAGTGGACAGATATAGTGATGTCAGGAGTAAAAGTTCTATAAGAAGATTCCCTCCACTAACTGGATAAGCAGTTGGTCATTTACATAAACTCTGAAACCACAGATTTGGGGGACGTGTGGAATTAAGGGAATCTGAGATACTGTATATACAGTAGAGTAACAATGCATTGTCGGAGTTGTATTTCAGCTTGGAACATTAACAGATTTTGCTCTGAGAGAGTAAACAGATTTAACTTTGCTTAATATATTTAGTAAAATATGCTATGGGACCTTTAAATGTTGCACGGTGATTTGTATGCAAAATAAATTTGAAGTATTTGTCAAAGTAAATGCAGTAAGCAGATGGGAAACATGACATGTTATCATTATATTCTGACCATATTTGTGCCAGCTTAGTAAGCTAGTCACTGCTGAACATAAAACTCAGTTCAGGCTTGCAGTGCCCCTTGTAAGATTTTACAAATAATTGCAGCTTAGAGATTATTTTCTTTAACCTATATGATTAAATTATGTGTGTTATGGATGCTGATGTTTGACCCAGAGATGTCTACTCAACGTTGAACTCTATGCTAAAAACAGGCTGATTAAATCCATCTCTAAGCTATGTGTGTCATCTTGTGTGTCATTTTGGGTCTCATGCTGAATGAGGATTTAGAAAGTCATCTTTATTTAGATAGCATTGATGCAGTTTGGCTTCCCAGTGCTGATAAGGGTAGCATGACATTGTTTCTCTTGTGTGGGCAGATATAAGCTTCACTAAAATGCACAACCTGGCATCTACAGATATCTCCCTTCTGCCTCTCAAACTCCAGTCTGCACTTAAACCCTTACGACTGATCTATCTTTAGAGGAGGGCTTCAATTTAACACCTCTCCTCTCAGACCCAATGCAGTGGCCTCTCTTGAGTTAAACTCACTTTGGAGTCTTGATCTGCTTAGCGAATATTGAAAGTTCAATACTGTATGCAGGAGAGTGTGGAAGTAACATTTGCTCAGGATAATTTCTGTTTTTATTTTCAAAGTTCTCGTTAATACTTCTTTAAATCAGCTTTTGACTGAAAAATATCCTTCAAATCAAACCAGAAAGATTTGTACAGATTACCATTTTGAAAAGCTCGTAGAATAAACCCTGTCAACATTTACCCTTATACAAAATAAATCCAAGCAGGAAGATACCTAAAAGAGGTGGGAAAATGTAGTGGAATATAAAAAAACAACAACTGCCAAATGTCACTGAAAGGCAACGTGATTAATCTTTAAAACAAATCATGGCCCATCAAATAATTAAAGAATTAACAGGTTACTCATTGAGGCCACTGTGATTCATCATGATTAAACAAACCTTCAGGTGAAATGAAATTCTGATTAGAGTTCCACAGTCAACGCATCGGAGCGCTGAACAGTTAATAAGCTGTATTGACAAACAAGAAGTAGAGCTATATTTTCAGCTCTAGGGTTTGTGATGCAGGTCTCAGAAAAATGTTCAGCTCATTTCTATTTGCACAGAAAGACCTGAAACTAACTCAAAGTTTGGCCAGTTGCAAATATGCTTGTGTCATCGTGGTGCACACTAATGAGCGGAGTCGGCAGCTATTCCATAATCAATCATTGGTTTAGATAAACCCATCGACGATAGATTAATAATCGGTGTAATACCTATGCACAGCACTTTATGCATGTTTAGCAGAAAAAGAACATGCAGCATGATGTGTTTTAGAAATTTTTAATGATTAAAATTGCCATTTTCAGACATGAAGTGCATTGGAAAACTGATCATCAACGATAATTGATGATCATCCCATCAACACATTTCTGACTTGTTATATACTCAGCAAAAAAAGAAACGTCCCTTTTTCAGGACTGTGCATTTCAACAATAATGTTGTAAAAATCCAAATAACTTTACAGATCTTCATTGTAAAGGGTTTAAACAATATTTTCCATGCATGTTCAATTAACCATAATCAATTAATTAACATGCACCTGTGGAATGGTCGTTAAGACCTTAACAGC
>JAQMYJ010000001.1:13085041-13095287 GCA_030014305.1 Clarias laeviceps | reverse complement strand
TTGATTGTATAAAGCTGCTTTGCGACAATGACAATTGTTAAAAGCGCTATACAAATAAAATTGAATTGAATTGAATTTGAATCTTCAGCATGATCCTTAGCCCTCAACTGCTGAAGTGTATCATATATTGGAAGCCACTTGAAATAGATACTCCAGGCACATTAGGAGATACTCTAGGCACGGTCTTCAGTTGCTCTCAAAGGTTAAACTGGATGGAAGTTTTTATTCCAACCAAGCAGGAGCCACATTTGATTCAACTTTTTGAATTGTTTTGAAAACAGTTTATCTGGAATGAAGACCTACAGCCACACTGGCCCACTGTAGAAAAAAAAAACTTTGTATATCCTGAGTGTGTGTATGCCAATATCCTGACTTGTGTTCTTGATATTTTTTTCTTATGGCATGGATTCATCTGCAACCATTTTAAAAGCAGCTTTTGTTTCTCCTGTGCTTATGTGTGCTCCTGGTGCCAGGCAGCATTATACTCCCAATTACGTTCTCTTAAGGAATGACTTAAGGTCCTTTCAACGTCTTTTAATCTGTCTCAATATTTGACTGTAGACCTGGGCTTAAAGATAATTAGATATGTTTGTAGATTTAATCCTGAAATCCTCCTCTTTGTGAATAATCAGGAGCAGAGGTGTGCCTGTTCTAACATGGTATGCTTGCTATACATTGCCTATAGCTATAAGTACCTCTTAATCTATCTTGATCTCATCAAGATACAATTACAGATGACAAATTAAACGAAAAACAACATTAATTGTCCCAGGAAGGTGCTGAGCCACCACCATTCAGAAGAATCGCTTCAGTGCTCTGTGAAACAGAGTGAACAAATGTTTGCCTGTACAGCGTTCGGCTTGCATAATGGTTTTGATGAGGTTGATAAAGAGCACTGTCTAGGACAGCCCTCCAAAAGCTCTCATAGGTTTTCAATTAGAGTTGAATTCTGATGATTGTGAATTCTGAAGACCATAGCATTCACTTAGTACTTTGAGTTTGCGGATGGGGGCTGGATATCCTGGATAAGTGTAAAGGTGATCAGTGAATAACAGAGAATTTCAGATTGATTAAAGGTTAAAGAATTGATGAAATAGGAATCAAACCCTCAACAAACCCTTTATGTCCTAGAAGTTTGAGGCCACATTTCCAACCACTACTCCACTGTACCCTCCTCTTCTACTTCTTCTTCTTTATTATTATAATTTTTTTATTATTATTATTATTATTATTTATTTATTTATTTATTTTTATTATTATTATTATTATTATTATTGCATGTTGCTGATATTTTTAAACTTCCAATTCAGAATACATATTCCTCAATCAAGCTCATTATACTGTTAATTTTGCATTTGCCAGAAGTAACACCTGTTTCTCTAGAGCAGTGTCTCCACTGATACAGCAGGTGCTGCAATGCGGGTCAGATTAGGGTTTTGTGTCAAAGCTGTGTAATTTCTCACTGCTTCTCAACTGTGCTACAGTGAACATGTTTCCCAGCCAAATGTTGTTTTAATTAACACAAAACAATTGCACTGTAAGTCTGACTGATTGGAAGGCCATTCAGTCAGCTGTCTTTTTCCTCTCTGTATATGTACAGTCACAGTCAGAGGTTCACATACACTCATCATGAATGCAGTGGCAATATTAGGCTTTAAATAACTGGTTGTTAGCAGATGCTTTTGGTCCCCATCTGGTAGAATTCCTGTTATTTGACCACTCTACTTGTCAGAATCTATAGAAATGTCTTGGACTCGACATTTAAGAAAAACCACACAAATTTTTCAAAAGATCCAAAAACTTAAATCCAGCCTGCTTAATCAGTTCCACAGCCAGCACCATTGAATTAATAATGTAAGTGGATGTTTGTATAATTTTGACCTTGTGTTCGGCTTTGTGCTTTGAATTATTAGGGATTTATTCTATTAAAGATGTGTGTTATGAAATCATTCTTCCCCACAAATAGGGACAGGTCCAAGAAAACAGTGAAAGACCAATATTGCCATGACAATCATGTTCATGATGAGGGAGTGTAGACTTCTGACTACTGATGGGCTTCCATGGTCAGCTTTTCCTTACAGTGCACCTGTAATCTCTATATCCATCTTCAGAGGAAATGAACCGTATGGAGTTGTCAGAATTAAACTGTTAGGGAAGCAAAAGGCCATAAATTATCAATGGGGTCAGAAGTGTCCTGCATCTTAAACTTTGCCTATGTGCTACACTACTGTATATGCTGCTCAGACGTTCTGTTTTCAGTCCATCTTGCTAAGTGGTCTGAAGCCATGCCAGGAAAAGAGCAAGCACCTTATACTGAGTGGCCACACTGTTTCCTGTTGATTTATTTCGTCTTCTATTTTCCGCATAGTGACACATTGCTTGTCTTTTTCTTTGTTTATTGAGGTTTTCTTCATTCATCTAAGTCTGACAGCGGTCTGTCTGTTTTGAAATTGATTATTTGGATAGATGAGGCAATAAGAGAGACAACATATAAGAATGCACGGGTGTACATTTGTGGGTTTTTCTTTACCTGGCATTTCTGCTTTGATTTTTATACAGCACTCTCGTTTAGCATGCAGCTACAGTCTTTAGGCCACCTGTTAAATTAATAGCAGAGCTCAGCAAGGTGTGCTTTTGGAAAGCACAAGGGCTTTTACTGAAGCAAAACACACACACACACGCATACACATAGAAGACATTTACCAGCATGCATATTTTTTTTTCTCTCACATATCTACAGAGACAAATGTATAAATGCAGAACGTGTCCTTTAGCACAAATCACACTGCCCTTAAACATCTTCTGTAATCTTTCCATCGACACACATGTGCATGCACTCACACACACACAAACACACATGCACACACATACATATAGATTGCCTGAATGATATGAGATAGACATTTGATATTTTGCCAGAAATTAAAGGAAGGAACACATTTAGAATGATAATGACCTTTTTTTTTTCAATCGTAGACTGTCTTCTGATTGCTCGTAATCATTTTATTATTTTAACTAATCAGGGAATCAGCTTTGTTCTTTAACAGGGTACATCATATGCCTCAATTGTCTTAAATGCATAAAGTTTTGAATCAGATTATGACCTTGACTTAAACATATTCACTGAGTGCTACTGTACGTGTTGATGAATGTAAATGAATTACTATGCAAACAAAATATGCAGTTAAACAGTAAAATACAATATATTAATGTGTAGCTTGCACAGTATATAGAGCACCAAAGACAATAGCAAAACGTTTAACATATCAGCTAACATTATCGCAGATTAACAGTTGTCATGATCTGTCCTGTTCATGAAAACAATTTGCTTTGTTATTAATTGTTGTGTCATTGCCTGAATCAGCCATCCGTTCAGTAGAGTTTAATCAAGTCTTGTGATATAGATATTTTCTAATATCTACTGTAGTTGTATTTGTGGTTTATTTTCAATGCATCTGAGGGAGAAGAAGTAGCCCTGTATTTGTCATATATACATTATTATTATTGTATTGATCTTTTGCAGACCTGTGACTAGCATGATATCAGTCACAACTGTGTATGGCAGAAGCAGCGCTTCTTAGGCATTAGGCTACTATGTATTTTTTTGTTGATAATTATGTTCGAGAGCTAAAAAATAAGGTAAATACTGCTTGGTGATTACCTGATGCTTTGTCACACAGATAAAACATAGCATTTGATAGCTTCTGACCTGCTGATTATTGTCATATGCAGTATGTTGTGGTGGACGTAACTTTTTCAAGTGTGTGAACATGATCAAAAAGTTAACAAGGATATTAATTTGTAAAGGTTTGATTTGTTGTGATAACTTGTTTACCTCAGACACTGTACAAATATGTGATTTGTGTTTTACACTTCATAAAAGGATGGTCAGTTAACGTTAACTAATTCTGACATTTCAAGGTTTCTCCTTAATAACTAACTGATCTGGGGTTGAATGCTAAATAGCGTTAGAAAGTTAGAGAAAGTTCTAAGTGCACTATGAAGGGTGTATAATTCCTTGTTGCTTACATCAAGTAAAAAAGTAAATAGAGAGCTTTAGGATTCTGCCTTGTGTTAGAAGCTAGTGAGCATTGGAGCTCACATTAGACATGAAAAACAATACAGACAGGTTAGATGCAAATCAGAACAAATTAGAAGCAATTACTTAGGTGATTAAGTGTTGTTTAAGATGACAATGTTATCAGATATATTTTTTTTGTGAAAGATCTTCCAGGACCGGGTTTGTTGCTGGCAATCAGTATGTAACATCCATTTTGTCGTTCAGAAGTGGACAGGACCACGGCAGACAGATATCATTTAAAAGGATTTTAGTGAAATGCTTTTTTTTTCTTTGCTGGAGTTAAGGGCCTGACCAAAGGGCCCAACAGTGGCAGCTTGCAGTGCTGGAGCTAGAACATTTAACCATTGAGACACAATTACCCTTGTATTTAGCAGCTATAACTTTATTTATAAAACTACATCTTAGATAACTGATGCTGCATTCTGTTCTACAGTGCAGACATCACTACCTCTTTCAGTTATCCTGGTAACTTAAAAAAACTCAGGTACATGTTGCTGCTGGTGTGAAAACTTCACACTACTGAAATGAAATATTGATTATATATTTGGAAAAAAACTCAAACATTAAAAATATATATATACTACTAAAATTTATACAACGCGATTTGATTAATTTACAAGATGGATGCTGTAATTCCTAAAGAGATTAATATTATGCAGATTAACAGCGTATGTTATATTAAGGAATTGCTTACAAATATATGTAGATTACTTACTAATTGTAATTGTTATATTAATATTAAGTCATCCTTGATAATGATTAATGGTGCATGAAATTAATTCCCGTTCTTGTGCAAGCTCAGTTTTTTTATTTATTTTTTTGTGCTCGAGTGAGGCGCAGTAATCAGTTCCCTTTGAACTGAGCAGTTTCTCTACCTACGGGTTGGAATCTTACTTAAGATGGCCGAATACTCCGTGCAGTTCACTTTGCAGAGAACTCCTAGTCGATCAGAATACTGTACCAGCCTTACTCATCAGCTAGCTCATGCTTAGCATCCTTCTTCTCAGTTGCCTAGCAACAGTGCTCTCTACATAACCTCTTAAATGGGAACCTTATTTTGTTCTCGCCTTCTACATTGTGTTAACAAATTCACAAGTTCCTTTTGAACGCACCATAAGTTTCAAAGTTTGTAGTGATGGTATAGTCGCCGCAGGGTCTGGGTTATGGTTTTGCTCTAAATGATGAGAATTTACTGGTGAAAATAAATAAATCAAACAATCTGGGTTGAAATGGCTCTTAAAGAACGAGATAAAGAGGTTTAGAAGACACAGTGAAGAAAATACTACAGCTATACTGCTACTGATGATGGTGATGCTAATGATGATGTTAATGGTGATGATTATGGTGATGTTGGTGGTGATGGTGCTGCTGCTGATGATGATGGTGATATTGAGGGTGCTAATGATGATGTTGGTGGTGGTGATGATGATGGTGGTGATGATGATGGTGGTGATGATGATGGTGATGATGATGATGGTGATGATAATGGTGTTGATGATGATGATGATGATGATGATGATAGTGAGGTAAGTCATGTTGGGATCATGGGTATGACTGCAAAGAAAGCAGTGATGGCCAGACGATGACAAACACCTGCCTTCCACCCTCGGCACATACAGTTCTCTCCATCTTTTACTCTGGGGGCTACACCTGCCTGAACTGTGTCAGGGGAAGCACTCTGTGTATGACATTCAATTTACAAAGTCTGTCCCTCAGCATGCTTGAGAATAGAGTTCGGTAATGAGGAAAACATGTTAATAAATGTTGTTCTTATTAAATAAAGCCTCTTGTGTTAGCAAGTAAACAGTGTGAACGGCATGAAAAAAGCTAATATGCCATTTCATTGCTAATTGGCTTTTCAGTAAAAATGGGCTGCCGCATACAGGTTGAAGTAGCTACTTGATGTCAAAGTGTGCAGTTTTAATGTCATTTTAATTACTTACGCTCGACTATGGCTTGTGGGACTTTTAGAAAATTGGGAACGGCACAAAAGTGTTGCATTTTTTTTTTTTTTTTTTTTAAGTGCCATAAACTGGGTCTGTTGTATGACAAGGTGTTCCAGAGCGGCATGACAAAAGCAGCCCAGTTGATAATTATTATTAACAGACATAATTTCCCTTAATAATACTTTAACCAAGGGCTTAAAATAGTCTCAAATTATAGACATGGTGGCAGTTCTGCAGCAGCGGCTAATTCTGCGAGGGAAACCACGCACCTGGCAAGGCTGCCTATAAAGCGCAGAGCACCACAGACGGCACTAATTTACAAAATCAAACAAAGTCTAATGCAAGCAACTGGATGGTGCTAAACGAGCTCTAGTACTTCACATGAAATGTTTAATCAGTGGCATTTTCCATTTGTTTGGCTTGATTTGATTTGATTTTTTATGTGCAGACTTTTGCCACAATCTTCTCTCGAATATATATGGATGACAGGGAGGAGTGCACTTTGCATGTTCCCGTGTTGCACGTTCAGGGTTGTATGACAATCTAACATTCTTTGCAGCCTAATTAAATCTATACAGGTGCAACAGAGCTTAGTTCATCTAGCCAATACTTTCTTTCTTTCACTTGCTCAAAGATTTACCGCAGGAGATTAGAGACAGACCAAAAGAAGACAAAGCAAGGGAGACTAGACAGATAGTATGACTCCAGGGGCATTAGGACAGCGAGATGAAGAGATCACCAGGGGATGAAAAGAGGTCTGCAGAGACCAGCATTTGACTGATACTCCAGAAAAAAGATGGAATGGTGTGAGGGAGGACAAAGAGTGAGCGAGTGAGAGCGAAAGGATTTGCAAAATTTTAATAGGTTATTCCAAGCATATCTCCATGCAGCTTTTAGAGCACATTCATGAGTACAGAGAGAAATCTTTTAAAAAGCAGAGATGAAGCATTTATAAAAGGCTTCTGTCGGTATTTGTCACAAAAAAAAAAAAAAAAAAAAATCAGTTATCATTATTGGTCAACAGATTGAAATTGTACAGGCTACTGTAATTAGGTGAGTTTGTTTCATCTACCCGCACACTGCTACGTGATACTTGGAAATATTTGTAGAAGGTGTACATAGTCCTTGTTTAAAGTGTCAGGCAAATTTGATTGCCACTTTAGTTTAAGGACATTCAGATGATTTGTTTAGCATCAGTAAGTGCAGGCGTATTAGACTGATTTTGTGTAATATGTCTGAGTCTGAATACAGAGGGACTGCCAAAACACTTCAGTCTAGTAGCAGTCATTTCTGTGCTCCTTTAAGATATACATACAAGGGTTGGACCGAACATAATGCAGACATGGGCATACCTTTTTTTATTATCTGACATACAGGAGGGTGTGTAAATTGGTAGAGTAGCTCTTGCTCTATACAAAGGTACTACTCAACATGGTCTCAACATTTCAAGACTGGACCACTGCAACTCACTCCTGGCAGGTCTGCATCTGCAGTTGATCCAGAATGCATTTTCAACCTTCCCAAGGTCTCCCACACCACCCCACTGCTCCGCTCCCTGCACTGGCTTCCTGTAGGTGCCCACATCAAATTCAAAACCCTGATGCTCATCTACAAAGCTAAAAAAAAAGCCCTCCCAATAGTGTTTGACTGATGGTAAATAATTCATAACCTAGAAACCCAGTGGAAGGATCTATTCAGTGATGGAAACTTACATGTAAGCTTTTTTGTAAGTAGCTCTGGATAAAAACGTCTGCCAATTACCTAATGTAAATGTCTGGATCACAAGCTATGCATTTGCACGATCGTCGAACCCAACTTTTAAATACTCTTTAAATCTGAAATTTAAGAATTAATTTTCAAGTTTTTTTTATTATTAATTTCCATTTTTTTTTAATAGAGAAAAAAACATTTTCAGACACAAACAGCCCCTAATAATAATAACTCAAGCTTCTTCTCTCTTCTCTCTTTCTTGTAAATAGAAATTCTTTGCTTCATAAGAAGCATTTAGAGTGGAAATGTGATCGTTAAGTAATACAGTAGGAGTGAGAGAGATAAGACATGGCCACAACTTAATAGTACTTGTGGTGTTCTAGAGTGTGTTTTCTTCTTTTTTAATAAGCTAAGGTCTAAACACTACTATAGAACTCTACCTCACTTTGTTATTAATTAGAGTACTTATACCATATACTTCTTTGTCCTAGCAGAAAATGCTCAGTTTGTTTAATTACAACAATTGACTTTGTTAATCAGGTAATAATGGTAAGATCTCTTCTCTTTTGAATTTAACACCGACCTATAGTTCGGCTCAGCCTTTTCCCCCCCCAAACGGACCATGTAGCAGGACACCAGGTGTCGGTTTTTCCATTCAATTCAGACCAGCTTCATAGCCTTACCTCTATGTGTAGCATGAATCAAAGCTCCTCATGGTTTTCTTTTATATGACAGAGGGTTTTTTTTTTTTCTTTTCTCCCACAGGGCCTACACTCATACATTATTACATCTGTGCATGGCAGTTCAAAGAAAGTAATTATAAAATATAGCAAATGAAAGAAAAGATTTGCCAAAGGTTTGAGGATTGGATTAAAAAAAAATTAATGAAGTGGTCAATGCAGTGAGCAGATAAGGAAGCACCATTTACTGATAATTGTGCAAGAAGTGACAAGGTTTAGTGTATAACATAGCGGTGGAGTAATTCACAGAGTTATTCAAAATGACAATATAACAGATTAGAATTTGTCTGAACGATGAAATTTATATGAAATGGTTACACCTAAGGGTAAGGTTAGTGGTTGTACCTTTTTTTTGTACAGCTTCATTCCTGATACTCAGAGGAATCACCTTCAGTTTTCTGGTTAATATTTATTTAATTATAAGGCTAAGGTGCAAGTTTTAACAATTTCGCCTGCATGCTGCACTGATGCAATATGGGATGACTGCTCTTTATTTAAGGTCATAAAATTGTTCAAGTCTTTTGATTGTGCAGGATAACAGAACATAGTGATGCAATAACTCCCAGCTGAGTTCCTGTAATGGTCTGGTCTTCTTTAAAACGCTTTACTGCAGAGTCTCATCACCGTACTGTGCTTGAAGGCTTCTGTAAATGTCAATTGGTTTTATGAGTCCCGTTTTGACTTGAACGCCTTATGTACTTTGGAGGCTGGCTGCATGAAATCAGTTCCATTTGGCTACAAGGATGTAATGGTGTAAATGATATTCGGGCAGTAAAGCCTGCCTCACCACCCACATTCCTGTTAATCCCAAATGTATTGGATGGAGTTGAAGTCAGGCTTCTGTGCAGCCCAGTGAAGTTCATCCACACCAAACTCAGCAAATCTTTTCTTTATGGACCTGTCGGGCTTAAACAGGAAAGGGGTTACAACCATGAATGGAATATAGCTGTTCCTCATACAAAAGACTTTCCACTTGGCAGTGCTGTATGAAGTCAGGCAGGCAACTTTCTCCAGCCAGATGATGAAGCGTGATTCACCACAACAGAGAAGATGTTCCAGAGTTCTACAGATGCCCATTACACAACTCTAGTCTAGACTTGACATTGTACATAGTGATCACTGGCTTGTTTATGATCATTGACTTGTCAGAAGATCCCAATACATGAAGCCTCCTCGTGTACTGTTCATGTCATGGTATTTGCTTCCAGTGGCAGGTTGGAACTCGAGTGTTGCAACTCACCACTGATGATTTGTTCTCTTTGCTACATCTACCATCATTCAACACAATAGTCCTCTTCACTCCTGGACTGACTGGACAAGCTCAAACTGCACCTAAATATATGAACTGCCATTCTATGACCGTGCCCTTTAAATGTACGTTCCCCTAATCTGCTGTCTGGGTTTCTCTATAGGAACGGCATGATTACTTGATAGCAAGTTGTTAGCAAGGTGTGACTGAATAAGCCAAAGTGACAAACTAAAAAGGATCTTCATATACTTTTGGCTGCGTCGTGCATATAAAATATATGAGATTCATTCTGTCAGTTCATTAACTTTCACAGTGTTCTATACAGGAGTGCACGTGTCACAACATAATGTCATCTCTCCTAGAGCTAATGTATAATTGTGCGTAACCAAGCAGTCCCAGATAACATGAGGAGTATCAGTGTTGTGGGACGTTACTTTTTGAAGTAACTAATTACATTACAAAATTACTGTCATTAAAAAGTAATCAGTTACATTACAGCGTTACTGTCTGATAAAAGTAA
>JAQMYJ010000001.1:13070547-13083588 GCA_030014305.1 Clarias laeviceps | reverse complement strand
CTAAGCCAAGAACATCAGCGCAGTGATTTTCAGCAGATAATCAGGATGCATGTTCCACTCTGGTATGTCGTGTGTGTGTGTGTGTGTGTGTGTGTCCATGTTTCTGGCTCTTGTCAGTTTGGCAGTTGTAGCGTCTCAGTAGAACTTTTTGGAGACAGGAGGGACATTATTATTATTGAGTTTATTATTATTATTTTTTTATGTGTACTTTTTCCAAAACTTTTCACACAGCTTACAACACAGCCTGCACCACGGTACATTTTTATACCCAAAATACATGTAAATATTTAAAGAGGATTTAAAATTTTATCTTAAACTCTTTTATTCTGCTTCTGATTCAGTAATATCTAAATAACAAGCGCTCATATGCATGTCAAGGGGATAAGAGTGCACAAACAAAAAGTAGACACTATGCAAACGATATATATAAAAGATTTCTGTGTAGATTTTCATCATATGCAAAGCAGGGCAAGAAAACAATATGCATATTATACTTTTGCATGTGCTATTTGTTTTTCGAAGCTAAGGGAATAGTTGTAAACACACTGATATTTATGTTCTATTCATAAGGTACTGTACTGTAGGCTCTGTGTGAATGAAAATGAATGTCTGTAGTTAAATGTTGTTCATGTGAAAAATTATTTTCTTATGGGGAAACAGCTGTTTAGTCCCAATCCTGTGAGGTCCCGTCTCATACAGTGTGTGTACGATAATGTTCCCACGTAGCTCTGATTACTATCGCTGATTATTAACGATGCAACTTCACCAAGTGTATAAGTGATCACAGTTTTCCCGACCACATTTCCGAGTATTAATATTGCGCCAGACAGTTCTTAACCCAATTTCAATCATTTCAGCAATCTCCTTGTTTTCTTTGCTTAATGCAGGACCACTTCTTTGAGCCAGGAAGTGAATCTAATATGAAGTTTTGCCCCAATGACAAAGACAACTTTTTGAAATGCTGAGGTGTAATCTTAAAAAATAAACCTCTTCATTATTAACACATAGTGAATAGAATAATGTAGTTCTAATCTAGCAGAAACAGATTTGATTTATTATGTAGTTTTTTTAGCAAATTAACACGCCTGCACACCAGACATATCAATTTGCTCACGGTGTTCCCAAAGGGACTTTCTGATTTAGTAAATCACATAGCAGGTGCTCAATTAATCTATTTGTATTGGCCTCTGCTGGTGGTTTTCACGGTTGTTAAAAAAAAAAAATCCCTGAATTCATATTCATTAAGATAAACACACAAAAACAGACACCTAGTGTTATTTTGCTTATTTCAATGACAGCCCTGGTGGTAAATCCGCTTGCGCTTGTTTTGCAGGTGTTATTGTCTTTTCTCTCTTTTAATACAGAAAAAAGGGTTTAAGCCTTTACATGAATTTGCAGAAGCATTATTTCCCCAGTTTTAATCTTTACTTGATCCAAATACCTGGTGGCAGTCTGGAGAAAAAAAGAAGTGTTTTTAATAATGTACTGAAAAATATGGTGTCTGAAAGGTTGGCATGGTTGCTTAGTGGTTAGCATTCACGCTTCCAGGGCCGGGGGTTTGAATCTTACCTCCACTCTGTGTTTGTGTGTTTGTGTGTGTGTTTGTGTGTTTGTGTGTGTGTTTATACACTGTATGTTCTACCTTTTGGAGGCTGATTGGCATTTCTAAATTTGCCGTAGTGTACTCGTGTCCTGCAATGGGTTGGCGAACCATCCATGTTGTATCCCTGCCATGTGCCCCATGTTCGCTGGGACAGGCTCCAGGCCCCCCGTGACCCCCCCCCCCTCACAGGTTACGCAATATACATGACAGATGGATGGATGGCATCCTGACGTCTCTAAGATTTGCACATATAAAAGTGCACTTCAATATTATATTCCAAACAGGCATTAAAAAACCGACATGTCTTTGCTCAAATCCAGAAATTAATTGGTAAGATCTTCCGTTACATACAGTGTTTTGCTGCTGTTGTGTCCTAGTCTGGATACAGGTCTATTGTCTCATCAAACATTAATGTCAGGAGTGAAACGAAACTTACAGCATTCATGATCCGAATGATAACCGTGACATATGCAGCCATGTATTAAAGTTTATTTATAAATAATAATAATAATATTTATAATAATTATAATAAATTAATTAATTAAAAAAACAGCACCTGTTTTCTCCAGTAAGAATATGCTGCCAGTTTAGATACGGTAGGGCTTATGGGGAACGGCAGAAATACAGTAGTGCACTGCAATTATAATGTCACACTTTGTGCCCACGATATGCTGTTTATTAAACTAGTAAAGCTGTGATGTGATCTATCTATCTATCAGTTTTCTGGCATGCTATTATTTTAAATTCAAAATCAATATTGCAATACTGACTCCTCCCGTACTTGTTTGTGTGATGTCGTGATTATGATTGTAGTTTTCTGGCATACTAGTGCAATTTTTTTTTTAATTGCGATCAATATTGCGATATTTCACCCGCCTTTTATTTTTGTTTTTGTTTAGCGAAATCTATTCCGCGCCTCACTGTGCACATCGTGGAAGCTAATGTCTTTTTATTTTTCTAAATTTTCTAGATGTAAAATCTTTTTATTTTTATAATATTTTTTACTTTAACTTTTTTTTTCTGTCTCATAATTGCGAGTTTTTATTTCCCAACTGCAGCAAGCAAAAAAATTTCTAATACTACTCATCTTAGTGGGAAATTTGACTGTCTTTGTTTGTTTGTTTTGATTGTCTTTTGTTTTTTTTCTGCTTTTATATATAAAAAAATAGCTAAACATTTTTCTTTCGGTTACAGAGGTTAAGCTCAGGGTTAGATGTAAATGTAGGTACATCAATAATGAGCTGCAATTAATAATTATGGCCTTGGAAGGTCAGTGAAATGCCCTCAGAAAGAGAATAAGATCAACATGTGTGTGTGTGTGTGTGTGTGTGTGTGTTTGTGTCGATCACTACAGGGGAATCAGTGTAGTCTGAAGAAAAGGGCATTCTGTCTTTCCAGTTAATTAGATATGTGAAGTACACATCCATCTATCTCTTTCTCCCTCTCTCTCTTTCTCTCTCTCTCTCTCTCTCTTTCTCCCTCTCTCTCTCCCCCGCTCTCATTTTCTCCATCACTCTGCTTTTGGTTTGATTGCAACATGCAGGAAGAAGCTTTATTCAATATTAGCATGACTGTTAGTCCATCACGGTTTCGATCTCGGGAATATATTTGTATTGAATGCAGCAGATGATGTGTAACTTTCCCCCCCCCGGATTCAGGCATGTGAATGTTTACATGCTGCCATGTATCTCTTAGTATTTGTTTGTCTGACTGCTCAGCGTCTTTCTCCATCTCCAATTTGTTGCATTATTGACGCTTACTGATGCGTTTAAATGGCAGTTATGTTGCACTAAATTTCATCATGTATGTAGTTTTAGTTGATTTCTCACACTGCTTGTCTGCACGCTCAAACGCCGCGCTATCGAAAGCATCCTCGCGCTCTCGCTCTCCCGCTCCCTCCACTCCAGGGCTTGTGCTCAGCTAATCAAAACACCCTAACGCGATCTTCTCTGAGATACGCACAGCACCGCTGCCTGATGAACATGCTTAATCTCTTATCAAACAGCTACGCTGGGGATCTCAGAAAACCCTTCTGGAGTCTCACATACACACAAGCACAAAGCACACACACTCATTCTTGCTCTCGTTCCCACTGAAATCTCGACATGCAAAAATAAACGATTCCCCTTGGTGTAATCAGAACGGTTTCCAATTACACAGATTTATTTCTGTTTAATTAAACCCATTAGGTTGCGCCAAATTAACATTTCGTAAAATAGAGAAGGCTTTTGTCAGAAGTTCATTGATTAGCTTTGTAAAGCTTTTGTCTTTTTTAATGAAGTCAATGATGCAGTGAGTCGGTTTTCTCACTCCTACAATCTAGGAAGTGATGATAAAGTCACACACACCCCTTTACGTCGAGTGTACCGTTCAGGATTTACTGTACAGCCTAATGTTAGTTTAACTAGCACAATTATCTCATAATGATTTGTGTGGATGACTTTTGCAGATGTAGATGGTTCAGTGATAAGCATCGTCATTAGGATTCATAATTGGCAAACTTTTATGCAAATGTTTTGATATTTAGTTCACATAGCATAAAATGATATTGGTTTTTATATACTTTCATGTAAAGGTTGACTGAGATGAGATAAAATCACAGCAGAAAATATTAATTAGAATGTAGGAGCACTTGATATTTCATTATGTATGTAGGAATGTAGAGTGATCAAAACACCAACAGATCAAACAGTGAAGTTCTGCTAATCCTGTTCTGATTTATTCGTAAAGAAGGGCGTGAATTAGAGGTCAGGTATCGTGATTTTTTTGGGTGGCAATACTGTACATGTATCGCCACACTGACTCCAAAGTCATTTTTTAAATGATCATACATGTTTGTGTTTGAGATGTTAAGATGTTGCAGTTCTTTTATAATCCTACAGGTGGCAGGCAGCACAGCAGCCTATGTACATTTACATTAACATTTATAGCATTTGGCAGACAACCTTATCGAGAACGACTTACATTTAATCTCATTATACATATGATCAAGTGAAGGTTTAGGGCCGTGCTCAAGGGCCCAACGGTGGCCGCTTGGCTGTGATGGGGTTTGATCCGGGACCTTCTAATAACTTTGCCCTATGGTAGGCAAACAAAAAAAAGAATCAGGATATTTATAAAATCCTGACACTTAAATCACCATACAAATCCTACAGTAGGTGTAATAATAATATCGTCTCATGTGGCCCCTGGTGAAACTCATCCCTGTTTTGAATGCTCACCATTGAACCATGGCCTAATAGAAAACCTTGGATGCAGAATCTAATTACAACTTTTCACAGCTGAAAGTGTACTTTTTGAACCTTTATCACACAGTCAATACGGCAGTGCTCTATATTCTCTCAAGACAGTTTTCAAAACGCCGGCATGTGTTTTTTCTCACTCAGGCTCAATCACAAGCAGAACTAGTGTCATCCTGGGATGTTACAAGCAGAGGTCCCCCTCCCCTGAGCCCTAAACAGACATTTTCTGATTACTTGTTGTTCTTTAGAGGCATCCTGTAATTCATAAACCCTCGATTGGAGTCAGTGTTGCCAAATTAGAGACTTTATTTCATAAAAGTGCCCAGTGACAATAAGCCTTGACATTTTGTTCTCTTTCATTCTGGCAGTATTTCCCGACTGTTCACTATTTCAGTAAATATATAAATTGGTCTGGGACTAGCTCTTTGGCAACGTTATGAAGTCTTGTTTCACCATAGCATCCTAAGTGCCTTGTGAGTCTTCGATAGTCGTGTTGATTATTTACTGCAATTAAAATTGTCATTCATTTTTGAAAATCATACCCATTATCTTTGATCTCGGCTTACAGTTAATGACTAAGAATTCTTAACTAAAGCTAGGAGCATGTCAAATGACTTAATGACCTAACACCTTGTAATTTTAGCACTACAATGGCTATAGCAGTCCAAATATATAGATATAAAAGCATGTTACAGGTTTTTTTTTTTCGTTCGATAAAAGACATTTCTCCAAACTAAAATCAATACTCTCAAAACAACTAACACAGCTATTAATACACAATCCTAATTGTGCAGAAGACCCACATTCCACTGGCAAATAAAATGTGGCTCTCTTCTCAGATAACAGCTTTATAAAAATGAAATATTGATCCCCAAACTACAGTACAGACCAGACATCTTCTGATTCAATAGTGCATTAAGCTGCAATCGTACAGATACAGATCTAGATCCAAAGCTTATTTATCAGACAGTGTCAAACTTTGTGTGTTGTGAAGTTTAACTCAAGCTCAATCTGGATTTATTTTCTTGCATCCAGCACAGCTTTGGAAAACAAATCTTTGATGTACGTATACATATATGACTAAAAATATATATCTGACAGAAAATGTCTAACGGAAACAAGAATTGTTTATTAATTTATATAATTGTTTACATAATTTGTTTTTGGTTTCATTCATCAAGACAGTTTTGAGACTTTCTACATATGTACGGTACAATTCAAAAGTTTGGACAGACCTTCCAATTCAATCATTTATTGTTTATTTTCTACATTCTAGAATACTACTACTGGAGATTGAAAACTATGAAATAACACACATGGAATTATATAATTAAATAACAACAATAAGAACAGCAGCAAATTGCTATTTCAAGACACAAAGGTCCATGTCCTGGAATATTTCTTGCAAGAACACTACTATCAAGTGCATTTGAAAAAACCCATCAAGCACCATGATGAAACTGGCTCTCTTGAAGAACATCCAAGGAAAGCAAGACCAAAACTTACCTCCGCTGCAGAGGAGACGTTCATTTAGAGTTACCAGCATAAAAAAAACACCAATTAACAAACACCCCAGATTATAGCCGTTATGAAGACTTTATGAAGCATAAGTAGCAGACACATCTCAATATCAACTGTTCAAATTAGATTATTGCATATTTTAGATGCCATCAGCATTGATTTACAGTGTAGAAAGAAATAAAAATCAGGAAAGCATAGAATTAGAAGGTGTGTCCAAATGTTTGGTATTTTAGCTCTGAAGACTAATTACTTTTCTGACCTGAAATATATTTCCCAAGTTGTAGCATGCGAATACATCAAATAGGAATTTTAATTTAAACCTTTAATTTAAATGCATGGTGGCGTAGTGGTTAGCGCTGTGGCCTTCCACCTCCAATGGGTGAGGGTTTGAGTCCCGCTGTTGGGTCTGTATGCATGGAGTTTGTTTGCATGTTCTCCCCATGCTCTGCAATTTTCTTCTTCAATTTCCTCCTACAGTCCAAAGATATGCAGGATAGGCTTATTTGAATTTCCAAAATACCTGTATTGTGCGTGTGTGTGCGCATGCGTGCATGTGCATGTGTGCGTGCATTCTTGTGCCCGGCACTGGTACTCCATGCAGGGTGTACCCTACATAGGGCCCCAACTTCCCTGAGATAGGCTCCAGGCCCCTAAACAGGATAAGCAGTATAGCGTGAGTGAGTGAGCTTAAATCCATTTCACCTTGTCATATATTTATCCAGCAATCTAATCCAAGTGTGACATTGACTGTGATAAAATGACAGATTTTAGACTACAGATGGGCCAAACACTTTGCCTTTTAAGCCACAGTGAGTTTGCCTTTTTAAGAATCAGTGAGCTTTCCCTGACCAACCACTCATACCACACCCTGGGGGGAAAATAAATACAACAGTGAGTGCTGGATCCATCTCTGGCATGTATTTGTCTGAATTTTTCCACAAGCATCCTCCAAAGCTTGAAGAAGTGGCATATGGATTTCATTCTTTTATCTAAGTAAATAGAAGCAGTCTTGAGTGGGATTTGGAAATGGACAATATGATGAAGGAATTATGGGAAGCCATGAGCAACCATGGATGTATTTCCAGCCAAAGACACAGCAGTAAAGAATGCTGGAAGTGGACATTTGTCCAAAGCACCACAGATTGCCTGAATTCCCATTGTTTCTGGCTTTGCTGTTATGGGGAATGAGGTGCCCATTAGGGCAGTTTTGCTGTACGCCCAAGAGAGTACTGTAGGGTACTGTAGGGTCTAGTCTGTTTATTAGCATGGTGTCACACATAATAATGCTGCCTTCACATTGGCCTGGCATGCTAAACAATAACATCCCTCCTTCTTCTTTTGTTGTGGTTCAAACCTACTTCATCAGTGCATGTGTATTCCCCTCCAGACTAACTCAAAATCCCTTTCTCATGCATGGAATCAAACACAAGAAGACTGTATTATATTTATTAATAAAAAATACTATAATTGAATATATGTTTTACTTTTCCCTCAAATATAACTGTTTGTTATGTAAATGTTACATTGAATATGGCCAAAAGTATATAGACATCTGGCCCTCACAGCTATGTGGCCCTCCCCAAAGGTTGAGTACACAGTTATCATAATAGTGTATTAAGAATTTGCCTAAGAGGCCCAAATCTGTACACACTCTCATACATGTGAGCATACAGATGACCACAATCCTCTGGCCATATAGTGTACCTTTGTCTAATTAAAGAGAAGAACATGGGATGTAAAGGAAACGCCATGGTAAATGGAACAAGCAGTGTTGGATGCCGAGATTTGAAATGAATCCAAAGTGTTGGCTAACTTCCCATAGTTTCTTGTTTTGCTCTCGTAGAAATGACGTTGTTGTTGAGGGAGTCGAGCTGTTACACTCTAGTGTATGGCTTCAAGACATAATGTAGTTTACTGTTCCTTTTATTGGTATGGCAGCACAGATATTAATAGTGCTTTTACAAGGACCCTGACGCTACCTGTGGCCTGCTGACCTATGAAATTCTTCCATATTCAATTTGTCAAAATTGTTAAATATGTGAACTATTTCCAAATATGCTAAATAAATGTCTCCACATCGAAAACAATTCCAATTTCTTCTATAGTGGACTGGTCACAGAATAGATCCCTGTGTATCTTGCTACTATGGAGAATTTATATTAATGTTTTAGAATGTTTTATGATGAGTTGAGGACTGAGCAGGAGTACAGTATGAGTTGAGGATTGATCAGCAATAATATACGATCCTGATTTCAGCAGTAAGCTTTGCCAAAACTTGGAGAATTTAAAATAGACATTGAGATATTGATTGATTGATTGATTGATTGATTGCAGTCGATTGGGGTGAAGGGAAGAGGGGAGAGCAGCTACCTGTCAAAACTTACCTTCAAAACTAGTCTGTGTTGTGTTTTGATCATTCATTACTGTTTAGCTTCTTCCAAGTAAAAGTTCATGACTCACCTCACCACTTTGTTGATAGTTAAAATGAGCTACAAAGCTAACTAGCTTCTAAGACAAGGTGGAACCCCAATTCCCTCTTTAATCCCTGATAAAGAGCACTACTTGGTGTGTGGAACTAGGGATTCTACTCCCTACATACTATAGTGCACTAGCTTTCCATTTTACACTATTTGGGATCCAACCCCAAAACAGTTAGTTAGCTGCGGCTATTCTAAAGTGAAATAAGTGGAAACATGCAGGAGAATGACAGGCCTGTCCACCACCTCCATAGTTTATTCTCCTCACCTTTTGGCAACATAGAGTAGTACTGCCAAGCGTTTACAACTCTTACCCTTCATTACAGTATTATAAGACGTAAACCATCCATGGTTATTTCTCGTTACTTTATTCACCCATAACATTTTAAAACAAATGATATACAGTATATATATATGACTGAGTAAGCAAAACAAGTTTTATTGCGCTGACTGGAACCAAATGAGGTGAAATTGCCCCTCGTTCATCTCAGAACACACTCTGTTTCACCTGAATTGCATTTCACCTCAGGACACGATCAATAGTAGCCAGGCTGCACTGATGAAAGTTGTGGAAAATGTCTATATCTTTTTGTAATTCTTATTGAGTTTTTCTACGAGCCAGATGATGTTATTCAGTATGACCTCAGCCACAACAACACATTATTTCTCCAGTGAGAGGAGCTGTCAACGTCCACTTGCTCCACGGAAATAATGCACAGAGAAGACACATATTTTACACTGTATCCTGTCGAGCTTCATTAAAAGGCAGTCCTCAACCATATGTTGTGTCGGAAATCTCCACAGGCACATTTGTCTGTGACATATTGGCCTCAGTGGAAATCATTTGAATTGACCTAACTAATAAGCTTTGGGACTGGAAACTGAATATCAAGCATCCCAACACACTTTACACTTTCATTAAATAGTTTTTTACATATTCTAGAAAAGCGTGTCTTAGCTCTTCAATTTCCTAAATATAATTCTCAAAACTGCACACATACTGCATTATGTTATATTCAAATATTGTCTCCCCCATCATGCATGCTCCAAAGTGCCGAAATTGAAGAGCAAGTCATTTTTGCACACACTGCATAGATCATTTGGGAACAGAGCCGTCACCGTGTATGCATTCTGCTATCACTGTGGCTTACTACCCAAGAAAATTTCATAGACACGTAATGAATTATTTATTGAATGGTATTTTTTTTCATGTGCCATTCATGCGACTACAGATTACACACCGCGCATTCATAGATCACTTGCATACACAAAGCATTATGAATAAACTACACAACTATACTATACTGGATCTTCATTTTCAATTGCTTGTTTAGAGAATTTTTTATATGCTCTTTTGCCCTCTTGAGCAATCATGTATTTTTTTTTCTCATGCAGTTCTGGTTGCTTAAGTGGTCAGTGAGTGTAACATGACTTTCATTTGATTTTCATTGTGCCCTTCGCTGTTCTTGTATTGTTGGCAGTCGTAATTTATTCAATATTCTCTTTGTCCTCCATCTTTTATTAGACAGCGGTTAATAGCACATACCACTTTATAGTTTTTATTCATTTATTCTACATAAAACATATAATCCATTTTATTTGACATTTAGTCTTAGTCTCAATTCCTTGCATTTTATCATAGCGTTCATCATCGAAGTCATGTGAAGTGTTTAGCAAAATCCGGAAAGTAAAACGTTTTATAGTTTTGCACCAGCGGTGTAGAAAATAGACGTGTGCGGGTGAAAAAATTGTAAAAGATCCAGTGGTCCTCATCAAAGAATCCGAAAAAAAAATTATTATGGATCTGAATGATTTTCCACAAGGTTTGTGTGCGCCATAAATTTTCTCATAAAGGTAGGAATATGCGACTGTTTTGACCTTGTGAGAACAATGGAAGAAAATAGCTTTTTTTAAATAAATGATTATAGGTTGCTCTGGTTATATAGATCTTGTGTCATTGTGTCATGACCTTATATAGTGCTATGGCTTTTATATAGAAATTTTTAATACAGTAATATATACAGTGTATATACAGTATGTATGTATGTGTGTGTGTATATATATATATATATATATACTGTATATACACTGTATATATTACTGTATTAAAAATTTCTAGACAGAAGCAAAACATGTAGTCCCAAAGGTCCTGAATGATGTCGTGCCAAAATTTTTAAGCTATGAAACTTTTGTATGCTATGTATAAGCAGCCGAATTTTAAATACTTTTGGTTTACCAAAAAGTGGTAAAATGGTTGTCATATTAGAGGAGGGATTTACAGTAATCTAAGCATAGGGTTATGAAAGCAGAAACCAGGGCTACAGCAGCTTTCGATGTTACTGAGTAGGGGATAATGATATGGATCTAATAAAGCAATTTCATGTGTGCGTGTGTGTTGACATGAATTCATATAGTAGTTGATCATTTGATGGTAAAATGATGAGTTTTATGCTTTTAGTCTCAATGGAAAATACATAAAGTGGGAATTACTGAGGGATCTGTAGTGTTAGAATAAAATGACAGAAAAGAAGCCACTGCTGGAAATCACTGTGGGTGTGAAGAGAAGGAAGAGAAATGAAAAAAGGAGGGGGAAGAAAAAAAAACGAACTCTCCCAGCATCAGTGTTGGTTAAATATTAATGTTCTTACAGCCAAGAAAAAATGTCAGGTAACCCCGGCTTGGGTGTTTATTTCTTAAGTAATGGAAAGAAAACTAATCTGAAAATAGCTTTCGTTTCATATTGAGCTGTGCACGACCCACGCAAAGCACAACAAGGTCCTGGAGAGAATGCAAATCCGACAAACAAATGAACATCAATTTCATATATGCTATTTCTTATTGTCATTTTTTTTATACAGAATATAAGCAGAAAGTGTTCTGCATCTCAGACAGCTAACTGCAAGTAACTGCTAGCTGCTAATCAAAACGGAAAGCATTTTTGGCACTCATAATCATGTCTTTGCTTCTTTCTTAATGGATTTTTTCAGAAGATGGTGCAATAAAAACAAGGCAGACGGAGCAAATCCCCCCGAGTGTGAGAAGCTGGGGGAAAAAAAGGCAAGCTAACTTTTCTGTTTGAATGTAATTGCTTGCCGTTCATTACCCAGTTCTCAATTTGCATGGCGTTACAATGGCTGGCTAATATTCTGCCCGAGATAGGGGTCAATGCTCGGCATTCCCGCCGTAGCCTAGCTGTAATGAGCAATGAGAGAAAAGCGTCCTCACAGTGCCTGTCTCCTGCTGTACGCCGTGTTCACGTTGCTGTTCAGAGATGCATTTTGTTTGACAGCTGACAGTGGCTGTAGGAAATGTTCACCTCCCAGAGCAAGCCCGCTCACTTAGCTCCCTGAACACACAGGAATAAACAAGCTGCCGAGAGCTTCATCACTCAGCGGTATTGAAGCTGACTGGCTGGTGGGTATGGCTGCTAATGAAGAATTAAGACATTTAATGAGGGCAGTGGTTGGGGGGATGACTGAAAACTAGAGCAGATAATCAGAAAGCAGGAGTGTTAAACTCAGGTACTGGAGGGCCAGAGACTTACAGAGACTCAGTCAAGTCTGAAAGTCCAGTATGTCTTGTCCCCAGAGGTACAGTATAGTGCTATTTGTTTTAAATACCAGAGCAGACCTAGGACATGCATGGTTTTGTCAGATTTCAGAATGTTGTAGCCATATATAATTTTATAAATTCATGTCAATTAAGTAACTGTAACATCTGCAAATGTTCATTAGCTGCCATTGTCATTAGCTAGCTAGCATTGGTATAAGACTTGGTAGCAAGTTCGAGGTGGACATGGACCTGGTTTTATTAATGTTGTTTAACTAATAATGAGACGTTTTTACGGTGCAAAACAAATTAACAAAACTGAAAACAAAATAACAAAACCCAAAACTCACTTTTTTTTTTTTGGGGGGGGGTTGTTGTTTTGTTTTTGTTTTTGTTATTTTGTTTTCGGATTTGTTAATTTGGTTTTGAATTTAATTTGTTTTCCGTTTTGTTAATTTGTATTGCACTTCTCGGCCAGTCAGATACAAACCGGAAAAGGTAGGTATACTGTAGTTTGCAAATGAAATGCTTACCGCTGATTGGACGAGACATCTGTCACTCAAGATATACAGGTACTGTAGTAGCGGTAAATTTGTGTGTGTATGAATGTGCAAACATTATTGTGGTTTCAAATATGGCGTTCTTACGG
>JAQMYJ010000001.1:13055576-13070447 GCA_030014305.1 Clarias laeviceps | reverse complement strand
AAAAAAAATGGGTTTTGATTTTTTTTCTTTTTTTTTCGGATTTGTTAATTTGGTTTTGAATTTGTTAATTTGTATTGCACTTCTCGGCCACCGTACGTTTTGCTATCATTTCATTTATTACTGAGCATTAGCTAGCAGCACGGCTGTATTCAATGTAGTGCTGTTAGGATACTGGCAACTTTTAATGTGGTTGTATAAGGTGTTCAATAATGGTGTCCGCAGCACTGTCCGTGTTCGACTCCCACCTCAGGGTCTGTGTGCATGGAGTTTGCATGTTCTCCCTGTGCTTGGTGGGTTTTCTCTGGGTACTCCTGTTTCCTCCTACTATCCAAGACATGCAGATTAGGTTAATTGATGTTCCCAAAGTGGCTCTCGCACTCATCCTCATGGACAGTTATGGACACATTCATGCACACTTCATATTTATATTTCATTCTTGGATCATGCACACAAGTCACTTTAATAATAAGTCACGTTCATGCATATTTGCACACCCCCAGTCATTTTTCTTTATTTACAAAATATTCCATATTTTCTATATTTTTTTCTATTGCACAGAATATTTTATTTGTACAGAAATATTTTTTACTTTATTTTACCTACTGTAGCTAAATTTTATTTTCTATCTATTTCTTTTTTTTAAATTCATATTTATTTCTTATAAATAAGCTTTTACTTTTAAGGTCACAGGCGGTCGTATAAGCATTTCACTGCATATTGTACTATGTATGACTGTGTATGTGACAAATAAAATTTAAATTTGAAGTGCCCATAGTGTGTGAATGAGTGTGTGAGCACCCCGTCCAGGGTTGCTCACCGCAAGAGGGGTGGGGTATACCGTGGAGGGGTGCCAATCCATTGCAGGGCAAACACACTCACATGCTTTGTACAAAATTGCCCATAGTGTGTTAATGAGCATGTGAGTGTGTGTGCGGTATAGACAGTTCAAGTGTTCAAGTGTTTAAGGACTTTTAATTGCACAGAGTAAAGGAACACAGTTATGTGTGATTTTATATGACTTTATATCTCAATATAATCTTTGTAATCTCTTGCTACACTAATGCACGGCCTAGTGCTTGGATACCATCAAAGTTGAAAGTTTTCTCAGTACGCCAGAGCCATGAACGCTTTTCCTCCCAGAAACTCCTTTAATGGCCCAAACGTGGAAATGGCTTGGAGTGAGGTCAGGACTGTATGGGGGCTGTGGAGATAACTCCCAGCTGAGTTCATGTAGTGTGCAAGTGGTCTTCATAAATTATTGTGCGTAATTAATGTGTCGCTTTCATAAATTGGCCACAAGTTATCCATCGGTTTTCAAGGATCAAGCTTTTCAAGCACTAAATGTTCATGCACTGGGCTCTGAGCCACTTCTTTAAAAAGTGTGCACTTTTTAAATGTTTTACTGAGGCTAAGAGTCTTATCACCACACTGCGCTTGAAGTCTTCATTACAAGTCCTAGTTTGACTTAAACACCCCTTGTATAGTTGGTAGTTTATTAAGAAATAAATAAATACAATCTACATTACAGTCACATATGAAATTCTTCATTTAAAATCCATTGTAGAGGCGTACAAACAAAATGACAAAACTTGTGTCACTGTCCAAATACTTATGGACATAGCTGTAATTAAACAAGTATGTAGTGACCATCATTTAATGTAATTTTATAATTAGGGGGCATACTTTACGTTTGTACTCTTAGAACAGAAAGGACAAGTGGACATGTAAACTGCATCTTCATCTTAAATAAACAGTTGTAAAACCGTGTATATCTTGTAGACAGATGATTTATGAAAGCACTATATCATAAATGTGCTGTCTCTTTATCCACTTTCCAGGACTGTACATTATTTCCTTTGATCCTAACAGCTTTGAACATTTAAGGATAAAGGATAGTTTCTTAACCCTTCACTAACTGCCATAAATTAAAGTCTTTAATAATAATTTTAACAATGCAATGCCATATTTTCACTATAGTACATCCTGATTCAATGCTAAAATGCTAATCATCTGGTTTAAAATTTTTTCCTGTTGGAAAATGAACTTGACACATACACAGAAGTGCAGAAACCCAACCAAATCCTCTGAGTTTTAAGATTGTAAAATAAGTGTCAGAAGCTAAGATAAATTGGATATCATGCAAGATTTGGAAGAAATTACAAATGAGCAAAGACACAAAACACAAGCCAACGTCTGTAATGCTGTCGAAAATGTTCCAAAATGCTTTTGTTTTTTAAATAAAAAAACAAAACAACACTATGACTTTCCCAAACTCTGAATTGTTCCCCATGACCGTGAGGAACATTATCTAATCTAATCATCTAATGAAAATTGTATTAAAACCATGCAGACTTTCTAAAGATCAAAATCCCAAATGATCTTCTATTATTATTATTATTATATGTAATCTCTACGAAAAATTGTACAGTAAAATTATAAATATTATACCACATATCCCACTATTGGTATCTTTCTGGTCACTAAAAAAATCATAAATCTAGCCCACATTCACCATATAATTGTTATAATGTATGAAAAATGTTCAACAATGAACACACAGACAAAAATAAATAAATAAAATAATCACCCTGACATACATTTTAAATGGGATAACCAATGGCAGTACAAACCCACTGTATTATCTTAGGCTTAACCTGAGCTCTTAATAACTTAACCTAGCATAAATTGTCTTTTTTTTTTGTGTGTGTTTTAATTGGCTGTTGTGCTGACTGAGGTGTATTGAAATAGCTTGTACAATTAGGCATAGACTCATTTGGCTCCCCCACTGCAGTGTGAAACCCTGAATGTCCAGACTAGAGGGAGTTTGACGCAAGAGATATTATAAATAATAACTGCAGTCAAGATTGATTTTGTCATAAATCTTCCTCGTCCCCCTGTTTTCTTTTCCTTTTCCTCCTTGCATTTTAATTGCCTAAGTTTTCCCGCTGGTCCTTCATTGTCACTGAAGAGAAATATGGCAGGGAAACAAACTCTCTTCAAGTTCAGGAGTTCAGTCTAATCGAATTGTTCTACCTAAGAAAGGCAGTGTAGGCTGCTGGGGATCTTCGAGCTGACTAATAAAAACCACAGAAGGTGCGAGGAGAGCAGTCACGGTTCCATGTAGGAGGATCCACGTAGGACGTTAACTCTCACTGTGGCCTCACCAAGATGACTTGTGAAGAGAGTTTTCAAGGATTCTGGCTTTTTGAGTTTGTTTCCAGACATGAGAAAGAAAGAAGAAAAGAAGGGAAAGAAAGAGTCTGACTCTGGTGTTAGTGTGGGAACCTGTGAATGGTGACCCAAGGTTAGCTGTGGCTTTGTGCTTTCATTAGTCATTAGTCACTGAAAAACACTCAGCATTAGATATACTTTTGTTTCTATGTGAAAGCAAAGCCTGATTGAATACGTTTCAAGGCTTCTCAACTTATTCACTCAGAAAATTAGGTGTGTGGTTCGTTTTGAATATTGGGAGTAAAGACGTACTGTATTAAAGACATAATTAAGCAATATCACACAAGAGAGAGAGTTCTGTTGTACTGAATAGCAGCACGGCTTGACAGCATGACAGTCATGTCAGTAATCTCCTAAATTGTTTTCTTTGCTTGATGCAGAGAAGCAATTTGACTTCAAAAGGGAATTTGGGGGGACAATAAGATGAAGAAGTCCCACCTTTGGGTCCTATTTTTGTTTGCTTTTCTCCCGTAGGCTAACTGATGTTTTCAAATAGTCCATATTGTGTGTGTGTGCATGCTTATGCTCTGATGGATTGACACCCCATATAGGGTGTATTCTATCCCCTTCCTTGGACAAACTACAGGCATTCCGCGACCCTATACAGGCTGATAAATACTGTTGAGAGAATAAATGAGTGAATTAGAATGAAATATCCTTCTTACAGCTATAATTGCTAACCTTATTCTTAATCTAATTCTAAATTGCTAATGCTCTAAGAAATGGAATTTACTATATAAGAATATATTTCAGGAATGTCCAAACAAGCCTAACTGTGAGAGTAGGGCAGGGCAGGTTAAACTTTCCATGAGTGCAGGCAAGATTTATCAAGAATATGTGCAGGCAGGATTCCTTTGGATATTGGAAAGATTTTTTTTTCCCAAACGAGTGGGAATGGGATTCCATAAACAGCCTTGTGCACACCTCTAAAATCTAAAGTAGGTCTTAAGTAACTCCAGAGACAGAAATGCAAATTGTTGACGCTCTGCAGGCAACAACTGCTGAATAAATCCCAGCATAGCCTCTAGGTGTGCATTTTTCAGCAGGTAAATGCAAAGGCTGTCCTTACAAACAGACACCGCTGCTAGAGTGATGGCTTTCTTCCCCGGAGTCAAAAACAGCTTTAGGTATTATTGATCAGGTGGAAGCTACCTAACTGACTTGACACAGGATCAATTTTGTTTCTTTTACTTAGTGCAGACGAATGGAAAAAGTCATGAACATGGCTCATTTCATGTCAGCTTCTGGATAGGGACCTGTCATTGAGTTTAAACATTGGCTCTCTGTCATCAGAGCAAGAGATTTGCAGATTTACAGACTACACTTCTGATTAGAAGGAGAGACGAGTTACAACCACATATCAAGATGCAGCAGACATATGGCGGGGTTCTGAGGGTGCTTTTGCTAATTCAGGCATCATAAATAACTGGTCTGTATTGTTATTCATTAAATATTTATATCTAGTAAAGTAATGACCCTCATCTCAAGATAAGTCTCTTCAATTTTATCATTCAATTACTCCAGCAGTAAATCAGAAAGGGGACAGAGAGAGTAAGTGTGTATATGGTTTGCTGTCTTGATGAGGGATGTGGACTGCATCTTACTTTTTACTCTACTGTATATTATTTTTAAATAAAACATATATAAAATAATATAATATTTTTATTATACAGTATTATAAAAAAAATTAATACAATTAATTTCATATTCTCCATCCTACTTATTATCTTATAGAATTCAATGTCTGCTTTTAATGTCTTATTAGGTTTAAGGTTTGCAAAACAAGTTAGTTTCTGTTATCATTAAAGTAGGTGTACATTCATCAATTTTATTCCCTTTCCATCTGTTCTGTTTTTCTTCTCTCTTGAATTTAATAAGAAAAAGGCAGCTTGTCTGTTTTATATGTAAAAACTGCCCTAAGACTATTTCAGAAAACTTACAGCTTTACTTCTGACTGTTACAAAGCACTGAGACTTTATACTCTTTTAAAAAAATGCTAAAGCAACATCTCACAGAAACGATCATTATACAAAAACTTTGCACATTTTAATGTGCCTTGACCTTCAACACCAGAATTGAAAATGTACCTGCACTCGGGTATAAAAACTAATAATTACTAAAAATAAAAAGGTTGGGCTGTGTGGTTATGTTAGCTGCTTTGTACATACCGATACCACTGGTTAGTCCATAACTACAGTACAGAAGATTGTCAAAATCCATTTTGCTTGAAATCACAAATTAAGGTTCATGCTAAAAAAAAAAAACAGAAATGACTGTACAGCTTTAAAAGGAGAGCATTATATTGATGTGGGTGGTAGTGCAGCAGGTAATGTTGGTGCATCACTGCTCCAGGGTTTGGAGCTGGTTTTGGATGCGGGTTCACGCTTCCGGGTAAACGCAGGGTTTAGGTGGAGTCTGATCAACGAGCAGAGCTCACACAGTTGACCTTCGAAACCACTCATCATTTATGGGTTTTAAACCAATAGTTTATCACTGAGGGTTTGACCAGTCCTTATACAGTCTCTGCTCAGTACTCATCTGTAACATGAAAGGATACATACTGTTGCTTGCACCTTCATGTTCAAGGTGACCTTGATGTGCACAAATATGTTCATCATTCTGAGTCCACAAGCATGTATGTGCCTTTAGATCAAAGCCCAAGAGAGCTACATGAACCAAGATGTGCGTAATTTTACTGGCTTTCATAGTAAAGATGCACAAAACAAGCTTTGCTGTTTAATGGTTGTTGCGACTTGCTGTAGTAAAAGGGCAGAACACAGAGAAAGTCGGGCGTGTTGAGAAATGTAATGCTGTTTTATTTAAATCTTGTGTAGGGCTGAGGGGGAGGACAGAGGCTGTGTGCAGGAAAACAAGACAGCAATATTCCTCAATTACAAACCCACAGATTCATGTTAATATAGCTTTTTATTTAGGCACGGTAGTCAACTAATAACATTTTTCTAACCTATTTACTGTATCTCATTCTGTTTTCTCCTCATGGCCACACAAACGCACAACACACACTCAACAATGCTGAGGGAGAGAAAAAGAAAGATGAATTACATAAATATATGTGGGGCAACAGGGCGCAGGTGTGCCACATTACTCATTACCCCTCTACCTCCTGAACAAAAAACCCCCAATCAGTGGTTGTAGCTATATTTGAAAGATGAGAGAGTCGGCGACTACCATCTGTGCCCCAGGCCTGTGGACCACCGTGAACTTAATAGGCTGTAACACCAGATACCAACAAGCGATCCACATATTGGCATCCTTCACGCACCACTGCAGGGGAAAGAAAGCTACTTTACCGCTCCCAAAGACCCACTGGCAATACTCCAACCACCAGAGCAGATCTAGAGCAGTCAGCTGGCTGTACCGATTCGAATAATTAAAAACAAACCTGCTATAAAGTCCCAACAGAGCCGGGAATCATCCCACCTTATTGGTCCAGGGTCACAGGCACATCACAAACACAGCACTCTATCTGCTCATTGCCCAGGTGGAAGCCTAGATATCATACCTCCAACACTCCAATCACTCACTTCTCCAGGTTCTCCATGAGGCTGAAAGGACAGGCCTCATATGTTTAATTATCTTCTACCAGTCATGAGTGTAGATTATAAATAAGTGCTACTGGACTGTATCACCTGGTGCACTAGCAGTTGGAATACGTGTAGCTGGCATTTAAAAAAAAAAAAAAAAGCCTGAATACGGGAATAACAAATTGCTGTAAACCAAACAGAATGAGCAAAGTAGTTTTTAGGCTTTAAAGATAAGGGCAGCCATATGCATCATATGGAGATAATTACTTATAAATTAGTCCATATATTCCACACCATTTCTAGTAAAGATGATCTTTATAGTTGCAAAAGTAAGCAAGAGTAGGTGAGCAGGGCAGCTAGTGGATTCACCACCATGATATACATCACTGTGAATGTCCAGCCTCAGGAAACAAGCCAATGATTGGCTGAAATAAAAAAAATCACTGGAAAAGTGTGTGCAACGTATACGACTTGTCAGTACAATTGAAAAAGTTGGCTTCTGAGTGGCACAGAGATCGTAAGTTCTAATTCTGATGTACTGTACCGCTCAAAAGTTTGGGATCACTTTCTAACTCCATGGTTGTTCCTGATTTTTATTTCTTTCTACATTGTAAAACAGTACTGAAGGCCTTCAAAATATGTAATAATTTCCTTAGTTAATGTTAAGATGTATCAGTATCTGCTACTCATGATCTTCATAACAGCTCTAATCAGAGGTGATTTCTGAGGCTGGTAACTCTAAATGAACTTCTTCTCTTCCGCAGAGGTAAGTTTTGGTCTTGCTTTCTTGGGATGCTCTTCATGAGAGCCAGTTTCATCATGGTGCTTGATAGGTTTTGCGAATGCACTTGACAATACTTCAGGAACTATTTCAGAAAGGCTGATATCTGTGTCTTAAAAATAACAACTGACTGTTGTTATTGTTACATGATTACCTAGTTCATTATGTGTTATTTCACAGTTTTAAAATCCCCAGTATTATTGTAGAATGTAGAAAATTAATCACTAAACAAAAACGAAGAAATTTAAAAGTGATCCCAAACTTTTGAGCGGTTGTGTATACAGATCCGCTATAACATTATGACCACTGACAGGTAAAGTGAACAACGCTGATCACCTACAGTACTATGCACCAGTAAACTGGTGACAGGATCATGGGTACCCAAAGCTCACACATGCCCTCAGGGACCAAAGGCCAGCCTTGTCCAGTCTGATCCCACTGAAAAGCTAATGCAACACAAATCAAGAAAAAAATTCAATGCTGGTCGTGAAAGAATGCTGCCACAGGACACTTCCCAAAGAGCCCAAGACATCCGCCCTACCCTGCAAACTCCCCTGATCCCAAACCCAGCAAGCTTGGAATGCACCTGACGAACAAATCCAAGACCCCACCATGCAACCCAATAGCACCAAAAAGACCCGCTGCCAACGTCCCAGTGCCAGCCACCCCAAAGGGAACCCAAAACCTACAACCTAGTAGGTTGTTTTCATGTTATGGCTAATCAGTCTACATGTGACAACAGGGTTTAAGTGTGCCACCTTAAATATTTCTCTTTAACCAACCAGTACCGACTAAACTATGCCCCCACCTGCTACAAACAGAATAAGCTGCATTGAAGAAGATGCACATTTTCTTGCTATGCACACTTAAGGAGAAAGGTAATTATTTCTTTCTCCCATAGTAAAATTAATTCTCTACAAATAAAATATCCTGTCCATGCCAAACTATAAGGCCTAATAGAACAAAGTAACTGTTATCTTTAAATAAACACTTGGAATTCAATGTAACTTTTTGGCAAATAAAATGCAAAAAGGAACAAACTCCCCACTGTGAAGCCCGGTGGTGAGTCTGTGATGTTCTCGAGCTGTTTAACTTTCAAACACCTTGGGAAACTTGTTACAATACATGGCATCATGAATTACATCATGTAGGTTCCTCTGCCAGGATGCTATAAGGCATAGCATACTTCCAGATCAATACAAAAATAGTTTTGGGTGTACTGAAGAGAAGACACCATGCATGAGGACTGTAGGAACTTTTTTCCTCTGCAGAGTAATCCTCTCTGTAAAGTTTTCTCATGAATTATTTTCTCATCCTGCATGTTAAGAGAAAGCTCAATGCTGCGGACTTGGCAAACGAGCACTGCATGTAGGCTTGCCAATAAGCGTGGCAAATGTTTAGCTTTTTAAAAAGATGTTTGCTTTGAATTCTTTCCCATCTCTAAAAGATGTCTGTCAGCCTGCTTTTTAAAAAAGAATGCCAATAATTACTGTTATGCGTGCATTCGATGCTTCAAGGTTACTTTTATTAAACGTTAGTGCAAGTGCAAATCTACTGTCGGCCCACAAGAAGCACAAGGTCAGTCTTTCCTCTGCATTGATTCTTTGGTCCACTCTGAAGCAGCAACTTGACTAGGCTATAAGCTTGCTTTCAGTTGGAGTGTTTTTTTTGTTTTTGTTTTTTATTAATATTATAATTTCACTTTAATAGCGCCGTGTTGGCTGTTTCCACAATGGAAGCTACAGTATATTTTTTGTGAGTAATTCCAGGTTTGCAAATCATAATAATAGGCAATACATAGCAAGTAAGGCAATTTATATAATTTATAAATAATAAATTATTTATAAGGCAATTTTTTTTCCTCCCAAAGTTTTCCTAATTTATTTCTGGGACAAATTCCCTCCCATCTGTCTGTTTGGGCACTCTCGCTTCAAGATGACAACTACCACGAAGGATGAAGACTATCACATGCTTCCTTTAAGACACATGATGCCACCCAATCACATCTTTTCACACAGTGTAACACACGCAGAGGAAAGTGCTATCCGACTCTTCATAAAGGAGAAATTTGTATACAAATAACTGTAGTAAATCTATAAGTGCTAACCTAGTTTAAAAAAACAATGTCATTAAAAATTTCAACTTTGTGTTGAAACCTTAAACAGAATCTAGCGAGACTTATCCGTCCCCGTCAACCGTGTCAGATTGGGAGTGTTTTATTAATAGAGAAATAAGTATCAGGATAAAGGTCTTTATAACCCTGGAGAAATATGGAGACGATAAACATCTTTCATATCTCTAAAAACAACTTTGAATGTGGATTTATGTGAATGTGGACACTATAGATAAATAGCACAGGCTGTCGTGTCGTATTCAAATGCAATGTTAATGTCTGGCAATGGCCGGTGACAGCTGAGCTGCACTCTCAGCCATCACATCTATTTGCATGTGAAGTCATGTTCGTTCGTTACTAATTCCGTGAGATCCTGGGTTCTGAGACTGGACGATCATTGGTTGGGATTGGCCGGCGTAAAATCGCGTGTGGTGTTTTTTATTTCTTGCCAGCCCTTGTAGTGTGGGTGTTTGGTGTGGATGTTTGATGACACATCTATGAAATCTGTTATTATATCTGAACAACATGTTTAACACCACTTTGGACTGTGGAAATGCTTATGGCCCAAGCATAAATTATAAGTTGATTAATTGTTGACATTTACAGGATTTGCATTTGTCTTGTTGTAAATGAATCTTCCATGAATTTCAATAGCTTCAGCTGTCATAAATTGATTAGTTAAACGATTGTTTTTGAATTGACCTCGACTCCATCCAGTACTTTTTTTTCCTCCAGTGCGCCTTTGATTGATATAAAGCGAATCTGCTGAGTTCTGTCCCATTGCGACGGAAAAGTGGTTCTGTCCTGCAATCAATTTTAAAGTAGACACCCATGAACCAGCTCATCTTGATGTGAGCCGCCCGTGAGTGCTGGAATGACGGGAGAATGTTTGTCAGTTGGGTACAAATCATTTCTCCACCAGCGGACACAGTGGGCACACAACATCCACTTCAAGAATCCAATACCACTTGTCACATGCACACCTGCGTTGACTCACGGAAGATCAAGCAGACACGACCGAGTCACTCACCCTTCTGCAGACTCTGGATGACTTTTTGAATTTCTTTTAGGAAAACTGGATACCGTGAAGTTTGCAGAGCTCTCGTCACTGATTCAGTTAGCCTTCCTGAAAAAGTAGCTGTCACCTCGCTTTAGTCATTCGCATGCATCAAAACATCTTCTGTCCTCAAACACAGAGGACATGATGGTCCTGTCAGGAAGCAGTCTTGGGTAAAAATTGCTGTTTTTATTCTGAGGTTCGTCTACCCCTGCCATCAACTGTGACTTCATCCACCCATGTCTGGGCAAATTACTAAGGGTGAGACGATGTACTGATGCCTGAGGTGATTGATGTGTTCTTCAAGCCTGAGATCATAATGTCCAGGTTGGTACTGGTTGAGTCACATACAAATTTAGATATTTACTTTCTCTCAGAGGACAATCTAGCCCTGAACATTTTTGAACCATTTTACTTTGGACCATCTGTTATTTTACACTTGATTGATTGGATGGATAAATGGATAGATGGATGTACTGTATAAGTGTATTTATAGACATATACCGAGCAACCTATAAATTATATACCAGTAAACTGGTAACAGAATCATGAACACCCAAGGCTAATTTATGTCGGTGAGGACCAAAGGGTAGCCTGACTGGTCTGATTGGACAGAAAGATCAATGCAGCACAACTCACCAAAAAAATCAATGCTGACCACGATAGAAAGGCACCAGAGCACCCAGTTCTCCACAGCCTGCCACTGTGGTGAAGAGACAAATACCACCAACATGGGCCCCCTAACTCCCCAGGCTCTATCCCAATTGAACACCTATTGAATGCACTGGACAAACAAGACAGATTCACTCTGCAACCCAAACCACCCAAAGGATTTGCTACCATCGACCTGGAGAGCCGCAGAGGTCTTGTGGAGTTATGCCCCGAGGGGGCCAGAGGGGAACCTGCACAATACTGGTCATAATGTTTTGCATTATGATGTTATGGCCAGTGTGTAGTTGGATGCATAGATGAGATGGATGGATGGATGGATGGATTTCAGCAACACATTGCACGTTTCTACATTTAAGACATATTGAGCTAATTACCCCATCTTGTTACCTACTGCTTAACTGGCAACTTAGGCAACTGAACACACTTGAACTAAATTACCATCTTCCACAAATACCTGTATAAGCTCCTATATGCCCCATGATTGCCCAGTGTTGCATGTTTTACCCTTTGACCCAGAGAACAAAGCATGTTACAGTCTGTTGGACTCAGGTGAGCTGTGATAACTGTGGCAATGTTAGGATTCATAGTTGCTATCCAGTGCTTTTTTTTCTTTGTGATACCATTTCTGCAACTTTAGATGAACAATTGAAGTTTTCACATCTTGAACTTTACTTCTAAGAACTTCCAGTCAGTACTTTGGACAGCATCTCTTTTCCATTCCATGTGTGTTTTATTTGTTTTCAAAGTCTTTACGATCAGTAACAGCCTCACCTAAGGGCCGCTTTAACACCAAGGAGGAGATGGATAGACAAAGCTGAGTGTGGACAATTACACTGGTAGACCTACAGTATATAAAGTGCTAAAGCTAGTAACGCTCCATTGATTGTAATTCAGTGGAGTTCAAGTGTCATTCAATCAGCAGCAAGGAGATTGGCTGAGAGCGTGATTAGTGTAAAGAGAGCTACAGAGACCATAGTGCCACTCAATCTTAAAGCAATGAGCCAGCCAGAGAGGGAAAGAAAATGAGAGAAGGCACCTGCTTACACCTCTTTTTTTCCCCCACAATTATTTATCTTGCAGTAATTCCATTTGCACATCACCCACTGATCTTTAATGATATTCTCATGTCTGTCACGAAAAAGTGAAATTATTAAAAAGTCGCATTTGATCATAAATCTGTGGTGGATAAATAACAGACAACCATTTATGTCGAACAGATGACACAAGTGCGTGAGGAAGTAAGAGTTAAAATACTTTGAGTTGATCATGAGATTCTGAGAAGGAATCAGCAGAAACGTTTGCGTATATACTGACATACAAGTGCAAGACCAGTGCTTCAAAATAGTCTGAACAGAAAGAACTTATCACAATTAAATATAAATTAAGCCACATGTCTAAAACGTGTTTCAGAATTAGAATATCAGGCATGAAGGGAAGCAGAAGGTGTTAATGAGAACTTGGAGTGATCGGCTCTTTGAAAGACCTTGTGAACTAAAAAAAAAAGTGATTTTAATGGTGAACCTGAAAGGACTATTTACAGTAGATTATATAGATTCGTGTTTGGATCAAATGTGGGTGAAACAAATCAATAAAATTAACTTTTTGTATTTTGTACACTGCTGTCTCCTGCTTAAATCATTCTTGTCTTATTCTATAATATAAATGGTGCATGATGTTGGAGTGCTATTAAACAATTCAGTGAAGATGTGACAGGGCTCAGATATTAAAACCCCACTCATGTCTGCCTGCCACAGATGTGGAACATTCGCAAATTAAAACATATTGAACCTTATATTTGTAGTGAGAGTAAAGGGTAAAGGTATAGAGGTGTTTCTAGACAATTTTTCTTAGTTTCTTTGGCATTAAAATAGATTGAACAGTTCACTATACCACAATGATTAAATTAAATTAAGCTTCCAATTAACTAACATTAATAAATCTAACAACAAAGCCATAATGTTACCAAAAAACCATGCATTAATACATGCATTGGTTTAACCCTCCTGTTACCTCCAAATTTACTAACATCTTTTATCCTTGGGATCAATTTGACCCCAGCAATTTCGAATTATCAGATTTAAAATTGTTACCCAAGTTTATGTATAAAAGGCACTGAATATGAAGCAAAAAGAAAAATATTTCAATCATTTATTTTGAGACTTTAAACACTGAATGGGGTCAAAATGACCTCAAAGATAATAGGAGCATTAATGTATGTATTATTTAATACATCTATTTATTTAATCCATTATGAATCAACTAAAATCTGTAACTATTGAATCTGTGATGATCTTTTTAGCAAACCTGGACCTTAAGGTGTATTGTTTGTATTGTATTGTACTGTGTATTGTGTAGGTGCTTAATGTTACTCATTCATTCTATGGACATTAATTAATGCAGGTGTTAATTATTAATGAAATCATTAGATACAGTATATGGTAAACATTATTTCTTTCGCACTATTGCTACAATTTATAGTTCGGTCATGTTAAGTAATCAAACGAGATTGTTAAGTAAGGTTAATCAAACGAGTGCTGATATTCAGTAAGTGTGATATTGCTTGTATACAACACAGTTCCACGAACAAAATTTATTATTATATGTTTGTTTATTTAACCAACACATACTGTATTGACAGAACTAACTAACTATGACTAGAGGAGCTGGCGACTGACAGTTAGTGTAATTATCAAGAGTGAAAGTAGTGTTAAATTCTTACCGGCACTTTGGTAACTAAAAGGTAAGAAGAATAAACTATGGAGGTGGTCCTGTAAATCTTGTAAGTTTCTTGTATTTTTTCCCACTTACTTAGAATATCTGTTAACTTTTCTAGGGTTTCTAGGGTCCCTTGAATCCCAAATACCATTAAAATGAATGCTAGTGCATTAGGGCGTACCATCACTTGTTCCACACACCAAGTAGTGGCCTTGATGATGGTATGGAGAGGTGTTTGGGATTCAGTCTTGTGTTAGAAGCTAGTTAGCTTTGTAGTGAAGTGAAGTAGGCTCTTATTGTCATTTCAACCATATACAGTTCAGTACACAGTGAAACGAAACAATGTTCCTCCAAGACTAAGGTGATACATACGGCATACAGTAAATTAGCAAAACTAGCTAAGAGCTATATAAAAAGACATCAAGTGCAGCTGTGCAAATTGTGAATAGTAGTAAATGACTTAGAAGCAATTACTAAGGAGACAAAGTGTTTTTAGTTTTTAAAAAAAAAGTTTTTTATATAATTTTACATAATGTTATCAGATGTGTTTTGCTGAAAGCGCTTCCGTGACTGGTTTTGAATATGGATTTTGGCATGCAGCTGCTCTCTCTCCTCATTACAGACCTACTTTTAATCGCGAAGTTGCGAAGTGAAATACACTACCGTTCAAAAGTTTGAATCACTTGCAAATTTCTTTGTTTTTGTTTAGTGATTTATTCTCTACATTCTACAACAATACTGGGGATTTCAAAACTAT
>JAQMYJ010000001.1:13018097-13033018 GCA_030014305.1 Clarias laeviceps | reverse complement strand
CACATATCCCTCTTAAGTGTACTTAGAACCTATACCTTTATCCTGCACTTTCTGCTAATTGCACTTCTGGTTAGACCGAAACTGCATTTCGTTGCCTTGTACTTGTACTGTACATGTGTAATGACAATAAAGTTGAATCTAATCTAATCTAATCTAATCTAATAATTATTTTTAATACAGTGTGCAGTGTAAGCATGCAGTTGAAATCGACTTAATAAACACACACGATCTCCGCACACCTTACGGTAACAGGTTAAAATTTTAGTTCATTCCAAAATTCAACAGATGGCGCTGTACATTTTGTAATACGCACTTATGAGTCACAAAAGTCGCAGGCACAACTAGTTTTAATTTGAATTTTAACCTAACCTTTAATATTCTTCAACAGAATATTATATGTATATTGTTGTATAATCTATGAACTGGCTGCTGCAACATTAGTTTCTCTCTGGAATTAATAATGTACTCTATCTATCTATCTATCTATCTATCTATCTATCTATCTATCTATCTATCTATTTTAGTCAAAAACTAATTTAAGATTGTTTGTTTAGTGGATTTTTTCACATATGTATACAGTATATATTTGATCTACAAGATGAAGTCTTTGTGTATTGTTTTTCATCTCTAATTATCAAAGTTCATCATTATTACAGCAGTAAAAGGTTTTGAAAGCAGTCAGGTCAGACGCTGGTTGCAAAAGCTTGTGGTGAAACATTTATTAGTGTCTCAAATGTCAGCTTTAAGTTTCTCTCCTATACACCGGGCTTTTTCTTTATCCTTTTTTTTTCTTTAAAACTTCTACACACAGCCTTTATTTCATTACAATAATGCTTTAATCTACTAAACTGAACACGTTGATCTTGTTTCTTTCCCCGAATCAATCTTCTAGTTATCATGCCTTCTCCTTTTCACTTTTTCTTTTCCCCACACTCTTATCCTATCTAGTTCATTTCGAAGTAATATAAGCCTAACTTTTTTTTTTTATGCAGTGTAAAGAATCAAATTACTTTTTTTCCCTCTTATTATCCTACACGCTCTTCTAATTTATAGTGCCAGAAAGACACAGATAGCGTTAAATGATTCTGTAGGTCATGGTTTTGTGTTGGTGATGTGCAACTGATTCGAGATGTATTTGATAGAAGGGATTAAAAAGTCCACAACTCAAGTCTGATGGCTGATAATTAGTTTGTTGAAGTATTTATATGTGTAATTATCCTGCCCTGCAGGATATCTGTAAGAAATAGAAGCACTGGTATCCAACATTTAATGGTAATCTAGATGCAAAAAGGCAGACTCTTGGTTACCATTAGATCAGAATATCTAATGAAAAGCATTAGGCTAATTAAAAAAGGACATCTAAAAGCTTTTCTTTTATTCATCAGAACTCTGTGTGTGTTCCTTTTGTTGTAGACTACGAGTGGCCGCTTCCTCATGCTCTGTGCCCGATATGGATCTACCTAGATGTGCTTTTCTCCACGGCCTCAATCATGCACCTGTGCGCCATCTCTCTCGACCGCTACGTGGCTATCTGCAACCCCATCCAACACAGCCGCTTTAACTCGCGCACCAAAGCCATGATGAAAATCGCTGCTGTCTGGACCATCTCTATAGGTCAGAGCTTACAGTACATTTTCTACAATCTGGGTCGTGTAATGACTAAACCAGAGATTCTTTTTTCCAAGTTAGCATCTTTTACTCACCTAAAAAGATGGAGTGGTGTTTATAGAGAAATAAGAGCAACAAGGTTGTAAAGAGAAATAAAATGCCTGAGTTAGCAATAACAACCGGATTATCACTCACGGCTAAATCAGAGGATTTTAATGCTATCCGAGATAGTAACAAGAACCCAGATGGCAATTTCACTGCTTGTAAAAAGTGATAAAAAATATTAACTTAACACCTCCATGAGCTCAGTACATCTTTATTGTGCAAGCATACTGACAGATGAATCAGTACCACCACTGATGCAACATCAATCCTAAAGTGCTTCTCCAAGAACACCCTGCCCAACGTGGCAAAATGGGAAGATAAAGATGTCATTACTTTGTTCGCTTGTAGGATACGTTATTTAAGACAGGAGAAACGAATTTAATGTTTTCCTCAAACGCGGTCTAATGCAAGATTAGCCTGAAGCAGGGCGTAGTACAGAGCAGAGAGCAGCAAGTGAATCCTAATTGTTTGGTTTAAAATGAATGAGCCTACTAAAGTAAGATCAAATATAGATTTGCCTTTCTCTGGTTGCTGGCTATGTAGTTTTATTAATGTTGAATTCTAGGTGGCGGCACAGTGGCGTAGTCATTAACACTGTAGCCCCGCACCTCCAGGGTCAAGGGTTTGATTCCCGCCTCGGGTCTGTATGCATGGAGTTTGCATGTTCTCCCTGTGCTTGGTGGGTTTCCTCTGCCTCCTCTGGTTTCCAGCAAAGACATGCAAATTAGGATAAATAGTGTTTTCAAATTGTGTGTGATTGTGTAATGCAATGCAATGCAATAGATTAGCATCATATGCCATGTTCCCCTCCTAGTGCCCAGGTGCTCTGCCAAGTGGTATAGAGAATTCAAGGTATTTATGGACACAAGTTTAAGTGCAGTACTAAATATTATCTGTTCAAGGTCAAATGGCTTCTTCACGCGGCGCTCAGCATCAATGACATTGTTTAGTTTCGTTCAGTGCAGCAATTAACATATGTACCGTATGAGGGAAAAGATTGATGCTGCGCTTCAAAGTGAAGTGACTTGAGTCCAGAGAACTTAGTGCTCCATACCACAGTGCTATGAAGGTAAAACACTTTTAAAAGCTTTCATTTGTAAAAAATAAAAAATTATTTTTCACTTTAATAGGAACACCTGGCAAGTTGTATATTATGCAGATTACCCAATGAACCAGTCATGTATCAGCCTGTAATGTCTGCATAAAATCATGCACATACTGGTCATGTGCTTAAAGTTAATGTTCAAATTAAACATCAGAATGGGGAAAGTGTTAGTCATGTTAGTGATTTTAACTGTGGCGTGGTTATTGGTGCCAGATGTACCAGTGGTTTGGGTGGTCCAAAAACAGAATTACATATATCTCTATAGTTTATACAGAATGGTCCAAAAACTGAGATCTGAGAGGTCTACAAGCAGATAAGAAAAGGCAAAGGAGAGTTTCCAACAGCCTAACACACATGATGTCGCTATATAATTCCTGTTATTCGTAATCACCCAGATGAAGATGGGTTCCCTGTTGAATCTGGTTCCTCTCAAGGTTTCTTCCTATTGCCATCTCAGGGAGTTTTTCCTTGCTCCTGTTGCCGACACCCTTGGCTTGCTCATCAGGGACAATCTCATTATTATCTAAACACATTTTTTTCTCACTCATACACATTTTCTTTTCATTTTGTGAAGCTGCTTTAAGGCAATGACCATTGTTAAAAGTGCTACAGTATATAATTGAAAGTTGAACTGTACATATTGAGCTAATACAAGGCTCATAGTAACTCAAATAGCGACTTACCCCAGTTTTTCCATGAGTGTCCCTCTTTTTTGTAATGATCTGTCCTGGAAGTTACATCACATTTCGCAGAACCTACAGTATAATGTTCTGTTATACTGTACCTCTACATTGCCTTACTACCAAACAAGAAATGCAGGACGTGTTGCCATGCCGATAAACACAACCAAATACCCAGTTCTCCAAAAATCCTGTCTTTATGGGACGGTCAGTGTTTTTGTGTGTCAGTTGGTTGTGCAAAGCTTTTTGTAAACAAGAAGCACCGACCCAATCGTAGACACAAGCTCACTGAAAGTACACGCGTCAAGCCTGGAAAAAGCTCAACAGCTTCTGAAATACTCACCGCAGTCCATTTGGCATTAACAATGGCATGGATGTTTTGGATGTTTGACGGGAACATTGCCTTAAGCTCTTTTAGCTAACTGTAATGGCACAGCATGTATTTAGTGATTCCCATCTGAACAGGCAGATCCGCTACTCTCACTAACAGATGCAGAATAATGATTAGCCTTATCAAGATGGATTTTTTTTTTTTCCGGTGCAGTCTGTGAGCCTGTGAGAATTGTAATGCAGGGTGTGAACATATCAACTGTTCATGTTCATGTTTGTGACTCACAGTCGCAGAACAACAGGAAAGGAAAATGGCAGCGCAAATATCTTTTACTTTTATTACATGCGGTCTGTTAGAGCAAGAGTACTTACTGAGTGTATAGATCATCGTCATGAAAGAGAAACAGACATGAGAGCAGGACACATTATATATAGCTGTGTGTCATTATGGTATTTTTTTCAGAGTCTTCTATAACAATGTTTTATTCCATAGATTTTAATTGGAAGGCGGCTCTGAGGTGAGGTGACATGGTGGTTGTCTTTTTTATTTAACAAGGCGTGGGCATTAATAAATAAATAAACAAATCCTGACCATGAGTTGATATTTCAAAGCCAGGAACATTAATTATTATTATTGTGGCTATGAGAATACCAAAGTCATGTCATGAGTTTGTGAAACTTGAGCCCGCAGTTAAATATGTTGTGTGAATGTTATATTTAATACATTGCTCCTAGTTAATAATTTAGTGAGCATATGCAAAAAAATAAAAATAAAAAAATCTATTTGTTGTGAGAAATCATTCGAATTTTCCGTCTTACATATTTTATTTTAAAAATAACTGCTGGACAAGATCTTAAGAAAGTTATCTCATCGGCTCAGAGGCTCCGTACAGTGAGCTACAGATAAAGCTTTGCATCCATAAAATATCTTCTATGATATCTGAGACTGTGTATATTTGTGTAACATGATCCAGTATCTACAGTAAGTATTAAGTTTGTAAACGGATATTTGCACATATCAGAAATCTGTTAACCCTGTTTGTGACATTTGATGCCATTCCTGATCTGCATCTCTAGTACAGTCCACTCGACCAGGATCCCCTCGCACTCAGTAAGAGGCTCTACAAGGCGCCAAGCTTACTGCAGCATCAGAACCAACTCCATGCTCTCACCTCTCTCACAGGTCTAGGCTGCCCACTAGTGTCCACAATAGTTTACTGCACTCCAGCAGTACAAGTCAATGTCTTTTGAATGCATAAACCAAAATGATTTGGCTTTAGAAAAATTCTTTAAGCTTTTCAGAAATGCACAAGCAAGCCGTGTACGAGGCAAGCGCATTAAAGACACACACTCTCGCAAGCCCACAAGTATTTGCACCCTTAAATATAAACACACAAATCATATTGCATGTGCCTGTAAATGAAACACCTTTGCATTAACATTTATTAACGTTTAGTAAAGAATAATTAATAGGTTATTATATAGGTCAGTGGATTGCGCTGGTTCTTTGTGACTTTGTGGGTGGTTCATACCTCTTCAAAATGGATCATGCATTCAAAAAATGTGCAGAATTTCTGTGATTTCCTAATATTTAACTATACATCTTCTTAATCTGTCATGATTTACTCACTCATGATTAGTCAAGAATTTGCACATTTCTACTAAGCACTGCTGTGGTCTTGCTACACACTGTTTCAAACATCACATCTGCCCTCACGATCATGCTGACAATAAACCTACATTTAGGCTACATTCCATATTGACACTTCGTGCACTATGTACAGTACATTTCAGTCATATATTGTTTGCTAAATGCTTATTTTTTACTAGCTTTGCCGAGATAGATGATGTAAAGGTTTGCCCACTGCGGATTTAATATTAATATAAAGGATGTTCATAGCAAAGTACTGTATAAAAACGGGGATATGCACATCGCTGTTACCAGATGAGCTGACAGAACGTGAATATAAATCTCTGAAAATGCGCTGCCTTTTATATGGTCCATCACCAAAAATAGTAGCATGACTTGATAAATTTTAGGAGGGTCAAAAGAAATCATAGCAGTTCTTGACAAGTCTTGACAATTCATAACAAATCATGAAGTGTAGTCAGGTCCGAGGGCTGTATCAAAAGTAATACAAAAGATGGGATAACTTTTTTTATTAACTCACAACTCACATAGGGCATTCAATTTGCACACGCGCTTGCTTTCTCTCTCTCTCTCTCTCTCTCTCTCTCTCTCTATGCATTTGTGCCATAACTGATCTCAACTCTCGAATCTTCTTTGAAAATCCACTTCTTATATATATATATATATATGATGCAGACTATGTTGAGTTGTACCTTTCTACCTCTTAAATAGTTCTTGATCGTTTGGCTTGATTTAGTGTATTTAGAGTGCTATATGATTAATGATTAAATTTTAACTTCCAGAGACCCAGACACTACTGCTGTGTACTTACTCATCACTGTTTCTCTTTATTAGCACTTTAATTAGCAACAGAAAGAAGTTTAGGAAAGGAATTATACCTCATAGGATCGTACAAGTCTATATACTGTAGACAATGGCATCATATGATGACGATTCATAACTAATATGTAGTCAGTTAGTTAGTCAAGCAACCAAGAACTGTTGAGAATTTTCATTTAAGACAATATGGCACACTCTAGTGAAAGATTCAGGAATGTGGGAAAGCCTCCTAAAACATTTTATTATAAATATTATTCCTTTATCAAACTCAAGATCACTTTACAGAAGAAACATTTGGTAGCAGAAGTGGCAAGTAGCGTAGTACAAATACTTCTTTATTGAACTTAAGTATTTTTGTTCTTTACTTGAGTATTTTCTGTATATGATACTTTTAACTTCTACTCACTACATTTTCTAGCATTGTACTTTTTGACAGACTTGTTACTTGGTGACATACTTGTTAGTATGACTATCATACAGAAGTCCATTGATTTATTATTTTTTTTTATCTACTGTAAGCATACAGTAAGTTTGTCCACTGTCATTCACACGATAAGGTGACCCAAGCTACCCCACATGGAAAGAACAGGAAAAAACTATTCCACCCATCCTAGTTTACAGAAATGACTGCTACTGTAGGTCATTATGAAAGTGCAGTTTGTGTAGTGCACTGACGTAATTGACAGTTACCTGGGCAACAGATCCCGCACACTTGTTCCCTGGGCTGTGGATTCTTCTGGATTTTTCAAGCATCTCGAACAGGGACAATTGTTCAGGTAAGATTAGAAGTGATCTAGTTAACTAGTTAACATACTGAGCAAAGTAGTTGTGAACTCGTGGTTTGTGCTTCGTGCAAATAAAAACATTGTTTTTTGTTCTTTTTTTTTTTTTTTTATACCAAGGCGCACCCTTTAACCTTAGTGTATACTATATGCTTGCAATATGTTCATGTTTAAATGCATAGACTTCTTGCTTTATAAAGGGTAGCAATGGTAGTATCTAAATAGTTTATTAACGAAGTAATTAAAGAAACTAACAATGCTGCTATTTGTTTGTTTAATTAATATAAAATTTTGTCACTGTCATCAAGTTATGGCATAACTCCTTTTCATTAGTTTCAGTAACTTAGAAATCTATCAGTGGTCATTTTTTTTCATCTGTCTTTGTGGGAAAAAAAGTGCATTTCTCTTTTTTTAAGACATACGAGGGGGTATCAAAAACTTTTGAGATTGGATCTGTTTACAAGCTCTGTTTCTTCGCCGTTTGTTCTCTTTCAGAAGCCTTAAAACCTGGAAGTAGAATTCTCTCTTTACTGTCTGGCCTCTGCGGATGAATTTTTGATTCACAATGCTGCGAATGTCAAAAAAGACAATAAGCATGCACTTGTTTGAGCTGCGGACCCGTCTCGCCTTTTTCAGTTGTGGAGAGGATGGGCTCTTCCACTGTAAAGACTGTTGCTTGGTCTCAGGGTCGTACCCATACACCAAATTTTCGTCAGTGGTAATGATCCTTGACATGAAGGATGCGTCATCCATGGCATACGGAGTTCTAGGCAGACTTTGACGCAATGTTCCTTCTGCTCCTGGGTCAGCAGCCTTGGGACGAACCTGGTGGTTACATGGTGCATATTCCAATCACATGTAAAGATTTATGGCACACCAACAACGGCAGCAATGTTGTGGATTGGTCTCCAATGATCAACATGCACATGTTTCCAAATTGTTTCAACATTTTTAGTGGTTGAGCTCGTTGACGGTCTTCCAGTGATCTTCTTCTGCTCTTGAAGCACACATGCCACTCAAAACACCACGACCGACTCGTTGCAGCATCGCCATAAACTGGACGAATCATGTCAAACATCTTTGTGGTCCAGTTCTCTTGAAATAAAACTACAAGCATGACAGAGTGCTTGTTTGCACTGCTTGCACTGATATCTTTATCCATAAAACTCAGCAATACTAAAGGTTATACAACGTTCTAGCTGTAATGTCCCTTGTCTACAAAGGGTCCACTCCTTTCAATCCAGCAATGTCTAAACCAACCAGTTAAATAATTAACGTAACTTGTGTTCAAATCTTATCCCTTGTAATGCCTAAAATGTTTCATGAACTTGTGAAGTATCTGAATACAACCAATGTGTACATTTATTTATTCATTACCAATGTAGACTTCATTCTGGTAAATGATAATGAACGTTTCAGATTTCAGCAGAAAACAAACCTCTACTTGCTGCGCACACACAGTACATGTTATCAACAGCATCAAATTCAATTGCTGTCATATATTTTTTATTCTGTTCATCAATAGCTGAGTCTGATTGATTGATATCCAGAAAATAAATCAGTTTTGTGGAGTATGTGCACTTTTCTACTTATAGTACTAGTGGGCAAATACCTGTATCATTACTTGAGTATTGAGTTTGTGTCCTTCTGCCACATCTGTTCAGTAGACACTTTTATCCAGACAGGCTGTTGACTGTTAAAGGTGTTGGTCGCTGTCTCTCTTTCTCAGCACCTTTTATTTCAGTGCCTTCAAAGTCTTTAACAGTTTTGGTGAACCTTACAGCTAGGGACTCGGGCAGAGAGTCAGCTCACCACACTTACAAAGAGCAGTTATTGTAACATTCCTTTCCACTTGAACAAGTCTGCTCATTGTCTTCTTGAACTGTCTCATCAACAAGGCATTTGAGTCTGTATACCTGCCAGTCATTTTTACACCATTCTGTATAAACTCTATAGATTAATGTGTGTTTAAACCCTGTGAGAACAGCAGAAATACCCAAGCCAGCCCATCTGGCTCCAACAACCATGCCAAGCCAGGGAGATCATATTTTTCCCCGTTTTGATCTTTGTTATAAAACATGTCATATCGAGGAAGCTTTCAGAACATAATTAATGGCACATACACCTGTGTAGAAGGATGTAGTACTGTAAGTGCCAGAAGGCAGCTATACATTACAGCATGACGCATCAATCTGTTTTCCAGGAAATTCTCCGAAGTCTGTTACGAGGACATTTCAATGAGGACATTTTGGATAGTTTTTGCGCTTGTTAAGTCTAGACATTTTTAATCAAGAAAATGAAAATGCTCTCAAATCACCAACTCTGTTTGTTAGCATTACACTTTTGTTGGTTGCCTTTTGTTGTCTAAACAGCAGTCCAGGAGTTCTGCGGCATACAGTACAAGAGCACCTGCTATTTAAAGTAGGGATTTTCTTTTCTTATCTGATTCAGACTGGAGCTACAGTATATTGGATTCTTGTTGTTTTGCAAATGGCATTAAACCGATGTTAACTCCACTTACACTCAGGGCATTTGAATGAAGTTTCATCAGTTCAGTAGGAACAGAGTTTCTAGTTTTACAAGCTGTAAGTAAGCAGAGGAAGCCACAAATACTTAGTGAACTAGAAATCTGACTTGGATTGGTATTGTACCCCAGGAATACTGTCACTCATCATAGCTTTCGCTCATTTGATTTTGCAGGTAAATTATCAGAGTCAGTGGAGGTGTTGGGTACATTATTGGGTTGCGTTATCTCTGAAAACTGATCTCCTTTAAGCTAAGGCTCCAGAAATTCCAGATTCCTACAGCAAAGAAATATGTGCCCCCTCAAAGTCAAAAGTCTAATTAACGAGATTGTTTTAGGCGTCTGTCTGTATTGATTTACATGCTGTAGCGTATGCCATTAGCTATCTAATTCACTATTGTAGTGATGTAACTTCACTGACTCCTAGCCTCCTAGAAGTGGACTACGGCTGTTTTACACTCACTGCCTCTTTATCTTGTTGTCAACACACTTAATATTACTATTAAACTCTCTGCTTGTGAATGTTTATAACTAATGTTCGATCAGAGGCACTGCTTGGCAACAGGCAAAGCAGACACCTGCTTGGTGCCCCAGGCCAGTAGTGGCCCCGAGGGCTGACACACTTATTTATTATTTAGAAGATAATGTTGATGAATGCTGGTTGGAGAGCCTCCTTGCAATTTTTTTTTTTGGCCTATCGTCCCAATAGACTTGAGAAACGCCTGTGCATATGATCAGAATGAAACAGTGAATAAGAGTTGTAAATACACTCCACATCAAATAAAAATCAATTCTTTTTTCAGAGACATGAAAAAAACAAAATAATAGTAATTAAAGATGGGGAAAATCGATTAAGCTACGTATTGTGATTATTTTGTGTGGCAATTCATGTATATACTGTGTATACAGTCAACCAAAAGAATGTATACACACTTCAGGAAAAGAAAAATAGCATGATGTATATTAATATAATATTAATAATATTACCATATTATTATCATAATATTATAATATATATATATCAATATATAATGTAAAGCAATATATTTAGTATTAAAATATTTACATTTTTTGCTGACTCTGTACATATTATAGTGTATGTATACTGTATATACATATATTTAAAAAGTCAGAATTTATGTATTGTGATCGATTTGTATCAGGTGTTCTCTTTTGATTCCCATCCCGTATTATGTAATATGATATGTATTGGTCCTTTCACATAATGTTCTGTCTCTCTGTCTGTTCCAGGTATTTCTACGCCTATTCCCGTGATCGGCCTCCGCAGCAGGGAGAAAGTCTTTGTAAATGGCAGCTGTATGCTGAACGAGGAGCGTTTTGTGCTGGTCGGCTCCTTTGTAGCCTTCTTCATCCCTCTTGTCATCATGGTGGTCACATACTGCTTAACCGTCCAGGCCCTTCAGCGTCAAGCCTCTGTCTTCCTCTATGAGGCTAAAGCCTCTTCCCAGCAGCCCCTGCAGCCGGCGGTCTCGTCCTCATCCTCGTCTCAGCTGGCCCCGCCCCCGGTACCCTCCCGCCGGAGCAGCCTGAACTGTCTGCGGATCGGGAACTCGCTCAGCCCGGCGACACCTGACAGCATCTCCATGGTGGCTGGCTCGGAGGCACCGTCTCAGCTCAGCTCTCCGGCTGTATCCCACGGCCGCCGCGGCATGATGCAGGCCATCAAAAACGAGCGGCGTGCGTCCAAGGTCCTGGGTGTGGTATTCTTCCTCTTCCTAGTCATGTGGTGCCCGTTCTTCATCACCAACGTGCTGTCTGTGCTGTGTCGTGACACATGCAGTGAGAACTTGCTCTCAGACCTGCTCAACGTGTTTGTGTGGGTGGGCTACATCTCGTCGGGTGTGAACCCTCTAGTATATACTCTCTTCAATAAGACCTACAGGCGTGCCTTCTCCAGGTACATGCGCTGTAGGTATGGCGGAGTCCGGCTCAAGCCCGTGGTCATCAACGTCCCGTGCCAATCACAAGCCGCCGTGACGCCACTTCTAATTTGCGTGGACGTCGATCGGAACAGTAACTGCCGCAACGGAGACGACAATACGCTGCAGAAGCTGGAGCTGCTCGACATTGACACTCATATCGGAATAGAGATACAAACCGGTATGTCGGCGCTGTCAGTCAACAGCTGCCATACACTGGCAGAACGCACCAGCAGTGTTTGATTTGACTTTGACCATGAGCTGTCTGCTGTAGCATGGCCACCAAGATCATCTCTGTGTGTCTGTGTAGTAGTTTTTTTACTCAAGGAAAGAGCCGCCTCAATGGAACCCGCACCAGCACTGGGGCTGGCTGTGACCACACTGTAGAATGTATGCTGGCGGAGCACAGGGGGATCATTTACAGCATCAGGGACTAACCTGGTTCACATGCATTTGGACAATCCAGGACACTATGCACTGTGTGGGAAATGAATCTGATTTTTTTTTTTTTATCTATATGATGATGATGATGATGATGACAATGATATGTTTGAACAGGTTCAGATGTCTGAATGCCATAAAGTGTTGCATGGCTTAATCTATTTTTTTTCTTTTCCAATAAATTAATACTGAACAGTGTGAATAAGCAATGACGCTTCCAACGAGAGAGCTCTAGCTCCCTCATGTGGTTCTTTACGCAGATGACATCTTAGGTGTGAGAGAAACACGGCTGGCCTACATTCACCCCCCCAGAAACTGAAGCAGGCGGTAAATGATCACAAAATGATGAATAAATGACACTTGCATTAAAAATGTTTGTTTCAATTATCGGTAGGTAACAGCCTAGGACTATCTATGCATAATAATCAATGCATTTTTTTTTTCCAGTGGCAGGATCTGGAGTGTTTTATTTCCTTAAACCTGAAGGATTAAAAAAATAAGAAAGGCCTAAAGAAGTCCTCAGAAGGTCTCATAACCACAAACCCACCTGTAATTGCGCATCCTAGACAAATCTGTAGAATGGAATGCAGTTCAAATCTTAAAGATCATTTCTAATCCAAGCATGCAGTGTGTTGGCTGTCTAAAGGTCCTGTATGGCACCAGAGTTATGCTTCAAAACATTTTAGAGGTTTGAGACGTGGTTTAGATTTACATAGAAATGTTAAGAAATCGTGCGAAATGTTACTCTTTCGACGGTTACGTTCTCAATCGATGCCGCAACAGTCGAAGAAGTGTCTCTTGAAAGTAAATATCCGTTAATGATATGATGAATCGCAAACACACCGAATGCATGACCAGAAACACGGTGTCTGCTGTAGGGTTACGAAATGCCACATCTCAGACAGCTGAAAAACTGATCTCTCAAATCCAAACCATGTGTTCAGAGGAGCTCTAGTTGTGTGTTGTTGTGTAAAATGCTGTAAATACGTGTTGTTTTGTGAGTGCGTAGACTTTTAGTACTCGGTGTATATTAAAGGACCTTCATTCGAACTGCCGTTTTATACCAAATCCTGTGAATGTTTGTTCAAATCACTTCTCCTGTTGCAATCATTGACACATGACCTTTTTGTGATGCTGCTATTTATTTAATAAACTCCCATTATCATTTGCGTCAGTGTTTTGCTCTATGATGGGATGTCTACGGAGGGAAAAGTCCGCCCTGAATGACTTGCATTATTTTTAATCAAGATGTGTTCTTCAATTGTGCAAATGGTAAAAAAAATTAAAAATCAGAGTTTTTACTTTCAATTTTCACATTACCCATAATTCCATTTCTACTTAAAGACAGCGATGTAGCAGTGAAGGGGTTAGATTCCTGTCTCAGATTTGCATGCATGTTCTCTGGTTACTCCACAGTACACCAAAAGACATGCAGAATAGGCCAACTGGTGTTCAATGTATATGTATGCCGTTCGATGGGCTGGTACTCTGTCCAGACTGTACCCCACCTCATGCCCGAAGTCTCCTGAGAGGCTCCAGGTTTCCTGCGACCCTGTATAGGACAACTTTCATTCTTCATGGTGGAGGCTGCCGTCATTGAGATGATGAGCAGATGAGGGAAAACAATATACTGTGAACTTATGGCTTTCCATACGTAGGTGTCCTCTAAGCATACAAAAACCGACCAAAATTAAATAAATGTTTGCTTAGCATGCTGACTTTAGTTCTCTACATGTTCTATGTACTTACTGATGGATACAGCTGACCCAGACTCATCATCAGTAAACAGAGCATGATATAACCCATAACACAATGTGTACAGCTCAGTTATTACACAAACTATCACCCTGAGAATCACTAGCCACAAAGCTGACTGAAATCAAAAACAATGAAATGTTATAATTTCAACCTTTTAAACCAAGTTAAAGTGTCATAACGGAGCAATAATTCAGTCAGTGGGACAGCAGGTAGTCTTACCGCCTCACAGCTCCACGGTTTGATCCTGTGCTCAGGTTGCCATCTGTGTGGAGCTTCACATGTTCTTAAAGTGTCCCAGTGGGTGCCTGACATGCTTCTTATCCAGGGGGTTTTCCTTCCTCAAGTCCAGTGTTCCTGAGATCAGTCCACTGATCAGTGATTACTGAAGGTGAGTGAATGAAAGTGCAAATGAATGAATGAATGTGAATGTTCACATTGTGGTCCATTACATCTGATTCACCCATGTCTGGTATTACCAATGCGCAGCACTTGTTAAAGATAATGATCTCTGCTTTTGATCTCTTTCTTATTTTTCTTTCTTTCCTTCTCTTCATGTTCTTTTTTTCAATCACTATGTCCTGGTCAAGTTCTTGGTGAATTTAGAGTCTATCTAGGATCACTGGACCTGGGAAATGAAGACTACCTGGATGGAAACAAACAATTACATGCACTCTTTCTCATCATCATCAGAGACTGTTTCAAAATGGCACCGGCAAAGTCAGCTGCTGTCACGACTGCTCCGATCACGCTGTTGTTTTTTCATAACTTTTCTTCACCATGGCTTCCATGAGGTCTGATAGAGGCATTCTTATTTCAATTTCAAATCATACTGATTCTGTTTAATTACACTTCTATTCTTTTATATTTTTATAAGATTTTCTATGGCGTTGAGATCTGAGGACCTTGAAATGCTTCTTACGAAGCCACACCTTCGTTGCCCGGGCGGTGTGTTTGGGATCATTGTCATGCTGAAAGACCCAACCACGTTTCATCTTCAATGCCCTTGCTGATGGAAGGAGGTTTTCACTCACAATCTCACGATACATGGCCCCATTCATTCTTTCCTTTACACGGATCAGTCGTCCTGGTCCCTTTGCAAACGCATGATGTTTCCACCCCCATGCTTCACAGTAGGTATGGTGTTCTTTGGATGCAACTCAGCATTCTTTCTCCTCCAA
>JAQMYJ010000001.1:13003705-13014638 GCA_030014305.1 Clarias laeviceps | reverse complement strand
TATACTGATAACAGATGCCATTAATACAGGTAACGAGTGGAGGACAGAGGAGCCTCTTAAAGAAGAAGTTACAGGTCAGTGAGAGGCAGAAATCTTGCTTGTTTGTACTGTAGGTGACCAAATACTTATTTTGCACCATAATTTGCAAATAAATTATTTACAATGTGATTTTCTGGATTTCTTTTCTTATTTTGTCTCTCATAGTTGAGGTATACCTATGATAAAAATTACAGGCCTCTCTCATCTTTTTAAGTGCGAGAACTTGCACAATGGTGGCTGACTAAATACTCTTTGCCCCACTGTACAGTATGTTCTCATCTTCAAAATATAATATATACAAGCTGCCATAACATTATGACCGCCGTCGGTTGACCTGAACAACACTGATCACCAACTATACAGCATTAAACTGGTGACTGAATCATGGGCTTCCCACATGCCTGCAGGGATCAAAACCTAGGCCATTCAGTCTGTTCCCACAAAAAAACGCTAGAGCAGCACAAACGATAAAAAAAGTCAATGCTGAACACAATAGAAAGACCAGAACACTCAGTGCACCGCTGCACATTATGCACAAAGCCCAGTCCACTTGAGGATCCATGGGACTTGCAAGTCTGAGCTGCGGAGGCCCCGCCCCATATCCCAAAGAACCCAAAGGATCTGCCACTAATATCGTGGTGCCTGACTCAATAGCGCACTCTTGTGGGCTTTTCAGAGCCACCTCTGGGACACAAGTGGAAAAAGGGGAACTCAAATCCTGGGTTGTTTTAATGATTATCTTTTTAATGTTCTGTCTGATCGGTCCACATTAGGGCACAAATCCTAAATGTTCAGTGACAAGGAAAGATAGTAGTGTAGTACGTTTTTTTTTAGCCAAGCATGGATAATATATAACTGTATATAAAATACATATATAACTGTTTTTCCTAGAGGGTTATTTTGTGGCTACCAGGGCATCTCTGGAAAAACGGTTTAGTACTCACTGGTACAACAGGAAGAGAAAGACTGTGAAGATTAACATGCCAAGGTTTCCAAGAATTCTTTTTCATCCTTTGAGAGGAAGTAGTGAGGAGTTCTGGAACAGGATAACAACAGGTCCTCTCTCTGTAAACCTTACATTCTTTATAAAGAAGATTAATGTAGAAGACTTTACCCCTTCTTTTGCATCCAGTTCTTCTTTATTCATCAGTGCTTGAATTTTCACGGTATGCGATATGCAAACTCATGTCGTACAGTATCTTGACTCTTTCATGACCCTAATCGTTGTAACTAGAATCTTGTTTTACTTGCTGTCTGAGCACAACACAGTGTTACATTAGTGTGTCTTTGACTACATCTGGACCATATTATTGCATGTGGCTGGGGGTACCATAGCCGTTTGTCATTTGTTCTCTGCGTGCAATAAAAGCTTTGTCGTTTAGCTTTAAGGCCTTTTTTGTGAGCAGCCCAAAAAAGCAAAAAGTGCAAACATGGCGGCTCTTTTGAAAGCCGCAACAGTGGAATACAATGGTGTAGAGTCAGCGTGGTCCACATACAGGAATATACTTTATTATGCTTTTCCTACAGTTGTGGTCAGGAGTTTACATGCACTCATCATGAACATTAACGCCATGGCAACATTGGGCTTGCAGATATATTTAGCTGGAGTCGACAACCAAGGACTTTTTAGTTCAAACCTTGTATGTACCTGTAATTTAATAGATTTATTTATTTATTTATTTATGACAATATTACAGAGTTAGTACAAAAATATCTCGATTTCTAAGCATGCAGTAGTTATATGCATATGCCTCAGACTATTGCACATTGTTGTAGCCAGTAGGTTTTTACTGAGCGTCCTGCAGAACCAGCGATGACTTCATATCTCACACCATCTTCCCTTTCTGCATAAAACCCCAGCAACTTTCACTGAGTTGGTCGTCCATAAAAATGTGCTCTTGTGTAATATATGCCTTTTTCTGCCATATTGATAACATTCAATTTTATGCTGGAATACTGCATGTTTGGAAATAAGAAATGTTTTTGTACTGCCTAAATAATAAAGTCATCAAACACGAGGGTGAGTCAAATATGACCACACTTGTATTGATACTTCTCTTGTCCGCACTGTTTTATCAGCGCTTTCCGTTCAAGGCCATAGTCTCCACAGTCACTGCTGTGCGGGTGTGAACGTGTTACATCAGTTCATGTGTTACTGCGGTGTGAGCAAAAATGGAAGCTCCACTTGTGATTCGCACGAAAGAAGAGTAGCGTGCCGTGATTAGATTTTTGTGGTCTGAGGGTGTACCCGGGGCCGAATCACATGACAGAAGAGCATAAACAGAAGCGTTTGAATATTTGACAGATATTAGACAGATACTCTAAGGAAGGTGAAAGTTTTTGAAAGAGAATCATTACTGGTGATGAGACACGGATTCATCACTACGAGTCTGAGAGTAAACGGCAAAGTGTAGAACGGAAACATCCTCAATCGCAGACCGAGAAAAAGTTCAAAAGTCATCACCTGGAAAATTGATATTTACAGTTTACTGGAATTCCCAGAAGCCATTATTGATACATTATCAGGAAACAATCAACAGCAGTTCAACAACAGTGAGATGCTTATTAAAGAGCTCAAGGCTAAACTTCAGATTAACCAGAGAGGACTGCTATCCAAGGGCGTCGTTGCATGGTGATGCACGTCCGTGCACTTCTGCCCACAATATTGACTCTCTGCAAAATCTTTGTTTTGAGGTGTTAAAGCATTCTTCATACAGTCCTATCTCATCCCTACCAGGATGAAGATTCACTTCTGAAATAAAGACAGCGGTGCATTCATGACTCGCAGTTTAGCCTGAAACAATTTTTAATGATTCAATATTAAGGCTTGTTGACAGATGGACAAAGTATATTGAAAAGCAATGAGATTCTGTTGAGAAATGGTATAAATGTCATTTCAAAAAGTTAATAACTTTTAGAGTTAAGATACATTTTGACTCACCCTGATAAAAAATAATCGTGAACAAAGTTTGAAATAAAACTCTTGTACTTTTGTACAGTACTTCTGGTGAAAACGTTCCTCCAGAAGGCTTTTCTTTGTCCATGTGGCCAGCTGCAAACATCATTTGAGCTTGAAGGGGCTTCTTCTTTGTTTTATTTTTTTGGCAGTCTTACAGTCCATGTAAAGCTTGCATGACTTCAGACAGTAATATTGGTTTTCCAGCAGCTTCCAGTTCTTGGCAGGCATGGTTTCTGACTAAAGATCTTGGTCTTGCAGATAGGGATTGAAATGCCTTCATTCATTATCTCTCACACAACATTTACCCACAGTACTGCATATATCCAGGCATGCTGAGTCAGCAACCCTGGGCAGCAGCACATGATCAATACTTTTTGCTGTGGGAAGGAGTCTAAGCACTAGATCATGGGTGATCATGGATGGTGTCAGTCGATAGATTTGCATCATCAGTCTTGGCTCAGAGCTTGTTACAAGTCCATTAGCATTTAACTGCGGTTAACAGTCCAAACAAACACCCTCAAGGTGGACTGATGACTTGTTCCCCCTGCCTCAGATATTAATTATAAACATTTGGGGTTGACATGATGAACATCAACAGCATTATGTGAAGCCAATATCAGAGTTTCCAATTAGACCAGGTCTGTACAGAGGTTTGTGATGTTAGCACATCTGTGTGGCTTTCACCCCACTGACATAAACCGTACTGTACAGTAAGTCCCTGACTTATGAACTTTAAAGTTACGAATTTCCACAGATACGAACGGACCGCGGCTCTACGAACATTCATAGATGCGGACAAATCGCAGAAGTAGCTCACATGTATTGTACAAAAATAGTGGCGGGGTACACGCTGAACAGGATGCCAATCCATCGCAGAGCACTCACACACTACGGACAATTTGGGAACGCCAACTCTGTCTCGCGAGAGTATAATACAGAACCAAAACACCAAAAGCGTATAAGACTCACTTTGTCAGATTTACGAACGAATCCGACTTACGAACGTGTTCCTGGAACGGAACTCATTCATAATTCAGGGACTTATTGTATTTGGGGACTGGCTGCAGGACAAGAGGGGTGTGGAGAAAAGTTCTACTCAGATTCCTGATAAAAATTAAAAATTCATACTGATTCTTTGGCTATGTGTGAACAACAATAATACATATTGATACAATAAAATCAGTACTATCAAGTATGAAAATCTGTGATTAGATTTTATTGATTTAGCAGACACTTCTGTTCCAGTCATACTGAATATCGACACAGCTGGGAATCTGTCCTTCAGTAAGTGCTTTGTCCCGCTCTGTGGAGCCCATGGATCATTTCAGGTATAAGGCAGAAACACACACTAAGTGGGGCAACAATATATCTAAGGGGTCCATGGACACGTTTGTACACTTCTTCACACCCAAGGGGCATCTTGCCACAGCCAGGGTAGCTTCTGCACTTTTTTGGGAGACAGCCGAAGAAACCAAGACAAAAGTAGGACACACTGAGAGCGACCTGAACTCAAAATCGAGAAAGATGAACAATCAATCTTATACTGTATATTCTCAAACACAGGCACAGAACTACAGACATCAGACATGGCTGGTGTTATTAGAAAAAGAGCAGACTATGTTTTTAGTCATAATGTAACTGTCATTTTCATGTCCTTCACTGTCCTTAGCCATGCCCTCATTTTCTGTTCCACATTTATCAGATCAACCTTCTACTCAGGTTTCTCTTCCCTCAGACTCTTATGCAATGCTGATGGAAAACACATCATTGTCTAATGCAAGGGAGCATATAAGGGAGATAGTCAGTGTCCATAAGTATTTGAGACGGTTTTTGCATTCCCTGCCTCTGTACGTTAGCACAATGGATTTAAAATGAAGCAATCAAAACATGAATGTAGTGTAGACTCCATTTTTATACGGCTCAAATGTTATTGGATAACTGACTAATGAATATTTTATTGATGACCAGATATTATTTCATGACAAATGAAGGAGATAAAATTAGGTCTGGAGATGATTTGAAGTGTTGAATTTGCATTTGGTAGCTGTTTGTTGCAATTCTTAGTTTGCAGTCCAAAGAGGTGTTGATGCAAGAAGACCATCATTACGTGTAAAAAAATAAATTAATTAAATTGGACCTATCAGAGAGACAGCAGAAACTTTAGGAGTGGACATGGTACAGTATGTTTAGGACTGGGTTTTACGTGCATTCTTAAAGAGATGAAAAGCACTGGTTAACTTGGCAACACCAAAACACATGGAAGACTACAGAAGTCACCTACAGGAGTCGATGGTCATAGATTTATCTCTTGTTCAAGAAAATCCCCTTCACAACATCTAACTCATTCCAGAACACTTTGGAGGAGATCAATGCATCATTGTGTCAAGTCTACACTCAAGCATTGCCCTCATGATTTTAAATACAAAGGGTTTACCTCAAGGTGCAGACCACTGGTAACACTAAAGGACGTAAATGTCCGATTAGACTTTGCTAGAAAGCATCTATAGCTGTTTGCCCATATCCCCAACAAGATTTTATGGACAGATGAAACCAAGAGAAGTTTTTTAACAGAGTGATTAAACATGAATTGTCCATCAACTGGCCATGTTTTTCACTTCCTGATGACAAACCGACGGCAGTTTGACGCACACATACAGTATGCAGCAACCGAAGGCGGCATGGTTTCTAGACTTGAGGTAGGAATTCACTGCAAAATTTTGTAGTCCAAATATTTAAAATAAAACGAATATTTATGATTTTGTTAGCTTGCTCAATTACGTTTAAGCCTGTGAGCTGAAAGTCTACACTTCAATTACATACAGTAGTGATTGACTTGACTATGTTCCATTAGCCTATTGGGCTGATCTGGGATCAGGCTCATCCACCCTCTCACTGACTGCATTGTATTAGGTTTGATCCTGTTCAATAAAGATAAACAAAATTATATAAATTACATACGCTAATAAATCCATAGTATTTTCTATGATTTCGGTCTTTTTGCTGACTCATGCTGTATATCCAACTATTTTGCCAAAGCGTCTTTCATATTAGAGCTACTGTAAATCCTGTATAAGCAAATACATTTAAGCTACAACTTGATAAAAGTCCACACTGGAGACTATTATGTCTCCCCATTACTGAAGTAAGTGTGTATTATTATTATTTTTTTTTTCATTTGGTATTGATTTCAGACACAGTATCCCCGTGTGTTTGTGAGTACATCATGCACATGTGTTTCTCTGACACTGCTGAAAGGCCTGATGGATAAAGTGGATGTGTTCAGCAGATCTGGCTCTAAGCTCGAGCTCAGCCCGCGTGGCGCAGAGAGAGAGGAAAAGGGACACACCGTGGCTCACGTGAGCCTTCATGCGTCTGTAGTTGTGCTGAGGCCGTCACATTTAATTCCGTATGACAGGAGTGAATAGGAGTGAGAGGGATGTAGGGAATGTTGTTTTTAAAACAAGATGCAGTTTGAAAGAGTTGGTTTAGAAGTTAAACCAATGTGTAATATATCAACCGCTTGGAATTACTGTATAAGGTTCCATCTGCATTATGAGCGCTATTGAGATTCAAAGTTTTTGCAACCCAAAAAAAAAAAACTGTGCTGTTCCCTTTTATTTTTAAAATAAAGAGTCGAAAATGCACGTCACTTTGCCTCTATGCCTCTATGCCCATAAAACAAGCTCTTCATTGTACTTCCCGATTCCCTACATGGTAACACTTCCTTTAGCCCGTGTTCAAACTAACAATTCTGCATCTTTTTACGTAGGAAAAAAAAAAAAAACTTAAGTTATGTTTAACACGTTGTCACAGAATAAGGCAATGAAAATAACTCAATTTTGACAAAAAAGTCAGATGGAACCTTTTAAGGATGGGAATCACCAGTGACCACTCGATACGATATCACCATACCTAGGAGCCAGTTTGATTAATATTGCTATTCGATAAAATATCACAATGTTATTTTTTATATATCCCGTTTTGAAGTCCAAAGCTGATGAGTCACGGCTGATCAAGCTGAAAAAACAGCCGATTTCGGTCACTGGCTGATCAACCGGTGCATCTCTATTATAAACGTAGTAAATCATTTATCAGCTTGGCGATACATGAGTCAGCACACAAAAGAATCATGATTCATAACGATTTTTACGATTGTAACGATTCTATTAAGCTATATTACATGATAGACTTCATGCTAGCTTCATCAGTTCTATCACAGTGTTGATACCCCATGTCAGTCCAATCGTGGCTCTGTTTCAGGTAAGGACACAGACCATGAAAACTTGCATAGGCAAGGCATACAGAATATAAAGTACACAAACACTGATGCTTTGTGCAAGCCTAGACTGTTTGGCCTTGGTGATTCTGTTAGACACTGATTGTTCAACCAGATAAAAGCTTATCTTCCTGAGGTCACAACAAAGCCTGGCCCCGTGCAGTGCTTGGAAACGCCATGCTGATCACATTACCTGAAGCACTCATGTAGTGCAAAAGTTTATAATTAGCACATTTCTCAAATTCAACAGTGTTAATATGAAGACATTGAAATCGAAGCCTTAACAGAAAAAAAGATAGAAGTTTTTTTATTTGCTTGTTTGTGGGAAGTGTGTGTCCTCGTGGGAGTGTCTCCTGTCCTGTCTGGATTGGTGTGTTTATGATAACCGAGCGGTGTTCACTCCTGCTGTATGAGGCTGCTTCCTGCTCACCATGTTTTATTCATAATCTCTCACCTTCACATAACTTTACCCCTCTGCAGCCCGATAAGTACATTCTTCCTCTCCCTCTCCCTGTCTCTGGCCCTCGCTCTTGGTCCCTGTTTCTCTCTTTCTGTCTTGTCTGTTTATCTCTCTCCTCGTCTCCTTCATTCTCTCCGAGTTGTTTTTCTCTGTCCTTTTTTCCCCCTGACTTCTTCCTCTTTCTGTTTCTATCTCAGTACACGATGGTCGCTGTCCCTGTCTCTCTCTCATCCATATTCTCTCTGTCTCTGTCTCTCTCTCTCTCTCTGTCAGTAATTTTCTCACCCTATTTTTGATCAAGCTGAAAAATTTAAAAACATGAAAGGAAACCATGGTAACATTTTCTCTCTTGTCTGTTCCGCGGATTTGGGGCACTTCGATGCATACTGGATTTGGAGCCGGAAAAAGCCATCACATTTTTGTTCGCGTTTTGGCTGAGCTGGAAGAGACTTCCAGAGAGAGCGGAGATTCACACATTAAAGGATCTTTGCCAGGGCCGTGGAAAAGGGGGATCAGAGGAAGGCGGGGGTTTGGGATCAGTGCCATCCAAATCCATTCTTCTATTCTTTGCCGGCCTGCTTCAGTCATTTCTACATGCTGCACAGTGCACAGTGCTGAAAGCTGCTTGATGTGCAAAAGGGCAGAAAAACACAAACATGACGTGCTGTCACATAAGAACTGTACCAGCTAGTAATGCATGAATGTTAATGCTTAATGTTTTTATATTAGAGATGGGGGGGAAATCGATTCAGTTAATTATTTTGCATGGCAGTTCACGTATCATGACACTGACTGCAAAATCAAAAAAAAAAAATTATTTATTTTAAAAATTATAAAGTGAAAGGGTTGGACACAGCTTCTAATTCCATCTTCTTTCCTGATTTTTATTTCTTTCTACACTATAAAACTGTGCTGAAGGCAACCAAAATATGCAATAATCTCCTTTAAACAGTTAATATTAAGACGTGCCTCCTACTTATGCTCTGTAAAGCCTTCATAATGACTCATAATGACTCATAATCTGAGGCTTCATAGTGGCTTCAATTTGCTTGTTAATTGGTCGTTTCTGATCCTGTTAACTTGAAATGAACATCTCCTCTGCAGCAGAGGTAAGTTTTAGTCTTGCTTTTCTGGGATGGTCTTCATGAGAGACAGTTACATCATGGTGCTTGATGGGTTTTGCAAATGCACTTGACAATATTGTTCTTGCAAGAACTATTCATGAACAGGAATAATCTTCATGTCTTAAATTAAGAACTGACTGTTGTTGTTGTTATTTAACTACACAATTCCATGTGTGTTATATCATAGTTTTAAAATCTCCAGTATAGTTATAGAATGTAGAAAATAAATCATAAAATGAAAATCATTTAATTAGAAGATGTGCCAAAACTTTTGAATGCCATTGTATGTTTCTGTGTTACTTGTTGACGGCTCATCAGCTGAAGCTCAATCTGAGTAAAACCGAACTGCTGTCCATCCCTGGTGATTCGTCCCTTGGTCAAGACCTTCTGATCATCTTGAACAACTCCTTCCATGGTCGAAGTGATCTGACCAAGGAAGGACTTGTTCAAGGAGATCGGAAGGTCTTGACCAAGTCACTCAGTCACTGCCCGCACTCTTTGGGCAACTTTGAAAAATCTACTGTCATCTTCCCCACACCTTACTCACTCTTGTCGATTTCTTTTTTACAACATCAGAAGAATCCGCCCACTTCTTTCTTCACAGGCTACTCGGGTGCTTGTTCAGTCCCTTGTTATTTCAAGACTGTCTCTGTCCACAATTTATCCTGTGCAGCTGATTCAGAATGCAGCTGCAAGTATTGTTTAGAGCCTTCCCAAGTTCTCCCACCACCCCACTTCTCCGTTCCCTGCACTGGCTTCCTCTCTCAGAGATCAAGGAAGACACACATTTAGACTCTTTTCTGTTTTGGCCCCTACTATAGGTGGTGGAATGAACTTCCTCTTGATGTCCACACAGCTGAGTCTCTGGCCATCTTTAAATGACAACTTAAGACATATGAGTTTTTCAGTACTTGGGTTAATCTCCCCGTCCCCCATACCCCAAAAAAACAATACTAATAATAAAACCTTTCCAACAGTGTTTGAATGGTATCTAGTTAGTAAACTAGTAACCCAGTGTAAGTATCTATCCAATGACGGAAACTTAAGCTCTTTTGTAAGTCGCTCTGGATAAGCCAAACATCTAAAATGTAAATGTTTGCATTCAAACATTTGAGTGTTAAAATGTTGCTGTTTCTGTATAATCCTGCAGGTGGTGTGCTTTAATCTATTCACACATCTCAGCACCCTAATAAAGAATTATTTACTGTTTGTTTAGATTTGTGACAAAATCTGATTGATATTTACATAATCACAATACAAATTGAATCGGCACCTACTGTAGGTACCTTGATATTCTCGTATCGGGACGTCCCTGATGAATCCCGTCCCTATTCTATATTGTTAAAGGGTCCATGCTAGACACAGAGATGTTAGAGACGTTAGAGATATTATCGCTCTGAATGATGTGCTCAAAGACTGAAATCAGAAACGCAGCAGCGCTTTACCTCACTTAATTAACCCGTCCTTCTGTTAGTTCTGCACTACAGACCTCTGATCTCGAGGCACTCGCTCCAGGCGGTCTGGATATAGCGCCAATCAGGCCTGTGATGTGCTCACATACACACAGCCTGGCTGTTTTATTTATGGAATAATAGAGTGCAATAGAGAGAAGAAGGAATAAGAGGCAAAGCAGGACTGACAGAACACAGAAACATTGTGAATATTTTATTTGAAGAGAATGTATTTGGCCTTTCAGAAAGCTACCTGGTTTGTGAGTTGAATTATACATCAAACAGTGTTGTGGAGAGAACATTAAGTCAGACTAGTCCGATCTGGAAAGGTGATGCGTGCTTATATTGAGGTGTCTATAAACTTTTCAAATGTGTGTGGCTTAAACTACTCTAGTCTTCTTCTTCTTTGTCTTTCCGCTGTTCCCTTTCAGGTGTTGCCACAGCGAATCATCTGCCTCCATCTATCCTCTGTACCCACTTCTCTCACACCAACTAACTTCATGTCCTCTCTCACTGCATCCATAAATCTCCTCTTTGGTCTTCCACAAGACCTCCTGCCTGGCAGTTCCAACCTCAGCATCCTTCTACCGATATATTCACAATCTCTCCTCTGAACATGTCCAA